>CABFVZ010000110.1:195250-234651 GCA_902151445.1 Timema monikensis | reverse complement strand
GGGGGGGGGGGGGGGGGGAGGTTTGAAAGAACAGAGAGGAAAGGGAAACTCTTCCAAATTAGGCTGGTCACATATGTGACGCGGAACGACTGTTCCCTCTCTCCCCTTATTCCCCCCCCCCACCCCCCACCCCTATATCCTGGGAGTTCTGGGCGTCTGGCGGCTGCTGAAATCGAAGACCATGTGTCTATACTTTTGGGTTCAAGGTATATGGACTTAGACACGAGGGTGCTTCATCATTTCTTTAACATTATAATTTATTTTTTTACATTTTTTGCGTTATACGCATTCATTAATTACGTTAGTGAGATAAGGATCAGGAAGGTAGAGTTTAAATGTTTCGGAATAGGCGTGTAGAGAGGTTGGAAAGCAAATTAAGAATAACAACCATCAGTACACCTAACTAGGATTTAAACCTAAACCTTTGTGCTACGAGCAATCCAGTATAATGTATGAGTGACGCGTTATACCAGTGTTTCTCAATGGGGGGTTCTTGGACCACTGGTGTTCCGCGGTGGCATATCATATTGTTCGGCAGGATCGCAGGAAATTTCGTAAAAAATAAATAAATAATAAAATAAAATAAAACAACGTTTATCACATTTAATTCAAAAATTTTGAAATACAAAAGTTTAGCTATTAAATACCCATAATACTCTATATATTTCTTTTCTCAGTGGACACAAGTTAAATAAAAAAGGACATCTGTGCCAACTTTAAATGAACAAATTTGAACAGTTATTTATAAAAGAAATGTGAGGTTTAGAATGTTAAAAATAATAAAAAAGTTATAGCTATATGATTATATGCCTTTTCGATCAATATTTCACTTAGTGGGCTTTCACACTTGACGGTCTTTTGACTTCACCGTGATTTCGAGATACACAGGTTTAAGTGAGAGCTTTCATACGGGATGGCACGACGAGAATGTCGTGAACGGCCACCGTGGCAGTCACGGTGTATCTTGACCTAGGGACGGCCACTGTGGTAGCCATGGCGTATCTTGACCTAGGGACGGCAGCCACGGCGTATCTCGACCTAGGGACGGTAGCCACGGCGTATCATGACATAGGGATGGCAGCCACGGCATATCTTGACCTAGGGACGGCCACCATGGTAGCCATGGCGTATCTTGACCTAGGGACGGCCACCATGGTAGCCATGGCGTATCTTGACCTAGGGACGGCCACCGTGGTAGCCATGGCGTATCTTGACCTAGGGACGGCCACCGTGGTAGCCATGGCGTATCTTGACCTAGGGATGGCAGCCATGGCGTATCTTGACCTAGGGACGGCCACCATGGTAGCCATGGCGTATCTTGACTTAGAGACGGCATCCATGGCGTATCTCGACCTAGGGATGGCAGCCATGGCGTATCTTGACCTAGGGACGGCAGCCACGGCGTATCTCGACCTAGGAACGGCAGACACGGCGTATCTCGACCTAGGAACGGCAGCCATGGCGTATCTCGACCTAGGGACTGCAGCCACAGCGTATCTCAACCTAGGAACGGCAGCCACGGCGTATTTCGACCTAGGAACGGCAGCGACGGCGTATCTCGACCTAGGAACGGCAGCCATGGCGTATCTCGACCTAGGGATGGGCGCCGTTTCGTGAACGGAGCGCTGAAATGGTCGAGATAACATTGCGTCTAATTCATCTCTTCACACGTCACGGTGTTTCGCCGTCGGTCCGCACGGCGGACTAGCTTCCTCCCCACGTTGTTTGTTGTATTGAGTAGACGATATGGCTTCCAGAACTTTCGAAATTAATGTTGAGGTATTAATTGCACAAGTGGAATTGAGTCCAATGCATTGAGACAACAGTTTAGTGGAGTATAAATCTTGGACTGAGTAATTGACGGCCTAGAGGAAATTTGTGGGGAAATGAACCCAGAATTCAAGACGTTGGACGATAGTCTTTGGCAAACGCACCATCTGTATACATATATGAATGCTCGAAGTATGTACCCAACACGTTATGATCTTCACCGACGTTTATTATTTTTTAAATATAGCAAGTATACAAAAAAACACTTCTTCCTTTGGTCCATGTTAGCACATTGGAGCAGAGCTAAGAAATGGAGGTGGAAGATTGGAGAAAATCCGTTGGTAAGGTAACGGCTCCTAATATGAGACCTTTTTTTTTTTCTCAGTCTTGTATGTTTTTAATTTAGCAGATATTAAAAAAACAAAAATATAGATATAAGAACACACAATAGAATAAGTTTTAAGAAACAGAATTGTAAATATTTTTGTATTTATTTCGTAAAAGTCCAAATTTAGTCAAAAATATTGGCTATAAAAAATTGACTCCTAATATGAGACCCCTATTTATTCGCCTTTTCATGACACTAATAACTTACATATTGTAGGTCAGTAGCACCACAGTGTTTGGTCCCATCGACAACACACCGTGCATTATTGTATCCACTGTTTTCCGTGTTTGTCTTCTGAAAATGCGCAACCACAGGAGAAAAACATTTCGCATCAATTTCTTCTTCATCAGAGTTGTCCGACTGACTCAGAATCATCGTTTCTATAGTCCATCAATTTTTTCTTGCATTTTTAATCAGATATATATTTTTTTTTAGTAAAGAGGTTTCGCATTGAACTGGATTTGCGGCAGAAATTATTCTAAAACTATTTTCAAGGTTAGTTTTGTAAGGTGATGAGATGATTACACAAGACTACCACTTCTTGGACCTTGCTTTGCTGTTGAAATTGCTGGAAGTGGACGAATGTTACGTGGTGGTTGATACAGTAGTACTTTTAAGTCCTGCAGTAAGGCGATATTCAGTTGGTTGGCCAGGAGCACTTGAAGGGCCAACAAACCAGGCTTTCGGAACAGTGGCGGCTCGTAGCTAAAGTTAGTGGGGGTGCAGCTCCAGAAATTTTTTGGCCTTGGTTTTAAAATTGTTTAAAAGGGGAAAAAAAAACATGTATAAAAAGAAAATTTATTCAAGAACTTGATAAAATCTTAGCAAAGAAAAATATATTTTTTACTAACTTTAACTTACAGTTCAAGCTTGATCTATTCATTTAAAAATGAAATCCATTCTTCTTGTTTTAATTTGAGCAAAAAGTTCAATAATTTTATTTTTGATCTCCATATGACAATTGAGAAAATTTTTCTCCATTGAAAGAACCGCAAGCACATTTAGTCTTTCTGTTAAATAAAAAAAAACGAAAAAAATGAATCAAATAGAAAAGCTGGAAGCAGAATAATAATCTAACTCTACACTCTTCTACACTTTATCACATTCAAGAATATGGTACACGGTTTTTAAGCACAACACACGCTGAGTAAAAAAAAAAACTTCCTTCCACCATCACGTCAGAGTCGTAACTGCGAGAGCAACAGTGCTCTCTCTACCTGGAAGTCCCGCTTTCCTCCCCACCTCCCACCTATGTGCGCATGCGCACAACAGTCAAACACCACGTCGCTGGAACTGTGAAGCGCACAGTTCTACACAAAGATTTTTGTATCTTTTTCATAAACTGGGGGATGGCTACTGACATACTGACATTAAGCTTAAGGAATATATATTGTACTACAAAAATAAATAAAGAATTAAATGAAAAAATGACTCATTATGTTAAATGTTATCGATAGTATTAAGTGGAAATAGAGGGTGCTTCAGTTCCGAAGTGCCTATACACGAGCCGCCACTATTTAGGAATGTATTTACTTATATTTCCATGTTTTCTGCTCGGTTGTAAGAAGCACAGAACAGCTTTGCAACTAGAAATGGTGTTACTACACGATTAAAGTTATTTCTTTAAAAAAATTACTTTATTTCCTTAGACTAGTACGTTTAATATATTATATTAAAATATTTAACTGCAACAAAAAGTTAACATAACATTATGTTATAACATAGTATTAATTTACCAGCAGGAGCTCCTAATATGAGATCCTCTCATATTGGGAGAAAATTGGGGTCTCATGTTAGGAGACGCTTGGGGTCTCATATTAGGAGTTAGTCAACATGTGAACAAGGTATGTTTTTTTTAAAGTTAGATCATATATAGGAGATACTTTAACAGGCATGCATTGAATTCTTCTCTTAATTGTTAATCACGATATATTCAAGTTAAAAATAATTTAACTCCCCTTAATAGATAAAATTAGTCCGTGAAAATAGTTCCTCGAAAACTTGCTTGAAAACAAATCAAGAAAACCTTTACCACATGAATATATATATATATTTTTTTTTACAATGGCAATAAAATATACACAGGAAAGCGTGGTGATAATCAAGTTCCAATCTTATTTGCTAGAGCACATCACCTCACGGGGAAGACACACTGGGGGCTAATATTAAGGGAGGGTCTCATATATGGTAATTTTACCTCCCTGACGGCATGTACCGTCCTTATTCACGGCGTGCGCTGTCCACGGCAACGACAGCGAAAAACCATCACGTGTGTTAACCCACTTAGTAGATACATTTTTGTCTTGTATTTATAATCCTTAGATGGCATATATGATCCAGTGGTCAGAGCTCCTTCATTAAAATCGAGATACTTTTTAAGTATGTTTTACTATCTGCAAATGCTCAAGAGAATATCAAATCAAGACAATTGATGTGCGATTGTTTAACCTTTAACATTTACATGAGATTTTCTATAGTTTCGACAGTAATTTTTTTTTTTTTTTAAATTGATTTGAGGCCCTTTTTCTTTTGTTACCAAGTCTCACTACCAGTTTGGATTGTACGCATATAAATATAGCTATATGATAAAATAATGTACTATACATATTGGCATTTGAAAATAACAAGGAATGTCAAAAAAATGAAGAAATAAAATCCTAAATAATTTTTCAATCGATAACTTTGACATTTAAAAATTAATTGTGTATCTTGTTTTCTTGACGATGTTGCCTACCTGGCCAGTGAACGTGACCCAGCTAGGCTATGACGATAATGCTCCTAGTCGATGACCGTGGCTCAACTATAGCTATGATGATAATCCTCTTAGTCAATGACCGTGACTCAACTAAGCTATGATGATAATCCTCTTAGTCAATGACCGTGACTCAACTAAGCTATGATGATAATCCTCTTAGTCGATGACCGTGACTCAACTAAGCTATGATGATAATCCTCTTAGTCGATGACCGTGGCTCAACTAAGCTATGATGATAATCCTCTTAGTCGATGACCGTGACTCAACTAAGCTCTGATGATAATCCTCTTAGTCGATGACCGTGGCTCAACTAAGCTATGATGATAATCCTCTTAGTCGATGACCGTGACTCAACTAAGCTATGATGATAATCCTCTTAGTCAATGACCGTGACTCAACTAAGCTATGATGATAATCCTCTTAGTCAATGACCGTGACTCAACTAGGCTATGATGATAATCCTCTTAGTCAATGACCGTGGCTCAACTAAGCTATGATGATAATCCTCTTAGTCAATGACCGTGGCTCAACTAAGCTATGATGATAATCCTCTTAGTCGATGACCTTAGCTCAACTAAGATATGTACTTTTGGGACAAGGGGTCTCGTAGCCCAACTGTTATACGCCAGCGCGCTCAGGTAGTAAGAGTTGTGAGGAGGGGTTTTAACTAGCCTGTGCGATTGTGCAAACAGCACAAAGCTGTCACCGCCGTTAAATTACGTGGGAACAGCGTGAAACTTGAGAAGTTAATTTAGATTACCAAAGGGGTCATTAGGTTAAACTGTTAGTTTTTTTAACCAACCAATTACCACTGCCGTGTAATTAAGGTATGAATACGCAATCAGTAAAGAAGGCAAAACAAAGACGAAGAAGATTGACGTATCCGCGTAGAGGGAAGTGAATGTATAGAGATGATCTAGCGTGAGGGAAACCATATGTAATGTGTGTTGTATGTATAGTTCAAGAGGTATTTATAATCTCACCCACAGGCTCAAGGGAAACAGAATGACTTTCGTGAAACGTTCAATGTTCCAGACGCGAGACGTGTGTTGTATTATCTGTCCGTCTTGTGGATAATTCATCAGGATAGCGGGAACTATTATTATTATTACTATTTTTACTATTCAGGTTATACGCATGTATGATAATCACTCTAGTGGGTAAGAAACAAAGCATTTTAAAGGTAATCTACCCACATTTGTGTAGAAAGAAAGTGGGAATCTATTTAGGAAAAAAAAAAACTCATTACACCTGGCCAGGTTTTGAACACGTATCTCCTCGTCATCAGCAGGCCATTCTAACAAGAACGTTACACCTTAGAGCAATGGTTTCCAAAGCCTGGATCACGACTCAAATTAGTGTTGCAAGGATTTTCTAACTAGAAGGTCACGGGGAAATCTCCATTTTTTTTTTTTTAAATAATTCCTGTCAAATATTACAATTACAAACGCTTAATTAAACAGGGACATCATGTAGAATTACTGCATTACTGACAATAGCAACCATGTTGAAACAAAAGTTTTAATACAGTCCTGTACTCGGAATTTCAGCTCAATTACAAGAACAAAATTCGACTCTGAAAGATTAAAAATCTCTTTTCCTTCTTCTGACAATATAGCCTACGTTTGGGAGATGAAAGAGAGAAAGAGAATAGAGAGGGAAAGAGGAAACAGAAAGGGAAAGAAAGTAGGAGAAAAAGGAGATTAGAGGAGAAAAGAGTTGGGGAGGAAAGAATAGAGGGAGAGAGAAAAAGAGGGAAAGGAAAAAGAGAGGTAAAGAAAGTAAGAGGAGACAAAGAAGAAAGAGAGGAAAATAGAGGAGTAGGAAAGAGAAAGGGGAGAAAGGAAATATGGGATGGAAGAGAGAGGGAAATGATAGAAAATGGGGAATAAAGGAGAGATGAGGAGAAAGGAAAGAGGGGAGGAAAAAGAAAAGGAAAGATAGATAATAAGAATGAGAGGAGAAAACAGAGGGATAGAAAAGAAATGGTGAGTAAGAATAGTGGGGTAGGAAAGAGTGAGGAAGAAAAACAGAGAGGGAGGAAAGAAGATATGGAGAGGAAAACATAGAGGGAAAGTAAATAGAGAGGTAGAGAAAAGCAAGATAGAGATATAGTAAAGAAACTAGAAAGAAAGGGAAAAATAGAGAGGGAGAAGAAAAATAGGGAGGTCATAAGAGAATAAAGATTGTGAAAACGAAAGATGTGTAGAAAAAGATGGGTAAAGAGAGAGAAAAATAGAGAGGTAAAGTGAGAGGGTGTAGGAGAGAAAGAAATGTGCTTAGGGAGGGGAAAAAAAGGGAGATTACGTATTGTTGTTTTGCCAATACGCGCTGTATTTTACCGATTTACTTATTTATTTGAGGTATTTAACGTACACTTTCTGAACCTACTGATTATATCAGCACACGATAATTTCTATGAGCGGGAGAAAAAGAGCCTACCAATTTTGCTGGGAAAGGTATTTTCTCATACCTTCCTGGGTTCTTTTTACATGCCACAATCGACATGGAAACGCCGGCCTTTTTCACCTCCGAAGGAAGTTGCTCTACGGATTTTTATTGCTCAATAAATATTAGTCGACCTCGGTTGGGTTTGAACCCACAAGCGTAGAGTGCTGAGGTGAGAATTTTATCCCAATAGTAGGTGACCTGATGGTCTAGGGGTAAGGTGTCAGACTTCTGTGCGGGGGGGAGAGGGGGGGTTCAATCCTCGGTCCTGGCACAGATTTATCTGATTACCAAACCCTTCCTTCATCTTTGACAAGATGTGTATTAATCACAACTTGTGAATATGTGTGAATGGCAGGCCTCCACCGTGGTTCGGATCCCACGTTAAACTGTAGGTCCTCCATTTTATCTCACCATCACCCTATCCTTAGACATTAGCGTTAGTATAACCCGAACGGGTAGTAAGAGGCGATGATAATAATGATAATTTACCCCAAGACCATAAAGGTCTACAATAGTCTTTATGATGGTGGCTGTTTATGCGAACTACATTTTTTCGTCCGACATCTTAGCTCAGTCGGTAGCGTGTCTGTCTACTGATTATTATTATTATTATTATTATTATTATTATTATTATTATTATTATTATTATTATTAGCATCGCGTCTTACTACCCGTTCGGGTTATACGCATTCTATACTGAGTAGAGAGGGTCATGGGTTTGATTGCCGACATGGATTAAACATTTATCAATGCTAAAATGTGGGTTCCCCCTTCACAGTGATGAATTAACGGCTGGGGGCTGGATGTTGTGTCTGTTCTAGATTTAAGATAGTCGTGTACGGATATAATCAGTTGGTTTCTGAAAGTGCACGTTAAATACCTCAAATAAATGAAAAATATTTACTTTTTCTCATGTGAATTTTTTGAAAGAGACCTAAGATATAAATAAATGTCAATAAAAACTTTGATTCTGCTAAAACTCATCTTGATGGCTAAAAGAATTTAAGAAGTCGTCCGTTGAACTGTAAGTATTTGCTCTAAAGGTCACAAATAATAATAAAAAAAAAATGTACCTTAAGGCGGGAGTGTAGGGGACGTGATAAAAGGGGTGTTTTTTCTTCTTCTGTTTTTACAGCAACACATTTTTCGGGCCAAAATAGAAATTACTGTTTCAGTAGAAACACAAGATTTTAATTTTCTTCACAAGTTGATATCAACAGTTTTTTAATATCTGTTATGAGCATAGCGACATTAGATGAGAACTTTTTTAATTGAATAGAAAAAGTTGTTATCAAATTTAGTGACACAAGTATTTAACAATTAATGAGGTCACAGTGTGAAGGAAATTAAACTCTGTGTTTCTACTGAAATAATATTTTAATTATTTTGTCCAAAAAAGGTTTTGCTATAAAATCTGCAATTTTTTTTTTAAATACTGCCTTAACTCGCGTCTCATACATTTCCAACTTAGCTTTAGTCCCTTATTTCTCCACCTTAATTAGATAATACATCTTGGACAACATTACTAATAATCATTCCATTTTCTGTATTCTATTTTAAAAAACACAATAGATTTGATACCGGTGAAACAGTTTTAACATTAAAAAAATTCAAGAAAAATAAAAAATAATTATTACAAATTAAAAAAACCATTAAACTGATCCCAATTTTTTCTGTAGTCAAGTGAATAATTTAGGAAACCACCCCTTGATAGGTTTTTTTTTTGGTTGAAACGTAATTTTGTATAAATAATTTTAATATTTGATTGATTGTAATATGGAATTTCAAGTCAAATTAGCTTTAGTTTAATTCAGATTCACGATAAATGTGTAAACCTAGGCAATGTGTCGGTAATAAAATGAAGAAAATGGAAGTAAATAGGGCTAACCCCACATTTCTGGCGTAGCTGAAAGATAGCTGTAAATTTAGTTCAACATTAAACAGTCCTGCTTCAGTGAAATTGTTAAAGACCAAAGTGTTGCAATCTTGGGGAGCATTACGACATAAACATAGACAAGGACGTGTTTACAATCTATGTTGAGACGATGACGTATTTCTGACACGGGTCTCAAGGTAGAGTAGCTTCCGAAAATGTTAGTAACGTGTCGCTTGCTAGAGTAGTGACGTGTCTACAAATTTTATTAGTTTGAAAGTAAAAAGCGTATAATTCTTTATAAGCCTATACTTTTACTTTCACTCAGCACTTCACGGAGAAAATTATTATAATCGTAAAAAAAAAAAAAATTAAATTCGATATTTTGATAAATATTGACGTTTCATGACCACCTGGAACAAAAAAAAAAAGTGGTTTTCGCAATGCTGTCTGTTTGTCTTTAACTCGGGGGGGTGCTAGAGCTGAAACCATTTTACCGATTGGGCTAAAACTTGATATTTGGGCTTTTTATAAGGTTCTCCACCAGGGGTTTTTGGAATTAGATGTCAAACCCTAAATTTAAGGGTAGTTTATTCAAAGACAAAANTAGCTAAAATTAGGGGGGGTGCTGCTCCAGAAAATTTTTAACCTTTGTTTTAAAACTATGTAAAAGGAAAAAAAAATGTATAAAAAGAAAATTTATTCAGGAATTTAATAAAATCCTAACAAAAACAACCAAACTTTTTTAATTACTCTAACTTGAATTGTTACAGTTCAAGCTTGATCAATTCATTTAAAAATGAAATCCATTATTCTTGTTTTAATTGGCGTAAAAAGTTCAATCATTTTCTCCTTGATCTCTGGATGACAGCTGAGGAAATCTTTCTCCGTTGAAAGTACTGCAAGCGCATTTAGTCTTTCTGTTAAATAAAAGAACGAAATAAAACAGAATCAAATAGAATAGCTGGAAGGAAAATAATAATCTAATTCTACACTCTTCTACACTGTATCACATTCAAGAAAATGGTACACGGTTTTTAAGCACAACACACTTAGTAAAAAAAAACTTCCTTCTACCATCACGCCAGAGCCAGCATTGCGAGAGCAACAGTGCTCTCTCTACGTGGCAGTCCCGTCTTCGTCCCCACCCCCCTTCTACGTGCGCATGCGCACAACAGTCAAACAACACGTTGCTGGCACTGTGAAGCGCACAGTTCCATACAAAAGTATTTATATTTTTTTCATAAACTGGTGGATGGCTACTGAAGTACTGACATTAAGCTTAAGGAATATATATTGTACTACAAAACAAATATAAGGAATTGAAGAAAAAATGACTCATTATATTAAATGCTATCGATAATATCAATTGGAAATAGGGGCTTCTGCAGTGCCTATACACGAGCTGCCACTGTACACTGTTTATAGTTATAAACAAGATGGCAAATCTCATTTTCTCACGAAAATATACTTTGAGGGTACTTTACAAAGGATTTTTTTTTTCCAATTTTGGTCATTTATGCGTAACTATTTGAGATATGGAAACGAAAATTGTAGTACTATTGGAGATAAAGTTCCTTTATTTTAAATATTATACTATTATAAAGCCACATGGCTGACTCACTCACTGACATTAATGTTTACTCACTTCTAGATGAGCTAGAAACTTGAAATTTGCTAAACTTATAGCTTTTATCCTGTAACCGACGGGAAAGTTCCAAAAAGTTAAAAAATTTAATTTTTAACTCCCGAACAAAATTTGAAATTTTGGAGCAGCTTTAAAGTCTTTGCGGATCTTTTTTTGTAGGTCTATTGTGGCTAAACGTTAATACCTATCAAAAAAAGGCTCTGGAATTACATTAGTTTACACCCACTTGCAAGGAAAATTCACTGAGCAAAGCGAGTAATTATATAAAATCAATTGTTTTTGAGCAAATAAATATACTTTTTAATTCAGCCCTTTAAAAATTAATTTGATTTTTATGCTCTTTGGTGGACATATTTATCTTTTCTCAAATTTTCTGTAACAGCGTTCCTAGTTCCTAATGCCATAGAGTAACAGTGTATATTATTTCATTTATGATATTTAGTGTAGTTTGTCTACATCAATGTATCAACCTATTATTTCATTTCACAAATCTAAAGAGTTTTTAGTAAATACCTATTTTAAGATAAAAGCGAGAGAAAGTTTAAGCGGTACGGCACTTATTAATAATTTACGTTTTTTTTTTTGCTTTAAACAGACAGAGAAATAAAAAAAAAAATCTAGAAGTGATACTATGGCAGACGATATAAAAGCTATTTGATTGGGAAAGTACATCTTCTCTAGAGGTAAAATAAGTACACTGAATGTAAGAGAAACAAGGAAAGTGAAGGACATAGGAATGAAGTTAGTGAGGAGGATTTTTAGTTGTCACGAAGAGAACCAAGATTGGGAATGAAGTTAACAGGGAAATAATGTGGGTACAGGGAAGGTATGAGATAGTAGAGGAAGCAAGATGGAGTTGGTCTTGGTATGTAATGAGGACGGAAAAGGAAAGAATGCCTAAGAGAATGAGGGGGTTGAAGTTTGTTGGGAAAAGATCTCAAGGAAGATCAAGAAATAGATGGGAGAAACAAATGATAAAAAAGTGTTAACGTGAGAGGAGAAGAATGAAAGAAATTAAAGGGAGAAGACTGGTGGAAGGATAGAGTAAGATGGGGGCATTTAACTAAACTGACCCGGTCACAGGCTGGAAACAATTGATGATGATGATGATGATAGGTTTTCTATGTTGCAATGAGGATAGTTTTTTTTACATTACCTTAGTGTGCCGTGTTGGGTAAAAGGTTCTTTTAACCAGTTAAAATGTAAGGATGCATGTATATTTTATATCACCACATCTTACTACCCGTTAGGGTCATACGGCTATGTACTAATCACACTAATTGATTAGGGATTAGATAGGCTTAATTTAGAGGAAATTCACCCATATTTTTTTTTTAGAGGGAGAGTGGAAAACCACCCTCATTGCACCCGACTGAGATCGAACCCTGATCTCCCCGTCTTCGGAAATTCAGTCTAAAACGAGATATTAACTAACCATATTTACTTTCTTCGTTTGTTTGTCAAAAGATTATTTGTGATTGTTATTAAATGACAGTAAAATGAAAATGTAACATATTCATTCAAGTTTTCGAGATACATACGTATATCTTATGACAACAATAAAAATAAAATGAGAACCCACTTCGGTGGCCACGTGGCTTAAGGCGCTTCTATCGCAGTAGGCTAGACTGCCGATGACGGAAGGGGTGAGGAAGCGGGGTGAGAGGGTGAAGGGGATCGAGTTTTGAATCTCGGTCAGGTGTATTGTGGATTTTTAAATGGTTTTTCACTCTCTCTCCACGCTAATGTGGCTACACTTCCTCTAAGGAACGAGTAATAAGACGCGGTGCTAATATTAATATATATGTAACCAAAATAAGAATTTAGGAACCTAATCTTAAATTAGCTAAGTATTTTTTGAACATTTACTACTGCAAAGAGGTCAATTACTTCTCGAGGTAATTGCTAAATTTATCGCAATCTCTTCCGGTTTATTGTGGTCTTGTATTTCTAGTAGAAATTGCGTACTTTAAATTAAACATTACTACTTATTAGCTATGCATTATTCGTGACTCTAAATCCAGACTTATTGTTGTTGAGTTTTGCGTGAGAAATTTTGCTAAATATTGAGGCCTAGAAACGAGGGAATCAGCTATCTTGACTCCATTAGGTATTTATAAATTCAATTATACATTGCGAGACGAGGTTTTTACCCCTTGGTTCATTGACGGTCATGTCAAAACGGGGGGGCACTTACTACCATTATGCTTCTGTGAGTTATGACACTCTCAGTATCGGTGAACTAGCAATAGGGCTTATACGGTAGGAATGTAGGTAACTGACAGATAGCAGAAGGTTCTTTATTGCCAACATTGGCTAAAAGTCACTAAAGGCAACCTATAAAAAATAAATACTATTTGCTTAGTAATATTATATTCAGTGGCGGCTCGTAGTTAAAATGAATGGGGGTGTTACTAGCACGGGAAGCAAAAGAGTGCATTTTTTTACTTCACAGCCACAAAGCCAACTTTTCCGTTGGTACCATTCAGAATTAAAGCTATGAATATATTTTTTGTTGTTGCTTTTGCCTGGCTGAGATATTGGAATATCAGGTGTTGAACGACCTCTATTCTTAACTGTAACTTTCTCATGGAGATATAGTTTGAAAGTTTGTGAAGTTCACTTACAGTCACAGAACTTATTTCTTGGGAATGCAAGGCCATGGTTAAAGTTTTATGTTAAATAAAAGAACCGGAAAAAAAATGAATCAATAATGGAGATAAAGAGTTGATAGAAGTTCCTAATACCAAATATTGTTGAAATAATTAATGATATTTGGATAAAAACTGCATTAAAAAGGCCAATTTTTGACTATTTTAGAATTACTTCACAGATAAGCATTGTGGACACATTTTCATTCTGTCATAATAAGGAAGGACGTATAGTAGTTATTAATAAGAAATTTGTCGCTTTGTCCCACATCGTCACCGCAGAAAATGTCTAGTAATCATTCAAATACGAATGCACTGCACACATTTCTGGTATATATTAGGTGTTTTCTTTTCCCTTTTACTCCCCCCATACGTCACGCGAGCCAGAAGCTGAGTTGGGCCAGCTATGATGAAATTTCTTGGATGCGGAGATTATATTTTGTACTGGGTTAGGATAGATTATACGCATGCGAATGTTTCTGGAGACCACAAACCCCACTCTAGTGTTCTCAGTGTCTGAAAAAAACAACACAAAATGGGTCTATGCACAAACTATGAAGTTGCAAATCCCACAAAACCGTTAACGCAGTATCCAACATCAAAACAATCCAAACATTAACCAACCCAAAGAGCGCAAACGAAAAGATGCGAATGTTCATTCTAAAATCCGATATCATCAGCGAATGGGATATCCCATACTGATTCCTTTTCACGTTTTCTCCCGGGCAGTAACTTCTTGGTTCGGATATGAAATAGGAATAAAAGGAACGAAAGCAGAAGAAGAAAAGAGAAGACCAGGCCACACATCGCGTGTCTAAAGTTCTTCCGCGAATGAGACGTTACCATGGCAACGCTCTTTAGGGCAAATGTAGGGGAACAAAGAAAGGCATAAGGTTTGAAAGGGGGAGAGAGGTAGATGGTGCTAGGAATGGGTAAAGGGGGTGGTTGTGTGGTTCATCCACTTTTCTGTTTGTCTAATAGTTGGATTCTCCGAGAATCCACCTTTTTTCTTCGACTTTCTTCAATCCATGTTTCCCTCATTATTATTTATTTCTTCTCGTACCCTTTTATTCGCACTGCTTACACGTGATTGGTCTACACGTCGTCGTCTTTACATAACCTTTCAGAATGATGGGAATAATTTTATTGTTTGTTGTAGTTTGCCTGATATCGAGGGATTCGACGACATAAACAACAAAAATAATATTGTTAGTGATTATTCTTGTGCTACGCGTCTTACCGCCTCTTCGATCTTTCTTCAACTTGTTATTATTTATTAAGGGTTCTGTCTTACGACATGTCCATAACTCTTGTCAGTGAACTTGAACCAACAATGACTTCTGCCTCCTCCTTGAGCTTCCCGAATTTTCCTCTTTCCTTCAAGTAATCTAATATTTGAATCTTCCTTATTCATAAGCCCCTTTTTCTCTCAACGTTTCATTTTATAACGTGCATAAAACAGTTCTTCCTATGGATGTGTCCGATCCAGACTTCAACTTGCACCAATATAATGATGCCAGACGAAGAAGACAATTTTTTTTAAGGAAAAGTACCATAATTCCCCTTAAGAAAGGCTGAAAAACATCATCATATTGATTTCTGATTGAGTTAACCCTAACTTTATGCTAGTTATTTAAAGTCGTTTTCTACCTGTGACGTAGCTGCAAGTCAAGATAAAATTTTCTATTTTAAGGCGGGGAATGTAGAGGACGCGAGTAAAGGTTGGCGATTTTGCAGTTTCTATAGCTAAATATATTTTTGGGCCGAAATAAGTTGGATATTGCTTCTGTAATTTTTTTTTTCACATAGTGAACTCAACAGTTATTGAACATCTGCTAATGGTGTCCTGTAATTTAATGACAATTTTTTTCTCTCCATTCAATAGGTTTGTCATCTAATGCCACTATGTATATGACACATGTTCAACAACAGATGTTATCACCTTGTGAAGAAAATTAAACTATGTTTTTACAGAAGCCTTATCTGATTTATATTGATCACATTTGTTTTGGTATAGAAACCGCAAAAACACTCACCTTTTCTCGCGTTCCCTACAGCCCCTTAGTGTAATTACTGTTAACGGCGAGTTTTGAAGATATACCATTGAAACAGAAATCTAAATTATTATTATTAGCACCACATCTTACTACCCGTTCGGGTTATACGCACTTACTCTAATCTGTAATGGTAGGGTGATTGTGAGATGAAATGGAGGACCTACAGTTTAACGTGGGATCCGAACCACGGTGGAGGCCTGGCATTCCCCACATTCACAAATTGTGATTAATACACGTCTTGGAAATCTAAATAATTATATAATCCTACAATTAATAGCTTTACAATGTCAATTTTTTTTTATTTAAGTAGTTTTTTGTGTGTAAACTTTTTTTTAAATCGTATACATCTCAGGCTATTTGGTTTATTTACGAAAAGGCCACTAGAAGTCTTCCTGAAAGGATATAAATTGACATAAACGTAACGGTGTATTACACAGACCTTCCCAGTCCTTTATTTAAATTTTACTTTTAGCTTGTAAGGTATGTTAAACGAAATAATATATAGTTGTAGATATATAATGGGGAAAAGAGGGCAAAGCATTCTACCACAGAGTATAAACGAGATAATATACACTGTTGCAGAAACACACATACACACAAAAGTAGCATCTCTGTTCAACAAACAGCATAAAAATCAAATTCACACACTTAAATATAAAAATATACTGACCGATAACTCGTAAACTACTGGTTTAATTAAAATATATGTCAAATGAAAGTTTTATTATTTTTAATATTACTACAATTTTGCAATGATTTGCTATTTCGTATCTTAAAGAATTGCGTAGATAGTATCAATATTGGCGATATCAGATTATATAAAGTATCCTCCAAGTCCTTTTTCAATAAAAATGAGATTCTCTATATTTTTATATGACATTAAAAAGTGCCTAGATACAAATTTTAATCAAAATCACTAAAGTGGATATTGAGAAAATCGATTTTTTCCCCTCATTTCACCCTTAAATAAATTACCCTTAATATTAGGGCTGGATATCAAATTTAAAAAAAAACCTTCTTTGGAATCTTATGAAAACCCCAGATACCAAGTCCTAATCCTATAGCTAAATTAGTTTCAGCTCTAGTCCTAGATACAAGTGGACAGACAGACACATATACTGACAACATCATGATGATCACAATACTTTCTCTCTCTATCCGAGGGGTTGCGAAAGAGTAGAAGTCCATCGAAGCATATGTCTAGTTAAAATATGAAAAAAAGGTAGTTTTGAAATACATGTTAATACTGTATACAAGCAAATAGTGTGTGTGTGTGTGTACTCGTCATAAGAAGAGGGAATTATACGTAGATAAACGAAAGACTTCGTAGAGTGATCTAATAATTTTCTTACCTCTCTTTATATATTGTACACTGGTGTCTAAGTGCTATAGTGCCTAAAATTCTTAGGTGCGTCTATTTTCGAAATGTCATTAAGGACTTTGCCTACCTGTGACGTCATGGCCGGTCAATACAGGCTTTCCCTTGTTAATGAATTTACGTTGTACTCAGCAAATTTTAAAGATATAACGTTGAAATAAAATTCATAAATTCTTAGATAATTCTAAAAATAGTCTTACAGTGTCACAAAATTATTATTTTTATATTTGAGCAGGTTTTTTGAAGTTATACTTCTTTAGGCGCGTTATGAAAAAATGATGAGAGTGAAATTTTAAGATGCGAGCGCATCACTGTAACACAAAAGTAACAGGTTGAAGTTAAACCGCTCATTAAGTCTCGAAAAAAAAAAGCTACCAACAAAATAGAAATATAACCTCTGTTAGTCGCGCATGTTGGTACGCTCGTCGCCTCTGATCACTGTTTTCATATATATAATATTTATCCACATGTTTCTAGTTTCTACATTCACAACACGTGTTTTAGTTTCATACAAGTGCGAATTATATATGTGCTAATAAATTATATTCAGTAGTGATTTAAATTGAATATTTTGATTAATATTATTTACTATTCGTAAATATTAGTGAAAAAAATTGTGCTTATAGACTTTTTCAAGTGCTCCAATATAATTGAGGTTAACTATCCGTATGTATTATTTATTGATATAAATTAAAATATTATTATTTAACATAATTAATACTAAATATTATTAAATTATTTTTTATTTTTTAATGATGCCAAAGAAGTATAACTTCTCACGCGCGTGCATAAGTACACACACCCATTTTTTTTTTCTAACGTATATGTTTATAAATTATCTACAAATTGGGGTTATTTGAATAGGTCATGAAAATGGCCTTTAGGAGTCTTTCTAGCAGCATGTAGACAAAAAATGTCCGTAATAGCATATGTCTATCTAGAAGTGGAAACACAATAAAGGTAAAATCAAAAAGCAAGAGAATGTTTTCAAGGCTTAAATATTAAGGTGATTGGCCCTTTTCATTTGGCGTGGAAATGCAGAGTCATGGGAACAAACGCTTATCTTCAATATTGTTTTGCAATTTTATTTTCGGGAACAGTTTGTTCAAGAATAGAAGCATGTTGATTAAGTTATACGTTTTGTATACTCACCTTCTCTATAATTTTAACAGTGATAAAATAACAATAAAATTGACATTTTTCAGTAGAAACCTGCCGGCTTCATAAAAAAATAAGAAAATGTAACAATTAACAAACATCGATACATTATCTTAGAAGAGGTGTTGAAAAGACTACTATAAAAATTTCACTCGTTCTCTAGACAACTGATATTTCCAAACGTATGATTTTTCCGCAAGACCTGTCCGGTAGGTAGCGCTACCTACGGTTTCCGTGATCCATCTTTTCTTGTTGGCGCGGAAGGATACTTTGTTCGGTTGTGAAGCCACGCCACGCCACGCCTTTCACCCTCCCACCCATATTCCCACAAAATAGGTTTTAGACTTGCACTCGACAGGGCTAAGGACCTTAATTTGAAGTGACTGTGTAAACTCGTCAGAGGATGAGGGAAAGTGTTATCACCACATAGACCAGAGCCCCCTCAAGATGAACTTCTCACTTTATTCCTTCTTTTTTTTTATTTTGTACATTAGAGTCTAATTGTGATAGTGCTTAGCCTGCTTGGGTGTGCCAAGTTAAGATCCAACCCACTTTACAAAATATTCTCGAAATCACCAAGTAGACAATGTCGGTAAGTGTTAGTAGTTTAAAACACTTCCCACAAATGACGTCACGGTCACATAATCGCGTCCAAATCAAAGGAAATAGCTACAAATGGCATACGCTGTCTAGTATTGATAAGTTGTGTAGGTGCAGTGTCTCAAATGACGTCAAAACCTCTGTTGGGCGCATACGGCGTAGGGTTAGTAGTGGCTGAAGTAGAATTTTGTAGGAAGGACCTTTTGGAAAGTTTTTTTTTATTACCATACTATTTAGTAGAAAAGAAAAGGCCTTTAAAAATGTATTTCCTACCAAAATTCCACTGTCTCGATGTGTATTTTAGGAGTAATAAAGCTATTATTAAACCTACTATAACTTCAAGTGTTTAATAATTTCTTCTTTGTTTCTTTTCTCAACTTTTCCTTCTCCTTTGCTATTCTCACAATATCGAAGTCTGGAAATCAGTTAATGGTAGTAAAGAATCAATCTAGGTGCTATGCTATATTGATCTATTTTTTTCTCAATCTCTTTTTTTTTTTTTTTGTCTGAGGGACGGGGAGTTATGGGTATTTCCACAAAGTGTGTAGAGACCTAAGGGGAGATTTGGTGTGTTGGAGAGTGATGGGGGGAGGGGGGAGGGAGGAAGGGTAGAAGGGATTGATGGGTATTTCCACAAGCAGGAGAGACGGCGTGAAGGAAGGGAATCACTGGATTTTTTTTTTTCAAAGGGGATAGAAGAAATAGGGGTGAAGGGTGAAGAGAGTAGAAAACTGCCACCCTGTTTTTTTTATATTTATTTTTATTTCTCTAGTGTAGTGAGATATTGAATGTGTTCTGAGGCTCTTATTATGTTCCGGGAACACAATAAGTGGGAATATAGGAAAAAGGGGGAGTGAGAGAGTATTTTGAGCGAATTTCCTCTGGACAAAGAGAGCTTGTCATAACTAGAGTATGCCTCGTAGACATTATGTTTCTGTTTGAAACCTATTTCAGTAACTAAACTTATAATCGAATAACGATGGTAACTATCACGAAATAACAGGTAAAGGAGCTATTACGTAAAATAAAATGCGCATATTCACAGTCATTGTGTTCATTCTTGTTTTTTGAATAACTAAAGTAATCAAAATAATATTTATTTCGGAAAAATAATTCGTTTAAGTTGTATTTATAAGTTAAAAGTTGAAGGACGTTGCCTACCTGTGACGTAGTGGCAAGTCAAGATGCGATTAAGAAACTTAATCTCCCAGTTAGAGACGTATCATCGCATAAGTACTTTGTTTTCCTTTTTAACTCCCAGTTAGAGACGTATCATCGCATAAGTACTTTGTTTTCCTTTTTAACTCCTAGTTAGAGACGTATCATCGCATAAGTACTTTGTTTTCCTTTTTAACTCCTAGTTAGAGACGTATCATCGCATAAGTACTTTGTTTTCCTTTTTAACTCCTAGTTAGAGACGTATCATCGCATAAGTACTTTGTTTTCCTTTTTAACTCCTAGTTAGAGACGTATCATCGCATAAGTACTTTGTTTTCCTTTTTAACTCCTAGTTAGAGACGTATCATCGCATAAGTACTTTGTTTTCCTTTTTAACTCCTAGTTAGAGACGTATCATCGCATAAGTACTTTGTTTTCCTTTTTAACTCCTAGTTAGAGACGTATCATCGCATAAGTACTTTGTTTTCCTTTTTAACTCCTAGTTAGAGACGTATCATCACATAAGTACTTTTTGTTTTCCTTTTTACTCCTAGTTAGAGACGTATCATCACATAAGTACTTTGTTTTCCTTTTTAACTCCCAGTTAGAGACGTATCATCACATAAGTACTTTATGTTTTCCTTTTAACTTCTAGTTAGAGACGTATCATCACATAAATACTTTATGTTATCCCTAATTAACTCCTACTCAGAGTTGGATCATTGTACAAAATACTTCTCGTTTCATCAGGAAGGACTATCAGATTGATTCCGCCGGGTAAAATACGTCACTAAATAATTACAGCAGCGACGAGTTCAATCGTCAGTTCAAGGCTCGCCTGTATGTGATTTATTTACATGTTTCGTGTTGTTTCTTTGTTGCTCTCATGGCGATCAAACTGTATGTAATACACGTGTGGCGCATACACAACCCTAACTACTCAATACATTGATCTACCCAACGGGTCACACATCACGAGCACGTTACGCCACGTTCACAATTGTCGACCTCTTATCAATGTATAGTTTCACAAAGTAACCCAGGTGGAGTCAATACGGTGTGTTTGTGCGAGCGTCACATCAGTTTGAAATCCATAGCATTGCATTGCTACCGTTTTAAAAACACAAATTATAACAGCATACTACTTAAAAAAAACACCTTAAATTAAGACATTACACCTAATAATAATAATAATAATAATAATAATAATAATAATAATAATAATAATAATAATAATAATAATATAGTTTTGTTGGGGAAATATAAACTGGGTGGGGGTTAATCGTAAACTCTTTTTTTTCACATTTACAACTGTAAAATTTCTTTTGTTCGAGATTTTGATGAATTTTGCAATCAGACCCTACAATACTTTATCTATATGAGAAGGTAAACATAGCATCTTTATGAAAACTAATTGTGCTTATATTTTTATATTTTTAGGATGTTTAAATATAAGGTTTAAGTGAATATATCTAAACTACCCTAAAATAATAAATATTATATATATTTCATATAGTGTATATATATATATATATACTATTTATTGGATTCGAATTATTGGATAGTTCGAATTTTTTTCCTGGTCTCTTCAGGTTTGAATTATCCAGGTATTCAAATTAAGAAAAAATAGTCATCAGTACCATATCCCTAAACAAATACCCCCCCCCCCTCCACAAAAATACGTATACAGTTTTATTGGTGATGTCAAATAACCTCCATA
Source organism: Timema monikensis (assembly GCA_902151445.1). Lineage (NCBI taxonomy): Eukaryota > Metazoa > Arthropoda > Insecta > Phasmatodea > Timematidae > Timema > Timema monikensis. The sequence goes on along the minus strand of CABFVZ010000110.1, from coordinate 213,044 downwards.
TATACATTTTAAACTAAATTGTAAAAGGAATTTTACAAATATATCGAATTCTCAAAAATCACTCTTATGTAAATTACCCTTTAATGAACTTTTACACACACACAAAAACTAGTATAAATTGCTATTTTGGAGATAAAAACTTCCTAGATATGTATTTAAAACAAAATCGTTAGAGAGGAATTTGGAATTTTTTAAAAAAAATCCCTCATCAGTAAACTACCCTTAATTTGAGATCTAGGGTCAAAATATCAATTTATCGTGCTATTTAATCCAGATATCAAATTTGAATGAAGAGGTTAGGTCAAGAGTTGGGGTACAGAGGGAGGGTACATGAGATAGTTGAAGAAGCAAGAACGGACTGGTATGGACACGTAATGAAGATGGAATGGAAGAAGATTCCAAGAAGATTACTGGATATGAAGTAGGTAGGGAAGAGATCTCAAGGGAGAACAAGGAAGAGATGGGAGGAACAGATAGCAGTAAATGTGCAAGTGAGAGGAGGAGAGTGGAAGAGGGTGCAAGAGGAAGAATGGTGGAAGGACAAAGGAGATTGAGGCATTTTACTAAAGGGATTTGGCCACAGGCTGTAAACAGTTAATCAAATTTGAAAATAAATTAATGACACACGCACACATATATATCTAAAACAACTTTTTCGGTTTTGGGCATGAAACATTGACATTTATCAAAATCTAGTTTTAGATTATTTTTTTATGATCACAATAAGTTTTACTTTTTCTCCGAGAGGTTAAGAGGAAGTAAAAATGCTAATGTCGAAATTTTTAAAAGTAAAATGTTTATTTAACGTCTATGGCCTTCAATTTTTGACAGCCATGGGAAATTCACAGCTTTAAATCTGGCCCTGATACAAACTTTCCAGCGTAGCGAGAGGTTAGTGTGAACAAGGCCTAACACCATCTGATGCCACAAGGGAGTTGGAGCAGATCAGGACAGCACGAGAGAGGTCAGTGGTTCGATCGATGTTCCATCATTCTACTTTTATATATTTTTTTATTCCTTACTCTCCAGCTCCTTCTTTCTCTCTATTCTTATCCTTCTTTCACTCATCCTTTTTCTCTCCTCCACTCTTCTACGACCTGACATATAGCAGGCACTAAGCCATTACCTTTGAGGGGAAGGGTGGACCTAGAATAAAATCCGAACCACGTGAAGGGAATAAATGAGGTTAGGCCATCTAAGAGACGCTTTCTGGGGCACCCCCCGACACTAGCTGTGGACTCAAGGTCAGTGGTTTATTCCCGGCTAGTACTAGAAGAAGAATTATTTTAAAAATCGCTCTCCAGGTATTATTTACTATTCATCCTTGATATCAGCATATTAATATTAATAAGCCAAGGATGAGGAAGGTTTAATTTAGAGGAAATGCACCAATAATTGCGTTAAGGTAGAGTGATGAATTATTTAGGAAACTAACACCTCAGTGCACCCAATCTAAATTCAAACCTTTACCTTCTCATCATTGCAAAACCAGTCAAGATGAGACTGACTTCTTAGTCTGCGTGGGGGAACTGTTTTCGTTTATATTTATCAAGCAGTAGACGAGTGGTTAAGGGGGTCCGATAGTTATATAACTGCGCAGATAGTAACATTTCTTGGGCTGAGACCTTCAATTAATTTGAAAAGATTGTACTCTGAATGTTCTCTTGTTGATTTCAAACTGGAGCGCTCAGAGTCGAGCGTTCCTACAAACTAGAGTATACAAAACCTTTAGGGAACTTGGAATTGAGCATGCGTGATATTAAAAAATGTCTATTGAGAAAATGTAATAAATAGGTAGCTGTGCCTTTTTATTTTAGTATCGCATTTTACTAACCTTTTGGCCTATACACATATGTACTAATTATGCTAATCTGTTAGGAAGAGGAAGGCTAGGCTTAGAGTAAGTGTAAAATGTACTCGCATTTGTATGGAGATAGTGGACAACCATTTAGGAAAAAAAACAACCTTACTTACCCCCGACCGGGATTTGAACCACTGGGGTACTAGTGGGTCCCTAGGAGAAGATCGGGTGTGGGGGGAGGGTTGAAAATTATGCAGGTAAAACATTATTTCTAGGCAATTAAATTTTTACGACTATAAATCCAGGACAGTAAATATCCAATGTATTAAATTAAATGTTTGAAAAAAGAATAAATAGACTTAGTAAATAATAGTTTTTGGTTATTTTTAATATTCTGTACTTCATAATTATTTTATAAATAATTGTTCAGATTATTTGACTGATATCTAATGAGAAAATTAAAACCACATAGTATGTATATTTCATATTTTATCTTTAACGTTTCAAATTTTGGTATAATAACTTATGAGATCAACATTTTAAAATTAAATATCATTACTAAAGGTCCTGGGAGCATGCGACCATTGAAGCTAGTTTGTTTCCATTGAGATGTATGGTTACACTGGTCAAACACAATTAATATAACTGAAACACAGAGTGTAATAAAGAAATTTCTTCCTCAATAATAACTTTGAATTGATGTTTATTTCCTATTAAACCGATTTCTTTACAAACTATTTTTATTTTCCTTGATTGACAAATGGTTACCAATATTGTTCATGCTCAAAAGAATTAATTCATATTTATTTTAAATATATACAAAGAAGATTTATACAATTTTTTTGAAAACACAACATTATTAATTTTTCTTTCTAAAATTTGGTGGAGGGGGTTAAGGGGACACTAATCAATTTAAATTCTGCATCGGTGGTGGAATAGTCTAAGGCGTCTCTCTTGTGTTGTTCAAGATTGATGATGACGCGAAGACAGGGGTTCGAGTACCAGTCATGTGTGTTCTGAGGTTGGCATTTCCTAAATGGTTTCCTATTCTCCTTCCACGCAATTTTGAGTTAATTTATTCTAAAATTCTACCTTCCTCATTTCTATTCTATTTTTTTCTTAGCACCGTGTCTTACTACCCTTTCGAATTATACGCTTATATATTAATTACACTAATGTGTTAAGAATTAAGTAGGTTTAGTTTAGAGGAAATGCACAAGTGGAGGGAGGCGGGGAGGGGGTATGGGTAGGGTAAACACACTCAAAAAGGTCACCCCCTGCTAAAACTACCCTCGGTGTACCAGGCTATGTGTGAGTTAGGTATTTGACCCTCGACCTTATGTCAACAGCGAAAAAAGTCCTTTATGATTCCGTCTCCTTAAAACCACTCGACCACCTCTTCAGATGTGTATGGTAAATAAGAAATTAGATCGACAAACCGAAATAGAACTCAAAGAGTTTTAAAAAAGAAAATCCCCCACGTATTACAAAATCAACTGTCTGCGCCGTCAAACGCCAGACAAATAGGTCGGGGACAAGAAGCGCTGTTCCTGAATGTAGGTGTATTCCAAGCACCCACGCCTAACTCCACGACACACCCACGTCTGACCTCAGGGTGTGGGTTGCATGTCGCCACGTGACCAGCCCCATAAGATTCACCTCTGACCTCTAGCACATCACACAGATTCTACAGCAGTCAAGCGTGCTTAATTATTTGTTCTTTTTTTTAAAAAAAAAAACTAGTTTTTTTTTTCATTTCGACACCTTAGCTCACTTGTTAGCGTATCAGTCTACTGAGCTGAGGGTCACGGGTTTGATTCCAGGCATGGCCGAAAAATTTATCATTGGTGAAATGTGGGTTTAAACTTTCACAGTGATAAATTAACAGCCGGGGGCTGGATGTTGTGCCTGTCCTAGTCTTAAGATAGATTATAAGGCATATGAAGCTACGACAGGCCTAGCCAACTGGTAGTGGAAAATATATGGCTTGAATAAAAAACTGAACCAGGCCACAGGCTGGATACAGTTATGGATATAAATTTTTTTCTTCCCCACGTCATACTACCCGTTCGGATAATACGTATATGAACTAATTAAGACCCATTTAGGTGACAGCAAGGTCTAACGTGCTACTCTCGTGTTAAACTAGACTGCCAATGACGGGGTGATTGAGGTTCAAATCTCGGTGGGATGTACTAAAGGTGTTTTTTTCCAAAGTGGTTTTCCACTCTCCAACCAAATGTGGAAACATTTCCTTTAAATATAACTTTCCTAATCCCTAAGGTTTAGAGTAATTAGTTTTGCCTGGGTTTGAACCAGACTCCTCTAAGCTTGTGGAGAAACGTACATTTAGAATGGAAAAAATAAACGTGATGATAAAACTTCCCTCTTACTCTGACGAGTATACACACTCACTACACTATTTGAAACTGGACAACATTGGCTTGTATTTCAAAATTATCTTTTTCTTGTTTCCTTCTATAGATAGACATATTAACATGGACTTTTTTTTATCTACATCATGGCAGGAAGTTTCCTACAGGACATTTTCATGAATATACCAAATATCCTGCCTGAGTTGTAGATGATTTATAATAAATACACATATTTTTTTGTTATTATTATTATTTATATTATTAGCACCACGTCTTACTACCACCCGTTCGGGTTATACACACTTACGCTAATGTGTAATGGTAGGGTGATTGTGAGATGTAAATGGAGGACCTACAGTTTAACGTGGGATCCGAACCACGGTGGAAGCCTGGCATTCCACACATTCACAAGTTGTGATTAATATACGTATTATCAGAGGTGAAGGAAGGATTTGGCAATCAGATAAATCTGTACCGAGACCGAGGATTGAACCCCGGACCCCCAACACAGACGTCTGACACCTTACCCCTAGACCACCAGGTCAACCTTTGGTGATAATGTAAGACTATTTTGTAGAATCATTAAATAATTTACTGGTTCTTGTTTCAATGTTATATCTTTAAAACTCGTCAAATACAACGTATAAATACATTACCATGGGATAATTTGATCTTATTTTAGTTTGACAGGCCACTACGTCACAAATAGGCAACATCCTTAAAGTTAGTGACTATTACTGTTGAGTGTACAATACCACCACTTGAAGGGAATATTGATTGTAAAGACCTACATTTTCCCATCGAAGCTTACTTCTGCCCATATAGCCTGCATAACTTAGTTAGAAATGACCCTTCTGCCCTCTTCCCTTCCCCTTCCCTCAACATCCCCTTACTAGAGGTCACATAACAATGGTTTATTCTGCGCTCCCACAAATGCCCCTTACTTCCTCTATTCTAAATCCTACTGGAAAGGGAAGGGAGTTGAGAATAATGAAACCAAAAACGGACGAGGAGGGTATACGGGCTTCATCCAGGCGAGATTATTGTGGGATTTAAATAGCACTCTTTAAATTCAAGGTTATATAAACACAAGACTTACACACAAACTAATACCAGGATAAATAATTTAATGCCTCTGTTAAATGTGTTTTATTAGGGATGTAGTACCCACCTAACCTAATATTTATACCCACCCACGAATTGACTTACAAACAAACTTAATCATTCAACACAACACTCAGTTGTCCGGCCATTAAATGAGCCCCAATTTCAACTATCTTAATTTTTTTTTTCAGCCTTTACGGGAATCGGACCCAGGATCTAGGATGTTCACTATTTGTGACGTTATGGCAGGTCAAGATAGGATTTTCCATGGTAGTGAATTTACGTTTTATTCATCGAGTTTTAAAGATATAACGTCGAAACAAAAATTACAAATTCTGCGATAATTATTCCTACAGTGTCACAAACTTATTATTTTTTATCTTGAAGTAGTTTTTTTACAAACATATTTTTTATAAATTATTTACAACCCAAACTATTTGGCTGCTTCACTACGAAATTGGCCTGTAATAATACTCCTGCTAGGATGCAGATTAGAAAAATCCATGATAGTATACAAGTAACAATAATTTTAAAAGAAAAAATAACTTCGGTTAAAGTAAACAGCTTTATCATTATTACATGCTTTGGATTGTATACATTGAATTGATCCGAATAAAATAGGCGTGTTAAAAAAAAGGATAGACGGTTTGATCAAATTAAGAATATATATATGCAGTAAATAATATTGTTTATTTCTGACATATATTCTGTACTGCTGTATTGTGTGTAGTGTTGCAAGGTTGTAGTGATGACTGATGAGTAGGGGGTGGATCCTTAGGTACCAAAACTGTTTAAGATAGGGAGTCCAGTAGGAATAAGCAAATATGTGGTTTATGCATCAGAATATGCACTTAAGAACGTTCATCATAATAAGCCCAACTCAGCTCCCGGCTCGCACGAGGTATGGGAGTAAAAGGTAAAAGAAAACACCAACAATATGCCAGAAATGTGTGCAGTGCATTCGTATTTGAATGATTACTCGAAATCTTCCGTGGTAACGATGGGAAACAAAGCGACAAATTTTCTTGTTAATAACTACAGAATTTCCCTATGATGACAGAATTAAGATTTGTGCACAGTGCTTATCTGTGAAGCCATTCAAAAATAGTCAAAAATTGCCTTTTCACTAGAGTTTAATCCAAATATGTTTTAATATTTTACTAGTGTTAAGTATTAGGAACTTCTTTTAACTCTTTATCTCCATTAATGTTTATTAATAAATTATCCATGTGCAATAGTGTTCGTGTAAATCTACTATTTCTAGCCGACCGTATCACAGAGATTATTGACATGTGATTCACGCTCTTAATAAGTATATGGAGAAGGTATACAAATTATTATACAATTAATTGTACGGGACTAGCGAAGCTTGGGAGATCGAAATGATCTATAACTTGGGATACAGCCTCATTAGAGACATATTAGTATCATATGAGTACTTATAAGTAGGGTGACCATACCCACTACTGGTTCATTATTATGCCATATTGTTCCACATAACCTGCAGTAGTATTACATCCATAGGTACTGTTTTTTTAAAACCAAGTATGCACTTCTAAAAGTACTTATTTTTGAAGTTAGATAATACAATATTATTTCGAATTAAACGTCAGACCAATGACCTTCAACCTTGAGCTATAGATTCTTTCCGAGAAGTTCTATTTACAAGTTCTAGTTGCCAAAAGCTACATACGTCTCTCAAAAAAGTTTCTTGATATTATTACCTATTGTTTGTTCCTAGAGTTGTTTTAATTTTAATGCTTTGTATTATTAGAGGTTTTGTAAGGAAATACTAGTTATAAGTGATTAGAAACCAACATGCTAAATACATTTTTAATCAATACTGTAAGCTGAAAAAAAAAAATCTAAAATTTACATTGATATATTGTGTGCTTCTAAGAAAATATTTCTTACTGATATTAATATTTGTTTCTTCTTATCATTATAATTATCATCACCGCATCTTATTCCCTGCTTAGGTTATTCGAATTTATGGTAGCTACTCTAATGGGTTACGGATGAGGAAGGAAGCACTTTAGAGGTAATCTACACCCATTTTCGAGTAAGGAGAGTGGAAAATCATTTAGGAAAAACCAGTCTCAATACGCCCGCCTGGGGTTAATATTAGTTCTTTGAAATTGAAGATGAAACTAATGCACTTTATTTATTATTTGACTTGATGTAACTCATTTTCACCTTGAAATTAGCAATGGAAAGATACATTTAACAAATAGTTTTGTGTTTCAACCACAACAAAAGTCTCACCTCCTCTTTTATTTTCCCTCTATTTACTTTATTTCTCCTTTTTTTTATGGTAATATATACCTGGTATGTTTAATGATTTTTCTAAAATAAATATGGTCAGCATAGCCATGAATGAATAACTACCATGAACACAGGACAAATCTCGGATAGCTCAGTGGTAGAGCATTGGGGCATGAAGCTAGGTGTCCCAAATTCGATTCTCGTGTCCAGGTGTCAATTTACAAAAATCAAAATAATTAATCAAACAAATTTAACGGATAAGTGTTTATTAACAGAGAAAGGATATATTGGAGTACTTTATGCTTTGTCTATGGTATATATGGTACTACTATCTGGTATACCCATTATTCTCACGGGGAATTTGTAAAGTAGCTTTGTTATTTTTAGAATATAGAATAAACCACAGAGAATAGTAACCAAATCTTAAATTTTGTTTAAAAAATAATCCTTCATTGGTTTAAATTGCGATACAAAACTGGAAAGTAAGCTAACTAATACATAATGTCAAAAGAGATACAATCTGTATATGTTTTAAAAGCTGAGATTTCTTTTAATGATTAATATTAATACTAATATTTAAACTCCAGACCTCTGTGTGTGTGGTAGATACAGGCCAGGATCAACACTTTTGAGGGTCCTGGTCCAAGTATTTTATTATTTGATCTCAGAAATTATTTTCAATAGAAAATCAATGTTTATTTTTCTGTCAAAAGTCAACGGTACCGTCTGAAGAAGTGTAGTTTTTCCGGTTTGCCAAAAGTAAAGGTTGCGTTAATTAATAAGCACGGATTGTAGGATTCCACGTGATATCAGATTACCAGAGCCTTTAGCGGTGAATATCGGCTATAATAAATTAACAGACAGGAATTAGATTGTGGAATTTTGAGCTTAGTTTGAGATAAAATTTACGAAAAAACATTAAAATAACGAAATATTTAAATATAATATTATTATAAAATAAAGGTAACAAGTCAAAGTGATTTGTTTGTGGGGCAGACAGGGGCCCTTAGCTTCAGGGGCCCTTGTGCATGGCACACTTGAAACATGCCTTAATCCGGGCCTGGGTAAATATCACACAACGCTCATGGCACATTTGGTACATGCCTAAATCCGGGCCTGGGTAGATATCACACAACGCTCATGGCACATTTGGTACATGCCTAAATCCGGGCCTGGGTAGATATCACACAACGCTCATGGCACACTTGAAACATGCCTTAATCCAGGCCTGGGTAGATATCACACAACGCTCATGGCACATTTGGTACATGCCTATATCCGGGCCTGGGTAGATATCACACAACGCTCATGGCACATTTGGTACATGCCTAAATCCGGGCCTGGGTAGACATCACACAAAGTTCATGGCACACTTGGCACACAAACTCTCCATTTTATTGATATAGATTATAGATGCTAGAAGAAGAATATATTTTGTCCATGGTTTATTCTTTGTAGCTCCCTGAGCCCAGAACTACCAGTAGGACTACTCCGCACGCATTTTAGACATAGCGTCAACCTCACCTGGATCTGAACTGGACACCACCTGAGGCACAAACACTTTGACCAATGGAAAGAGAGTTTGTTCACATCGCGTGCAGCAAATTTAGACACTCTAAAGTTTGATTCTCCTTCCTGTCTCGCTGTCGAGGTGAACCCAAATTTTCCCGCGTTCAACCTGGGCGGATGTTCAACTTCCGGTCGCAGGGTCTAAGATGTTCCCACTTAGAGGGCAGGACAGATCTAAACACAATGAATACAAACTTGAGATGTAATTTAGGTATTTGATACACATTTGATTAAAACACAATGTTATCGACATAAGTGGTTTTGGGGTAAAGTGGCTCCCCTTAGGAACCGAAGTTCATTGTTCAAAACCCAAATGAAGTTGGTGGATCTTTCTTGAGCGATAAAAATTCTTAGCACAACTTCCTACGGAAGGAAAGTAAAGCCATCAGTCTTATGCCAATTGTGGCATTTAAATGATCCCTGGAAGTTGTGTGAAATAACTTTCCGGTGAAATTGGTAGGCTCTTTCTCACTGCAAGAACACTAGCCTTTCCTTGCTTCCTCTACATGCCCACTTTAACATATGGTATCTAGTTTAGTTATAACAAATACATTAGTAGTTAACAACCACTAGATAGCAACCACATTTTTATAGGGAGAACCTTATTTGAGTTTTAGATCATCTGCTAAAACTACTTTTATACATTCATAAGTCAAATTATGTGATCTGCAACTGTCACTTTTGATAGATATTATCAAAACTATAAAATAACTCTAATAATATATTTTCAATGTTGCCCGCAGAAAAAAGTTTATATTTTCTAAATATTCTTTACCTAAATCCTACTATAGCTCAAAAACTCGCTACTAAACCAAAAAATCTTATAAACTAAATATAACACCAACACAATTTAGAATTTTACCAGGATATAAATATGCTTTAGAAACGATCTTAATCAACTACATGGATAAGAATCTAGAAATGACATCTACATGACCTAGAAATTAAATAGAATCTCAACATTGTTTAAAAACATACTTAAAAATTAGCTTAGACAGCTACACACTTATGACACTAACAAATACATACCCTTGACCTAAACACTAGATAGAAAATCAACACAGTTTATAAAACTACTGGAGTAGAACATGACTTATAAAATAGTTTAGACATCTTTATGACTTAAAAACCAACTACTGATTAGGTAAGACAACCACATTAATTAATAACGATCTAGGGTAATGTTATGATTTATAGCTAAACTTAAGACATTTACATGACTTAGAAATTAGCAGGACTTTTACACAACTAATGAACTTATTATCCCTCGCTTGCGTCATCGAGGGTAGCTGATTGATGGACGAAGGCGAAGTTGTGTTCAGACACGTGGGGGTAGGGCTAGGAGAAATAACGGCGAGTGGGTCCTGGCAACGTTAGTCACGCTGGGACAGGAGGATGTTCCGGCAACGTGAGCCGCGGTGGAACCTCAGGAAATCCCGAGGTGGGTGGTAGGGTGCTGGCCCCGGCAACGTGAGCTGTGGTGGGGAGGTAGGGTGACTTTTTCGGCAACGTGAGTCGCGGTGGAAGGTAGGATGAAGTCCTGTCAACATTAGTCGTTGTGTGAGGTAGGATGAAGTCCCGGCAACGTTAGTAGCGGTGGTAGGTAGAATGGTGTCCCAGCAACGTTAGTCGCGGTGGGAAGTAGGATGGTGTCCCTGCAACGTTAGTCACGGTGGGAAGCAAGATGGTGTCCCAGCAACGTTAGTCGCAGTGAGAGGTAGGATGGTGTCCCGGCAACGTTAGTCGTGGTGGGAGGTAGGATGGTGGTGGAAGGAGAGGGAGTTAAGACAAATATTGGTTACTTGGAACGTAGCCTCGCTGTGGAAGATTTTGGAACAGGTAAAGCTTGTAATTCCTTACCGGTAAGAAATTATCTTCTTCTTTCTCGTGTCTTCTCACTCCCTACCACGCTCCCACCAGTACGCACTGTCCTCTTCACATTGCCTATCTCTCTTTTTACTTCCACCTTTCGCTCAGCAGCTCCCAACTAGTAACTGTGTTGGACGATGTCAATACCTATCCTAACGTTCATAAACAGTTACAGTTCCACGAGTATCAATAACGTAATTTCCATTCGCGTATTTTCCTTGCCGATACCCTCACTCTTAGGTGTAGCAGGTACAAAGCGATATCACTATTCAGCAGTAATAAATATTTATCCTATAATATTATTGTGATCTGCATTTGCACTTAGTTGACATTAATATCATTGATTTTTTAAGTTAAGTTAAATTTAGAAGACGATAAAAAGTTTAAATCTTAAACTATTTATTAGTGACATCAAATAAATAGTTTATAAGAAAATCACTAGGCTATTATTTATTTTATTTTATATATGAAACAAATAATTAATAGTGATACGTATTATTTAAACACACAAATCCTCCACTTCATTCAAAATATATATTAATAATAATATCATTATTATTATGGTATATCATTATTATTATTATTAATAATAATATTAATATACTGTGGTTGATGACTGTGTAATATTAACCAAGTACACTAGTAGCTAGTAAGCACCAGGCCCTCCAAGCTACTGGTACTGTTCCACTACCAAGTCCAGATACTGGAATTTGATCGCTGTTTGGCTGTGTTGATAGTGGAAAAGTACCGGTAACTTGGAACTGTCCCAGCATTGTAACTGGACCGGTTTGGAACAGGTACACAAAGTATCGGTATCTACACATCTATACTCTGACGCAGTCGCAGTCGCAGTTGCAGTCGCAGTCGCAGTCGCATATTAGCATTCTCTGATTAACCCTGAAAGGGAGCACGAGAGCAAATTCCAACACGTACCGACCGATTGATCACACCATATGTTTCGATTCTAAAACAAACGGACTGTCGCATCTAGCAAAGTTTCTGAAACAAAGAAAGAAAAAAATATTATTAATATTGCTGGAAAAAAAAAAGTCTATTGGAAAACCGAATAAGGGTGTTTAGAGTTACGTGCGAATACACTAATCTATGGGAGGTTGGGTGAGAACCTCCCAAAACACTGTTTGACATTTCTCGATTATCCGAGCTGGGCTTTGGGCTGTTGGTGGCACCCTCAAAGGTCAATGACGTAATTCTCAAGCCCCTGAATAAAAGGATTGGTGGCACCAGGAAGTCTGGTGTAGAAAGACTGCACCAGCTTCCGGAAGCGGTCCTTGATGGTAAGCATCTCCAGGTCACAATGTAAAGTCTCATTCCGAACATACCGAGGTGCGTCCACAATGATCCTCAGACACCTGCTCTGAAACGTCTGCATCCTCCTCATATACGCGTCCACCAGGTGGCCCCAAGTGGGACTTGCATAGTCAAGGATCAGCCTGAGCAACTGCTTGTACAGTGTCAGACCTTTCCTTGTAGACAGGGCACTAAGCTTGTTAAGCGGTGGGCCTAGAATTGCCAGCCTTTGCCTCACCTTGTTCAGTCTCTCAGTGCATTGTAGTCACAGGTCAGCTTTATTTCTAGCTTAAGTCCCAGGTACTTAACTCTGTTCGCCCATCTGATATGCTCTACCAACAGCCGGAGTGGGATCAGACTGTAGAACTTTCTTTTCCATATGAAGAGCACTAACGTGCTCTTCTCTGCGTTAATGTCTTCCAGGTGGTCAGCCACCCCTCCAACTGCGTCAGGGGCATTTGGAGTCGCCTCTCCACCAGCTGCCCTCACCAATACTCCTCTACTAGAGCCGTGTCGTTCGCAAACAGTGCCAAATTGGTGTCTGGAGATTTTGGAATGTCGTTCACAAACAGAATGAAGAGCACCGAGACCACGAGGGAACCCTGTGGCGCTTCAGCTCCTCCAGCTCGGATGCTTCTGACTTGGGAAGTGGAGTTCCCAAAGGTAGTGGAGAACGTGTGGTGGGATGGTTAAGATTGTACAACCTTAATTAAGTAGAAGGGTAAGTTCAGGGAGAGAAGTTTGAAAAGGAGGCCTTCGTGCCAAACACGGTCAAAGGACTTTGCCCCGTGGAGAAAGACAGCACAAGCCAGCCCGAAGGGGAGCACTAGAATAAATTATAATATGTAACAACTAATTGGACACACCATGTTATTGATTTTTTTTTGCGTATGGTATTACTGACCGAGAGGGACATAACATCCAGTTCGGATGCCTGTATGTAGACTATTTGCCATTCTAGTGGAACAGAGCTTTACCCAAGGCACACCTATGGAGGTTGTCTACACGTCGTACCCACAATGAGATGATGTGATGATAGTGAGTATGAAGTTGTGTAACTGGTTTGAATTTTAACCTTAATGAAGCCTAATTTACCAATCCCTGGTGACCATTGGGATAATTTCCCTTTAGAGGAAAATACTCGAGGTACCAGCCGGGAATAAAACCTGGGACTTTTAGGTTTGCATCCAGTTTCACTGACCAATACTCCACGGGGCCAGATATTGGCGGTGCATAAAGACGGGTTGTCGCATTTCACGAAAGTTCTGAAACAAGGACAATACAGATTAGGAGTTTTCATCATAGCCCAACTCAACTCCCGGCTCGTATCTGCGTTTGTGTGTGTGCGTGTGAGGTATGGTAGTAAAAGATAAAAGAAAAGACCCACGAGATGCCAGAAATGTGTGCAGGTCATTCGTATTTGAATTTTTATTCAAAATTTTCCGCGGTGACGATGGGGGACAAAGTGACAAAGTTTCTTGTTAATAACTACAGTACTATATGTCATTATTATTAAAGAATGAATATTTATGCACAAAGCTTATCTATGAAGCCATTCTTAAATGGGCCAAGAACGGCCTTTTCAATGCAGTTTTTATCCAAATATTATTTAATATTTCAAAAATGTTTGGTTCTAGAAATTTCTACTAACTCTTTATCTTCATTAATGTTTGATCATAAATGAACCACGTGCAATAGTGTTTGTGCAAATTTACTATTTCAAGCCTACTGTGTCACAGAGTTGATTGGAATGTGATGCACGCTTTTAATTTTAGCGAAGGAAAAAATGTAGTTGCAAACAGAATAAGGGGTTCTAGAGACACTACTCTATGGTGGGTGATGGTGGTGGTGGTGGGGGGGAAGGTAGGGGGAATTGGTGAGAACTCCCACTGACCTCTGGTTTACATATCTCGCTTATCCGAGAAAGGCTTTTGGCATCTTGGCTTTTGGCATCTTCTAGCCTACTCAATAATTAGTGTAATTAAGTACGTTTGGCCTGGACGCGTGAGACGGGGAGAAACATTTAAGTTAAGGGTGCTGCATCGTAGAGCACAGAGAAGATTTGCAGTCGTTTAGAAATCCCGGATTATTTATGAAGTTGGTTGATATATATTTTAAATTGTTTATATTAAAATATAGGCAAACGTTCTGACCAGTTAAAATGTTTTTAAAAAAAGTGTGATAATTTACATAGGCCTAAAACCCTATGCAACAAATCTCATATTATCTTAATATGTTCTGTTGTGACTCTATCAAAACATGACTTGATTTGATAGAAGCGGTCTGATTCTAGGTTTCTAACCTAACTTGCCTCGTCGTATAGTGTCCGGATCTTTTGGATGCTGACCTAGAGGTCCTGGATTCAATTCAAGGCTGTTACCGGAGGATTTTTTCTCAAAAGAGGAATAATTCTTATGGTCACCAGGATTTGGTTGATTGGCTTTGCCTCTTCATATTCCCTTCCACTATCATCCCTTCACATCACTGGCACATAGAAAGAGCCCCAACGGAAAAGATGCATGATTAGTACATTCGGGTATCCCTTGGACAACGGTACATTAGTACTGGCTAATATTTCAGCAAACTTAGCTACAGGTCAATGTAATCCAATCACACCATTACTATTACCTTTTGCTTCAATATCAAAAGTAAATTTTCTATGTAAATCGTCGTTGAATTTTTTTTTAAAACTTTAAACTAAATTTTTTAACTTTTTAACTAGTTAGAAACCAGTTGATATTTTCCCCATGTATTTGGTTGAAAACAATATTTTAAAATATTAAACAGAATCTTAAATAATTCGGGATTTCTAAAAGTATTCAACGCGTCTCAGTGCTTTGCCAAGAATCCCTCTTAAGTTCAATATTCATAGGTAGGGCTTTGTCTGACATCTAAAAGTTACTACAGTAAGCCCACGGCTTCTTTGGTGCTGACTGACAGCTCACAGCTGACTTCTGACAGTCAACATTTAGGTATATATACCTAAATTTTGACTGTCAGAAGTGACAGCTGCTAAACATACGTATTTTAAGATCATTTGGTTCAGCGTAGGGATACATGATTTGGTCTGGTAGCTTTTCAAAGCCGTCAGCTGTCAGCTGTGAGCTGTCAGTCAGCACCAAAGAAGCCATAGGGCTACTGTAGATCAACTTTCATGTAATCATATGTTAAGATATGGCAGATATTTTGTTTAATTTAGCACCACGTCTTACTATCCATTCGGGTTAGACGCTTAAGTACTAATTACACTAATGGATTACGAATTGGGAAGGTTGAATTTAGAGGAAGTGAACCCACATTTACGTGGAGGGAGAGTGGAAAAAACATTTAGGAAAAACCACCCCCACTTCACTCGACCGAGATTCGAACATCGATCTCCCCGTCCTCCGCAGGATAACGCTATTAAAATAGTTGAACAGGGGTTGTCAATTAGTTGATCACGAGGGACAGGTCAAGCTTTTAAGAAAACTACATCGTCTTTAAAAAATAAAACTCGTGTTAACTAGTCTGCTGATGATGGGGAGATCGGGGTTCAATCCCATTCGGGTGCACTGAGGGTAGTTTTCCACTCTCCTTCCACGCAACTCTAGGTGAATTTACTCTAAATTAAACCTTCATAATTCCTAACCCATTAGTGTAATTAGTACATAGGCGTATAATCCGAACGGGTAGTAAGACATGGTGCTTAAATAATAATAATAATAATAGTAATAATAATAATGATGGTAATTATAAATTCTTAGTGCCTCTTAAGCTCGCAAAAATATCAAGTAAGCCTTCTTGCAAGTAATATTTTTGAATGTGACCAAATTAACCATGATAGGTCATTAATAGGTAATTTTACAAGAAAATTAAATAGTTTTTTTTAACACCGCATCTTAGTACCAGTTCGGGTTATACGCTTATGTATTAATTACGCTAATGGTTTTAAGGATGAGGAAGGTCATATTTATAGGAAGTATATCCACATTAGCATGAAAGTTGAATGTAAAACCATTTTGTAAAACCCCCCTCAGTATACCCGATCGAGATTCGAACCTCCGTCATTGGTAGAGTCTATTATACTGCTAGAGTAACGCCTTAGACCATTCGACCACCAAAACGTGTTTTAAATAGTTGAATATGAGAAAATAAGGTTTTTCAATCTACATTTTATTGAATGATGGTGATTTAAGTATTTGAGGAAGCTTGAATTTAGGGAATAAATAGAATATGTATAGACACAAAACGGGTAAAAGAAAAGATGGTCGATCACGGAAAATATGATAAGTTTAAAATGCTAACCAGGCCCAAAAATATTTCCGACCCCTCTAGTAGAGTGTTTTTCAATTTTAGTCGCAAAAATTTATGTAGGCCCTTCTTATGAAAATTAAACTGTAAGTAAATCACGTAGGGAAATCGAACTGTGCTTAGAAAGTCACTCTAAATATCCAAACTAAATTTTAAAGTATATACGAGTCATTTTAAAACTTTGTATTGATCACTCTCCCCCTTCCCCCCGACCCTCTAAAAAAAACCCCATATATTCCCGCGATAAAGATGGTGAAATATTTTCCGGGACAAAGTAATCGATAAAGGTAGTCAAGTCTTACCATTTCCTACTTGGTAAAGGGAGATCCGTGAATAAGCCATGAAGTCAAGTATTGTATTGACGTCCGTTATGAATAAACTGGTGGTGAAGTTTCCAAAGACCGAATCTTATTTCACGTGCACTTTTTGAGAGTTGATTTCTTTTTCCACGTTAGCATTCAATTATTAAAAAAATAAATAAAAAAAAAAGANAGGAAGAAAAGTGGGAGGGGGAGGTTGGAATAAAACAATAAAAAAAACGTGTTGATGGTACGGAATAAAAAAAAAAATCGAATAAATATACGTACTAGGAATGAAAGATTCTTTAAGGGGAAATGGGAAGGATTGTGTTAGGGGGGGAGGGGGAAGGAAGACGAAGTATTCCGATGTTGCCAGGTCGTGCTTTATCGGTGATCCTGAGCTACGTATAGGATGTCATGTGTTTGGAAGATATGGCAACGTTGGTTTGTTGAGAGGGTATTGATATGAACTACATGACTAACTTGTTCAGTTACAAAATGTACACGACAGAGGTAAAGATTTTGAAAAGTTTTTCTAGTTCTCAACGGATTTTTTTTTGTTTACGTTGATGTTGACTACTCGGTGATTTCAAAGCTATTTAACAAATCAACCTGTAAATTAATTTGACGCACTCTAAGCACTATCACACTTAGATACAATGTAAAAAAAAAAATAGAAAAAGTGGGAAGAAAATGAACTGTTCAACATGTGAAGCCTCTTGTCTATGTGCTGATAAAAGGTCCTCTCTTCCGCTGACGAGTATTAACACTCACTCTACTATTTGCGTCTGGACAGCATTGACTTCCATATGTTTCCACGTACTTTTTTAATTTATATTTTGGAAGAAAAATTCTTACTGGTCACTTTCGTGAATGAACTAAATATTCTTGGTTGTAA
Source organism: Timema monikensis (assembly GCA_902151445.1). Classification (NCBI taxonomy): domain Eukaryota; kingdom Metazoa; phylum Arthropoda; class Insecta; order Phasmatodea; family Timematidae; genus Timema; species Timema monikensis. The sequence goes on along the minus strand of CABFVZ010000110.1, from coordinate 195,266 downwards.
ACAAATTTTAACAAAC
>CABFVZ010000110.1:175374-192964 GCA_902151445.1 Timema monikensis | reverse complement strand
CCCGACCCTTTAAGATTTGGTTTTTAGATTTTTGAGATTATTTGGTAAAATGAGGATGTGGATTAATTAAGTACAGGATTTGACCCAACTCTTAATAATGATTGTACCATTTTTCAATCATTATTAAAAAAATATACATCAACAAGAAGTCTTCGAAGAAGGTTTTCAGTACACTACTCTTATGTGTACTATCCTCATAAAAACACATCCTCTTGTAAATCACAATACATATTTTCTCTATATAAATTTTGAACCAAATTGTTAAAGTATTTTTTTAACAAATTTCAAATTTAAAAAAATATATTATTGGTAAACTACCCTAAAATTATTTAAATATGTATAAATAATAACGTGTCTTATGTACATGGAAAACTATTCCCTAATATTAATTTTAAACTTAATAGTCAGGGCCAATTTAAAAAAATCAAATTTGATGTAATTTGCCATCAGTAAGCTAAAATTATATTTATTATTTTAGAAAAATACATATAATATTGTTGATCATGTAAAATAGTACCCCGAAATAAATTTTGTACAAAATCGTTAAAGCCTTTTGAATTTTTCTATACAACTACAATATTTTTTTTAAACAAAATTATAATTACTTTTAATTTTAAAAAACTCAACAAATACTCATTTTAACCACATTGCTAGAGCAATTTTTTTAAACATTCAAATCTTAAAAAAACTACTCAATAACGTATTCTTAAACAAAGCTCCCTCCCCCCTAAAAAAAGTAGGCCTATCCAATTTTATTTGTCATTTATAAATCATCTAAAACATACATTTTAAACAAAATCGTTTTAACCATTTAAAATGTTGAGAATTGTGGAAAATCACTCATTAAACTACCCTTTAGTTAGTTTTAACCCAAAAACCAAGAATAGTGTGTTATTTTGAAGGTCAAATACTCCTTATATTTCCATTTTTTTGTATCACATCTTCTTACTACCTGTTATTGGTTCAGGTAATACGAATATGTGGTAATTACTCTAATGGGATAGGAATCAGGAGGGAAGCATTTTACCGGTAATCTACCTGCATTTTCATGGAAGGAGATTGGGAAACCATTTAGGAAATATCACTCTCAGTAGACCCGACTCTGATTCGAACCCTGATTTTCCCATCATCAGAAGGCCAATCTAACACGAGGGTGATGCATTAGACCATCCGGCCAATGAAGCGGATTATATTTACATTTTTAAACAATATCTTTACAGCCATTTTCGAAAAATTTGAATAAAACAAAAATCATTCATCAGTAAACTACCCTTAATTTAAGGGCTAAGGCCAAGATATTAGTTAAAGCTTAAAACAATTTTTTTTAGGCATAGCCCACCATATTACATCTAAATATAAAGTTTGAAAAAAAATCCTCCAAGACCATTTCAGATCTGTTATGAGGAATACAGTAGCCCCATGGCTTCTTTGGTGCTGACTGACAACTCACAGCTGACAGCTATAAGCTTTGAAAAGTTACCAGACCAAATTATGTATCCCTACGCCGAACCATATTATCTGCAAAAACATGTGTTTAACAGCTGTCACTTCTGACGATCAAAATTTAGGTATATACCTAAATGTTGACTGTCATAAGTCAGCTGTGAGCTGTCAGTCAGCACCAAAGAAGCCATGGGGCTACTGTAGATAGACAGATAAACAAACATGGAGACATACATAATGTAATTGTAAAATCCACTTTTTTTGGGGGAGTTCGGACACACAAAACTTAAAGATTCAACATAGTAGGTTTGTATTTTCTAAAAAAGGTGATCCAAATGTTCGTTAGTTAGAAAATAAAGATTAATTTTTATTTTATTATCTTATAGGTACTTCATTTTGTCGATATCTTAAACACAAAGGTGTCGTTAACGACTTAATCTAGTGGGATAGGTAGATAAAGAGAGGTATTAAAAGGAGCTTAGCTCTTGACTTTTGTAATCAGATATAGAAACACCAATCAAACTAACAGTTAAAATAAATTAAGTGTTTTTAAATTTAGTTTTTTAATCACCAAGGATATTTGTTTATTTCGGTGCACCAAGTCTTTCTACCAGTCCGGGATCTTCGAATATTTGCACCAATAAAATAGGATTGAGAAAAATACGTTTTAGAGGAAATGTGCCCGCATTTGTGTGTGGAGAGTGTAAAACTATTCATATAGTAATCTCAGCTCACACGACCGGGATTCGAACCCCTACCTCCCCGTATTGGAAGTCCAATTTATTTCGGAAGTAACGTCTTTTAAGACCATGCGACCACTGAAAGTGGAATGTTTATTTTTAGGTACGTATAATCCGTTTAAGGTGACAGCTTTCTTATGAGTTCTACTATGGCTCTTTCATATAATCCACAACATAGTGGATCAAGGTAATCTTCTTATATTTCAGGGTAAACGAGGTCTACATAGGCGAGCATATTTATTCATAATGATGTATTCAGCTATCGCTAAACGAATAGGAGTTAAGGTGGGGTGCTAGTGAGCGCGAGTTTAGGGCAGTATTTTTGCAGTTTTTATAGCACAAACATCTTTTGGCAAAAATAAATCAAACATTTCTTTTATAGAATCATAGAGTTTAGTTTTATGCACATGCTAATCTCAACAGTTGTGGAATATCTGTCATGAGCATGGCGGCATTTGGTGACAAACGTTTCTCTTTATTTATAAAGTTTGTCACCAAATGCTGCCATGCTCATGACATATATTCAATATATGTTGAGATTAGCATGTGCATAAAACTAAACTCTATGATTCTATAGAAGAAATATTTGATTTATTTTGGCCAAAAAATGTTTGTGCTATAAAAACTGTAAAATTAATGCACTAAACTCGCGCTCACTAGCACCCCACCTTAAGGAGAGTATTTTTGCAGTTTTTATAGCAAAACATTATTTTGTATAAAAAAATATATTGCTCCAGTACAAACATAGAGCTTAATTTTCTTCACATGGTGATATCAACAGTTCTCTAATAACTGTCAAAGAATGTCCTAGAATTTTGTGACAACTTTTTGTTTTTATTTAGTCTAAGAGGTTTCTCAACTAATGGCACTATGCTCATGACTCATGAGTAATATTCAAGAATTGTTTCACCGTGTGAAGAATATTATACTCCTTATGCCCACTGGAGAGACGAAGGAATTATTTTCCCATTTTATTCTTTGCTATAAAAACAGCATAAATACTGCCCTTAACAAACAACTTTCCCATCCACAGTAACCTACCGGAGCACGGAGATGTATTGCATATGTATAGAAACCCCGCGTTGATTACCAAGGGGTTCGTTATTTTAAAATTTTGTTTACATCATATAGGAGGTGTATATCCTTTTAAACACACCTAGTTGGCCACATGGTCTAAGGCCTCGTTCTTTCAATATACTAGACTGCCTATGACGAGTAATTCGGGGTTTAAATCTTGTTCGGGTGATATGAGGATGATTTTTTCCTAAATGACTTTCCATTCTCCCTCAGCGCAAATGCAGGTACAGTGCCTCTAAATTAAACCGTTATCATTCTTAGCAGATTAGCGTAATTAGTACATAGGCGCAACATCCAAATGGGTAGTAAGAGGTGTTGCGAATATATATATATATTCGAAACCTCTCTTACTAGCTCAAGCACATGTGATATATATATATATATATATATATATATTGAAATGGTAAAATACAATCAATTTCGGCAGCAAAAATATTTGATTGTATTTTCTTAAAGATTCTTTTTATGAAAATTGTACTGTGGATGTATACACGGATTGAGGTGTGAAAATGAGACAATATCGCGTTGATAAGCTAGAAGTGCATTTAGTTAATATCTTATGCACGACTGCATGGTACACTGACGTCATCAACCACTTGTCGACAAAGTTGAGCTCTGTAATGTAACCATTGTCTTGGTTTCTCTATGTCTGACATCTGAATTCATTCGATAGTGCTTCTGTCTGCTTAACCGGTCTTGGCGTCGATTCCTGGCAAGACAAAAAAAAAAAGTAGTTCCCTCATGATTGAAATTAGAGCTTGCTTATTTATATAAATGAGTTAACGATGTGTGTATTCTGTTCTGGGGCTGGTTTAGAATTATTATTATCAATATAATTATTATTATTATTATTATTATTATTATCACCGTGTCGTACTACCCGTTCGGGTTATATGCACCTACGCTAATGTATGATGGCAATGTGATTGTGAGATGAGATGGAGGACCTACAGTTTAATGTGGGATCCAAACCACAGTGGAGGCCTGGTATTTCCGACACTCACCAGTTGTGATTATTACACGTCTTGTCAGAGGTGAAGGAAGGGTTTGGTGATCAGATAAATTTGTGCCGGGACCAAGGATTGAGACCCGGACCCCCAGCACAGAAGCCCGACACCTTACCCCTAGACCACCAGGTCACCCACTATTCTAGAATTATATTGGCGTGTAAGTTATGTGATGATACAAGGGTTAGTTCATAAAACATACAAAGCGTTTTTATTATTCTTTTTTTTTGCAACCCCTCTCCCTATTTAACACCAAGTGGGCATTTATCCTGACCCCTTGCTCCACCAACCTGTGTTACGTAACATATCACATCAAGAGTGAATATAATTACCTAATAGGGAAGCTTTTGTGATACTAAAAGAGGAACTCAGTTTTAAATACAGCTCAGAATCACTCGCTTGGGTGGTCGAATGGTCTAATGCGTGACTCTCGTGTTAGACAAGACTGATGAAGACGGGGAGATTGAGGTTCAATTCTAGTCGGGTGCATTTAAGGTGGTTTTCCCTAAATGTTTTACCACTCTCCCTTCAAACAAATGAGGGTGCACTACCTTTAAATTAAAACCTTCCTAATTCCTAACATATTAGTGTATTTAGTACATAGGCGTATACCCCGAACGGGCAGTAAGACGCGTTACTAAAAAAAATCAATTTAAAATCCCAGAAGGCCATCTAACGCCGCATATAAATTAGTGCCCACCCCATTTAACTCCATCTCAACAGAATTACGTGGTTTATGGATCAACCCTATTGAGTTATTACGGAAAGTATACTTTAAATAGCAATAATATTTAAAAAATAAATAAAAAACTTAACACCTTTTGATCCAAAAAATGTAAAAATTTTGTTGAATGAAAATGAATCATGTTATAAATTTAATATGAACTATTTATGTTATACTAAACATTTTAGGGTGTATGAAAATAAGGTGCTTAGGTAGATATTTGTTTTAAAGAGCGATGAGGATTCGGGGGAGTGGAGGATGTTACATAACTATGAGTTACATACCATGTACTCATCACAGGACGTTGTTAGGATAGTCAAGTCTTGTAGATTACAATGTGCAAGACATGCAGTGCAAATGGGAGCTTCTAGAACCGTGTTCAGGGAATTGACTGGAAAACCCAATGGAAAGACGCAGAAGGGAGGATAGCATTAGAATAGATATTGTAATGAGATGGACCGGATAAAACTAGATCAAGATAGGGATAGGGTGTAATGAGGGGGACTGGATAGAACTAGCTCAAAATAGGAATAGGGTGTAATGAGATGGACTGGATAGAACACGCTTAAGATATATATAGGGTGTAATGAGGTGGACTGGATAGAACTAGCTCAAAATAGGGATGGGGTGTAGTAAGGAGGACTGGAAATAACTAGCTCAAGATAGGGATATGGTATAGTGGATAGAACTAGCTCAGGATAGGGATAAGATGTAATGAGGTAGATTGGATGGAACTAGATCAAGCTAAGGATAAGGTGTAGTGAGATAGACTGGATATAACTTGCTAAAGATAGGGCTAGGGTTTAATGAAGGAGGCTGTATAAAACTAGCTCAAAATAATGAATCAGATAGCCGAAGCTATTATCTATGCATTTTAGTGAGGATAGCACCTCTTAGATATCATATCCTGAAAATTGAAAAATGACACCTGGACACGGGAATCGAACCCGGGACCTTCGGCTTCGCATTGGCGTACTAAGCCGAAGGTCCCGGGTTCGATTCCCGTGTCCAGGTGTCATTTTTCAATTTTCAGGATAGCTCAAAATAGTTACAGGGTGTAATAAGTTGGCCTGGATAGAACTTGCTCAAGATAGGGATTTGTGGCGTACTTTAGTAAATGTAGCCTAATCAAAAGTATGTTAGAAATTTATTTCATTCACCCCGTTTAACCTTTTTTTTTACCCAATTTAACCTTTTTATCCATTTTACCTCTTTTGCCCTCTTTACTTAAATAAATAACCTTTGTGCCCTATTAGCCCTCTTTAAACTTTCCATCCCGTTTACGCTTTTTACCCCGTTAGCACGTTTACCTTTTTCCCCTTTTGGCCATTTTGCGGCTTTTTAATCTCTTCACCCTTTTAATTTCCTCTTCTACTTTTAACAATTAGGTTAATGGTTTACTTTTTAAACTTTTTACCACTGAATTTGTGTTAGGGGATGTAACATTTATAAATAATGAAGACTATGTGAAACCTCCCAACGAACACCTCAAAAGGCCACACGTGGCCTAAAGAACGCAATTTTCCCCATCCCTTACTGGATTGCCGGTGACGGGGAAGAGTGGGGTTGGAAATTTTCATTGGGTGTACTGAGGGGGATTTTACAAAATGGTTTATACTACACGAAAATGCGTGTACACTTCCTCTAAATTCAATCTTACTCATCCTTATCCCATTAGCGTAATTAGTACAAAGGCGTACAAACCGAATGAGTAGTAAAAAGAGGAGCTAAAATAAAAACACATCCAACCTAGATTCAAACTTTGTACTGCCTGTCACCGGGAAACTAGAAAATACGAGACTGACGGCTTCATCCATGAGTCCACCGGTGTGGGCAACTTTTTCTGTTATTAAATGAACTAGTATCTACCCGCCTCGGTGGCGTAGTTACAACACGCTAGTTTCGTGTTGAGCTAGACTGCTGGAGACGAGTAGATGGAGGTTCGACTCTCGCTCGGATGAACTTGAGGGGGTTTTCCCTAAATAGTTTTCCACTCTCTCTCCACGCAAATTCGGGTCCTCTTCCTCTTTATTCAACCTTTCCAATTCTTAAACCATTAGAGTAGTTACTACTTAAGTGTATAACCCTAACCGGTAGTAAGACGCGGTGTTAAATAAATAGTAAGTACCTAAGAAAATGGCAAGTTTTTTTTTCTTTCAAAAATTCGAATATTTGAAAGGTTCTCTCTAGGACTTGCTAAGACATCGAGTGAGATACAAGGCTATAAGGCTCAGAGCAAGCAATTTGTATCCTGATTAGTTAAATATAACACTGTCAGTTTTAATCAGCAGCTACCTGCTCTACTTACCCTCAAGGTCATGTGATTGGTTAGCACGCCTGACCTGGACTAGAAGTGTGAAGGCTTGATCCTGACCAGGTTTATCAAGGAAGCTACCTGCTCTACTTATCCTCAAGGTCATGTGATTGGCTAGCACGCCTGAATTGTAGACGTATTCCTGAATAAGTTATTTGGCATCCTGAGTGCTTCCACACCACCAAAGGTTTTTTCCCATTTGGTATTCCCCAACTATTCGAAAACTTAACCACGAGTATTAAGAGGAGTTCATCATAGCAGGCCCAACTCAGCTCCCGGCTCGCACGAGGTATGGGAGTAAAAGATAAAAGAAAAGACCTACGATATTCCAGAAAAGTGTGCAGTGCTTTCGTATTTGAATGATTGCTCGAAATTTTCCGCGGTGACGATGGGGGACAGAGTGACAAAATTTCTTGTTAATAACTACAGTATGTCCCTGTTATAACAGAATGAAGATTTGTGCACAATGTTTATATGTGAAGCCATTCCAAAATTGTCAAACACGGCCTTTTCACTACAATTTTTATCCAAATATCATTTACTATTTCAACAATGTTCAGTATTAGGAACCTCTATCAACTCTTTATCTGCATTAATGTTTAATCATAAATGATCCACGTGCAATAGTGTTTATATAAATTTACAATTTCTAGCCGACCGTATCACAGAGTGGATTGGTATGTGATGCACTCTCTTAATCTAAAGCGGTATGTCTCGAGGGGGTTCATCCACTCAAAAAGTAATTTTATCTCGAAGGGTTTTTAATCAAGATGCCGCTTGGATCATTAAATTGACTTGCAATTCAAGATTTAAAGAAAAGAAAATTATATTAAATAAGCCGATTACATGAGTTAACGATCATAGGGTTACATTTTTTTCAAGCACCACGTCTTACTACACGTCCGGTTTGTACACCTATGTACTAATTACACAAATGTGTTAGGGATTAGGAAGGTTAAACTTAGATGAAGGGCAACCGCATTTGTGTGAAGGGAGAGGGGAAAACCATCCTCAGTGCATCCGACCGGTATCGAAACCTGATCTCCCCGTCTTCGGCAGTCTAGTCCAACACGAGAGAAGCGCGTTAGACCATGCGGACACCGAAGCGGATAGGGTCAATATTAATGCATTTGTTAGTAGCGATGAACCATTAGTCAAACTCTTTATATCAAATAAGAGTAACTCTGACAGCATATTTAAAAGACAAAACTATTAATAGGTGCTATGGTGAGACAGCCTTGATCGTCAGCACTAATTTTCAGTAGTATATACTGTGCGATGAAACTGATTTATTTACTTGTCAAGTACCTGTCAAGTTAGAATTAATTACTAAATTACAATGACTCTATACAATATAGTTGACTAGCAGAGATACCTGGCATTGCTTCAGACAGAGAGAAAGAAAAAATCTCTATATTCCTCCAGCCCAGTTTTTAGTTAATATAGATTATGTACCGAAACACAAAAATTATTTTAAATATAATGATCAATGATCTCGACTGGTAATTGTCAAACTATTGTTTATTACAAATATTAATTAATCATTTATAGAGCAAAATTGTCTACAGCTCAAATTAATTGAGTAAATAAATAATAATATTTGGGATAAATAATATACATCTTCAACAAATTCACCTTTTCTCAAAATATATTTGTTGACATGTTTAGCATGAATTAAATTACATTTTAAAACTCTTCACAATAAAGTAAACTACTGACGATATTGTTCAAAGAATTGGCAGGAAGGTTCTGTTTCATGTAAAAGAAGCAAAAATATTTACTTTTTTTTCCCGCTGTTAGGATAACTAATTTACAGTAGGCCTATGATAAATTAGGGTGTACAACATAGACACAGCTCGAATGGTATAGTAGTCCCATGGCTTCTTTGGTGCTGACTGACAGCTCACAGCTGACTTCTGCCAGTCAACATTTAGGTATATACCTAAATTTTGACGGTCAGAAGTGACAGCTGCTAAACACATGTTTTTGCAGATTATATGGTTTGGAGTAGGGATACATAATTTTTTCTGGTAGCTTTTCAAAGCTGTCAGTCAGCACCAAAGAAGCCATGGGGCTACTGTAGTTGAGAGTCCGTAGCGTTCGAGCGGTTTCTAAATACATTGAGTGTAATGAAGCCTTTTATACAATCGGTAGCGGTCTGCCGTCAGCTCGCATGGCTGCTAACTGAACTGCACCAACTTCAATGGTGCCCTCCCGTCAGTTTACTGGTTGTTATTGACGTGTGAGGTTGTGTTGTGTTTGAATATGGAAGAATTCAACACTGAACGTTTCATCGATGAGGTTAGAGAAAGACCAAGAATATATGAAACTCGGAACTGAGGATTTTTGGTATCACTGCGCGCCCAACTATTTCGCCTACAGTGGTAGCGTTTGAAAAACGCATGTTTATAAATTGGTACTAGCGGATCCGCCACGGCTGCCACATGCATAAAAGAGGCCTAAGCTACGTTTAAAATCTCTACTGGCACCACATAGTTATCATCTTCATAATCATAATTATCACATATTCTTATCGGACCAAAGTAACCGCCCCTACATGGTGCCCCAACCTCAGAAGACAGTTACATATCTGCCACTATCAGTGGAAGATCAGGGACATTTAGCCGACAAGCCCTCGTGGCATACGCTAGAAAAAAACAACTTATTTTCACCCAAGAATACATAAATGTTTCATCAACTTTTTCTTAGACCGATTTAACAAGATATACTCGAATACAAAACAAGAGAGTTCTGCATTTTTTTTAAGCTTAAGGTGGAGTGCTAGTGAGCGTGAGTTTAGGGCAGTATTTTTGCAGTTTTTTATAGCACAAACATATTTTGGCCAAAATAAATCAAATATTTCTTCTATATAAACATAGAGTTTTGTTTTCTGCACATACTAATCTCAACAGTTGTTGAATATCTGTCATGAGCATGGCGGTATTTGGTGACAAACATTTCTCTTTATTTAAAAAGTTTGTCACCAAATGCTGCCATGCTAATTACAGATATTCAACAACTGTTGATATTAGCATGTGCAGAAAACTAAACTCTAAGAATCTATAGAAGAAATATTTGATTTATTTTGTCCAAAAAAGGTTTGTGCTATAAAAACTGAAAAATTAATGCACTAAACTCGCGCTCACTAGCACCCCACCTAAGGCATATTTTACCTTTAAAGATGCAGTATCTAATTCCTTCACCTGTGTATGTAGACTTTTAGCCGCTCTGTAGAAACAGAACGTTGAGCAGGGCATACCTTGGAGGTTGTCTACACGTCATACACACAACGTGTTGATTATAAAGGTGTGGAAATATTCAAACCTAATTAACCAGACCATTATGACCATAAGAGCACTTCCCCTTCTGGGAAGAATACCTATGGTACCACTGGGAATAAAACCTGGGACCTCAAGATCAGTATCCACCCACAATTAGATCAAGAAGATGGCCATCTTGAGAATAAGGATCTCCGTCTCGAAGGACAAAGGTTTGATCCTGATCAGATCTATCAAGGATGTTCCTTGTTTACATCAGGCTATTTTCCTTCCTCTTCCTAAACTAGTCACGAGTACAGGCTGGTGGGGAAACAATTTGACGATCTATGGTTAGGAAAGTGATGGACTACGTGCTGAGGTCTGTCTGCCGTCCGGTAGAGATCACCTGAGTGACATTATCTTCAAAAAGGGAATCTTTTATTTAGATAGTAGAAATTTACTTTTCAATTAGAGTATTAATTTCCCTGTTACTAATCGTCTAATTGTTTCTGTCCCACCCTGTATATTTATATAACATAGATACTTTCCTTTCCCATATAGATAATTTAGATCTGTTTTAATTGTGAAAATTATCTACCTCAAGATTATTATGAATCGTTTTATGTGTCCCCGAACTAAAAAAATAAGGGTCTTACAATCATAAATGACTCCATGTGTGTGTGTACATCGGGCTGGAATTGACAGTGTCGACGGATTTCATTCCAACTTGATATTTTTATGTTGTAAAATTAATATTTCGAGGTCAAACAGCAATTTTGAATCTAGCCTTTAAATCAAGCGTAGCTTACTGATGAATTGTTAAAAAAAATTGTAATATTTAAAAAATGGTATTGACAATGATAAATAATACTGTAAGATATGGTTATTTTTCAAAGAATAACATATTTAAGGTTAGTTTACTTATGGACTAATTTTTGAAAATTTTAAATAAAAACATCAGTTTTATTAATTTATGTCTGGAGAGTGTTTCATGTGATAATCAAAATAATGTGTTTGTTTTCATACGGAAAACAGTTTTTTTTTATCACCGCGTCTTATTACCTCTTCAGGTTATATGCAGCTCTACTAATTATACTAATGAGTTAGGAAGAAAGAAGATTAAATATGGAGAATGTGTGTCTGAATTTGTGTGGAGTGAGAGTGAGAACCCATTATTTGGAAAAAAACACCCTCAGTATACCCGACCAGGATTCGAACCCCGATATCCCTGTCATCGGCGATCTAGTCTTAAACGAGAGTAATGCCTTAGACTGTGCGACCACCTAACTTTTGACATGTACTTTACTGATAATTAAATTTTGAGGATTTTGTTCAAAACCATGTGAAAACGCGTGTAATAATAGGATTATGCTTGCTTAAAACAGCTGAAGATGGCCATACAATAAAGTGCTGAGATGCGTTACAGAAGCCTAGAAATCTCGAATTATTTAAGAAAAGGTTTTTATTCATTTCAAAATAAACCTCATGCCAAAATTAAATTGAAAGGTATCACTCAAAATGTTATTTTAACGCTTTAGACGTTGCCTACCTGTGACGTAGCGGCAAGTCAAGAAAGAATGTCACGTGTTAATGTATTTACGTTCCATTCGGTGGCTTAAAAGATATAACATTGATACAATAAATTCATAAATAATTCTAAAAGTAGTTTTACACTGTCTCAAACTTATTGTTTGGACCATAAAAAAGTTTTTTTGTATACGTATGTTTTATAAAACTGAGGCAAATTAGGCTATTTGGTATATTCACGAAAATGGCCAGTAGGAATCTTTTTGTCAGGATATATATTAAAAAATTCCGTGGAAGCATATGTCTATCTAGAATAGGAAACAAGAATAAATTGATTCTGAAATGCAAGTCAATGCTGTCCAGGAGCAAATAATAGAGTGAGTATGTACACTCGTCATAGGAAGAGGGTAAGTATTATCAGAACATGAACAAGATGCCTCGCAGGGTGAAATGCTGATTTTCTTACCTCTCTTTCTATTTCGTACATTGATGTGTAAACAGTGGCAGCTCGTAGATAAAATTAATGGGGGTGCTGCTCCAGATAATTGTTAGCCTTTGTTTGAAAATTGTGTAAAAGGAAAAAAAAAAACATGTATAAAAAGAAAATTTATTCAGGAACTTAATAAAATTAAAAAAACAAACTTTTTTACTTACTTTAACTTAAATTGTTACAGTTAAGGCTTGATATATTCATTTAAATTATTATTATTAGCACCGCGTCTTACTACCCATTCGGGTTATACTATTCATTTAAAAATGAAATACATTCTTCTTGTTTTAATTTAAGCAAAAATTCCAATAATTTTCTCCTTGATCTATGGATGAAAATTGAGGAAATTTTCCTCCAATGAAAGTACTGCAAGCGCATTTAGTCTTTCTGTTAAATAAAATAACAGAAAAAAAATGAATCAAATAGAATAGCTGGAAGCAGAATAATAATCTAATTCTACACTATTCTACACTTTATCACATTGAAGAATATGGTACACGGTTTTTAAGCACAACATACGCTGAGTAAAAAAAATAATACTTCCTTCTACCATCACGCTAGAGCCGGCACTGTAAGAACAACAGTGCTCTCTCTACCTGGCAGTCCCGCTTCCCTCCCCACCTCCCTCCTATGTGCGCATGCGCACAACAGTCGAACACCACGTCGCTTGTACTGTGAAGCGCAGAGTTCCATACAATTTTTTTTGTATCTTTTTCATAAACTGGGGGATGGCTACTGAAGTACTGACATTAAGCTTAAGGAATATATATATTGCACTACAAAAATAAATAAAGAATTAAATAAAAAAGGACTCATTATATTAAATGTTATCGATAATATCAAGTGGAAATAGGGGGTGCTCCAGTTCCGCAGTGCCACTGTGTGTAACATGTGATATTGAGCTCTTAAGTGCGTCAAGTTAAGATGCAACCCATTTCAAAAAATAACTTCCAAAACACTAAGTAGGCAACGACGTTAATAAACTTAGATTTTAAAGTACATCTTTTAAATTGATTGGCACAATACAAATAAACTTTAAATATTTATCTTTATAACATCCAATGTAATCTTGACAGCTTCATAATGTGACTGATCTGATGCTGTGAGAGGATCCAACACATAATCGGTTAAACACACTTTGATTTTTCCGTCAGGATATTTCACGGACATTTCTCCAACATGAGACGTTCTTTTTCTGAAATCCAAGATGAATGGCCTTATCTACGCCATAGTTAGTTACGTTACCTTCGAAATACTAAAATCTTCTGTTCCTTTTTTTTTACTATAGTCCGATTCAAATAGAAATGAACGTTTTAACAGTTATAAAAGTTACTATGTAACACACACACACACATATATGTGTGTATGTGTGTGTGTGAGTATGGTGGCATTAGATGAGAAACATTTTAAATGAAGAAAAAATTTATCACTAAATTCCAGGTCTATCTTGAAATATAGTTCAGAACTATTGATATCACCGTGTCAAGAAAATTAAACTCCATATTTGTACTGGAGCAATATTGTATTTATTTTGGCAAAACAAAATTTTTGCTATCAAAATAAATGCAAAAAAACTGCCCTTAGCTCGTGTTCCATACATCCTGACCTTGAGGAACCCTCATAATTATGCTTAGCCCAGCTATCAATCCAAACCGATCATTCTGAACTTAACTGAATCTTTGCATACACATGTCAGTCTGAAATAGAGAGTTTTATATATACATAACTCTCTATTTCATTATACAGTAGCACTCCAACTATCCAGATTAATGAGTGCCTGACATTATCCGGTTAGTTGGATTAATAATTTACTTACGGTATTATTTCGGAAGGAAACGCAAAATTTACTCTAAAATCGCTTTTTTTTAATTGTTTTTGCAATGATGCGGAGAAGTGTAATCACATTATATTACTGTAGTAAAAAAAATACAGTAAGTTAAAACTTATTGCTACTGTAGATAAGAATAAAATAAATTTGAGTCGGGACATGGGGATGTCATGCGGCCTTGAAATGGCAGAGTGGCCGGCCGGCGAATCCCATCGCCATTCGCGTCAACGAAGCGTTGCAAATTTCAGTACTATACAGTACAATATTTTCCCTTTTCTTCTCCCTGATAACAATCCGGATATTCGGGGATCTGGATGACTGGAGTTCGGATAGATGGAGTTCTACTGTGTATGTATATAAGCATCGCAGTTTACTACCCTTTGGGTTGGATGCCTATGCATTAATTATTCTAATGTGTTAGGGTTCGGCCAAACTGGCGAGCGCGCGAGTGAGCGCGTAATTAGCGGACCCTAGTTAGATTATTATTAGCACCGCGTCTTACTACCCGTTCGGGTTATACGCACTTACGCTAATGTGTAATGGTAGGGTTATTGTGAGATGAAATGAAGGACCTACAGTTTAACGTGGAATCCGAACCACGGTGGCGGCCTGGCATTTCCCACATTCACAAGATGTATTGTCAGAGGTAAAGGAAGGGTTTAGTTATCAGATAAATCTGTGCCGTGACCGAGGATTGAACCCCGGCCGCCAGCACAGAAGTCTGACACCTTACCCCTAGACCGCCAGGTCACCGGGCCATTAATAGCAAGTGTGTTAAACCTATCACTGATAGAAAAAAGTCAAATATCATGTCAAAATGAGAAGTTTCCCTAGCACTCAATGAACCAACATACAATAATATTGCTTAGCGCCTGTAAACTAGACTGTACCGGGTCGAGCGCGCGCGCTTGAAAAATAGAACCAGTTCTATCTTTCAAGCGCGCGCGCTCAGTCGCTCGCTCACTCGCTCCAGTGTGGCCGTACCCTTAGGGATGAGGAATATTTAGAGGAAGTGTACCCGTGTTTTTGTGTTGGTGGAGTAGAAAACCATTTATGAAAAACCACCCTCAGTGCACCCGACCAAGATCAAACCCCCAATATCCCTGTCATCGGAAGCAAGTATTTTGTGAGAGTAGCACCTTAAGCCATGCTGTCACCGAAGCGGGTGACGGTAGTATTGAGGAAGTTATAATTCAATTAATCGGTTGATAATTTTTATATAATTAAATGTAAAAATAGTTGAGGTGGGATAAATAGATATGTGTACAATATTTTTAAACGTTATCACAATACAGTATAACCCGCCTCGGTGGCGTAGTTGGCTAACGCGCTTGTCGTGTTGCGCTCAACTGCTGAGGACGGGGAGATCGAGGTTCGAATCTCGGTCGAGTGATCTGGGGGTGGCTTTTCCTAAATGGTTTTCCATTACCCTTCCACACAAATGCGGGTTCACTTCCTCTAATTCAACTTTCCCAATCCCTCATCCATTAGCGTAGTTAGTACTTAAAGCGTATAACCCGAACTGGTAGTAAGACGCGATGCTAAATAATAGTTATAATTTAGTAAATTTCCTTTCGAAGAGTTTAATTGGACGTTGTTTCCAACATTCTCATTGGTTGTCACGGTCACTTGATTATGGATCCATATAAGGACTGTTTAGGCGGGATTTACATTTTTAAGGACCTAAAGACTATTAGGATGTGGAGCTTATGGACTCTGTAGATGGGACTTTATTTTAGTCCATCAATTCTGATTGATCAATTTGGATTGATCAGTCCAAGCAATCAGTTTCGACTTAGGCACATTAGACCATGCGGCTATCAATAATTGAATGGTTTGGGGAAACAAAACATACCAGAGAATCACAGAGATCCATTTCCAAATCTGTTTGGATCTCGCAATCCTCGGCTCAGGTAGGCAGACGACGCCACTTCTGACCCGAGCTAAAGGTGTAATAATGGATTTGAGGTGCTCTCTCTTGGCGCTGCAGCGCTACCAACTTTACTAATGACAATGGCTGACAAGAGTAGCTCACTCACTCACTCGGATTGAAGTAATGGTATCCGGCGAGCGGTTGGTCAAGTGGCTACTTGTTTCGTCACCGCCCGCCACGTAGTGACCTTGGAAAGGTCAAGGAAATCCAAGAACAGGGCGAAGGGTTTGCATCATAGATCTATTTTTGGTCAGAAATAAAAATGTTTTAAAATTAGTTGGTTTTGTGTGGCTATGTTTGAATACAATTGCAACCTGACAGATTAAAATGTGCAACTGGGAAAATCTATTACTGGAAGAAAAACCCATCTTAATAAACCCGTTTGGGACTGAAATATGGTTTTCCCAGACATAATAACTTGTGCCAAAGAGCAAACCAAAATTGCTGATTGCCTTTGGGACTGAGAGTTTAGTTTTTAAAATAGATTCAACTGAGCTTTCAAAAAAAAAAAATATACATACGTGTAGTGGGAGTATAGGTGAGACTGTATTTTTGAAGTTTTTGTATCAAAACTTTTTTTGGTCAAAATAAATCAACTATTTTTTCAGTACAAGCATAAAGTTTAATTTTCTTCACATGGAAAACTTTTTCACTTTATTTGAAAAGTTTATCATTTAATGCCGCTATACCCATGAGATGTATTCAACAACTGTTGATATCACCAGTTGAGGAAGATTAGACTATATTATTTATTTTGGCTAAGCAAAGTTTTGCTATGAAAACTAAAAAAACCATTACCTTTTCTCGAGTTCTGTACATCCCCATTTTAAATGGGTTTTTTCCTGCACAGTGAGCATGCGGACTAGACGTCAGTCTTGTATGATCAGTATTACTGGTGACGGTAAGGACAGGGGTTCGACGTGTCTCAAACGTTAGGAAATTACGCTTTATTTAAAAAGTGGTCTGGTACGTTATTAACAATATTATGCCAAAATTGAGGCAAAATGTATCAATCAACATGTCCCTACTGCAGAGATTCCCTAAATTGGGTCGTTGAAGAGTCCTGTGGGGGTCCACGAAACAAATCTAACTGTTTAATATATGTTTTATTTATATTTTTACATCAAAGTTTGTTTTTTCTTATTACCATTCTACAAAATATCTTGGTTATTTTACCAATATGAAATGGGTTACGTAGATTGCTATAAATTTGTGCTTGTGTTTTTAATTTCACCAGGGGGTGGTGGTGG
>CABFVZ010000110.1:161255-172297 GCA_902151445.1 Timema monikensis | reverse complement strand
AAAAAAAAAAAAAAAAAAAAAGTGTGTTCGACCAAGAAGAAGTGAAACGAAGGTCACTTCAACAAACAAGCATAAGCTCAAGGTTTTCAAACAACTCTACATAACTCGTGCGGTCTTGTTTTCTTATTTTTTTATTATTCTTTCTTTTCTTTTAAAAATTTTTTTTTTCTTTATATATATTTTTTGTTGTTGTTCAACTACACTATATATGTATAACTCTTCTTTCTCTCCTTTATTTTATTATTATTTTTTTGTTTTATTTGACCGCATCGCCCCGATGGTGTGCTGGGTCGCCAGCTTTGTGTATGTCCGTCTATCTATCTGTCTTGTCTATCCGTCTGTCCTTACGTCCTTCTTCATGCCACAGAGCGAGGCGGGGGTAAGGTCCTCCACTTGTAAGGCAGTCGAGTGCAATTAAAATTGATACCTTTTAGCTTGAGACTAACAGGTCAGAATGGTAGTTAGTGACACCTTTCCCTGGCGTTTATACAGATTTTATTATAAAATATGCCCCAAGACCTGATATTCGTAGGGTTCAAACCCAGCTGGAGTCAACGGATTTTTTATTAAACGATAAAAATACGTAGCACAACTTCCTTCTGAGGGGAAGTAAATCCGTCGGTCCCATGTCGGTTGTGGCATGTAAAATAACCCTGAGAGTTGTGAGAACATACCTTTCAAGGAAATTGATAAACCCTTTCTCTCTCGCTCATAGAAATTCTTCTGTACTGATATAATCAGTCGGTTCAGAGTGTACGTAATATTTTTCAAATAAATGAAAAAAAACTTTTTAAATAGCCCACTTTGGTGATCGCATGGCCTAAGATAGGAACTCTTAGGGTGGGAATGTAATGTACGCGAGGAATGGACAGTTTTGTGTGGTTTTTATATCAACATTATTTTTTTTTTTTGCAAAAATAAAGGAAATATTGTTGCAGTATGAACAAAGAGATTAATTTTATTCACATGTTGAACTTAAAATTTCTTGAATATCTGTCAAGAATGTCCTTAAATTTGTCTGACAAAATTTTTCTATTAATTTCTGCTCATTTCTAGAGTTTTTCATGACAAATACTCAACAATTGTTGATATTACATTGGAAAGAAAAAATTAAACTCTCTTCGTTACTACCGGAGATTTTTTTATTTATATTGGCAGAAAAATATTTTGCTATAAAAACTGCAAAAACACTAACCTTTTTTCGCGTTACCTATATCCTCATGCTGTGGTTTTAGAAACCAAACAATGAGAGTATGAGATTAATTCTCTGAACAATAGTTTTTTTAAGTTGTTAGATTAAAATAAACTATCATCGCTATCAATATGAATTGTGTATTTGGGATTTCTTTTTTTTTTCATATAAATATAAAAAATCCCTATGCTTTTCTATCAGCTGTTTTGTTCCTAACTATCCGTATGTAAAGTAAAACCAAGGTACTGATATCTTTTAAAGTTATACTGCTTGCTACCTACTGTTAATAGGACTCATGATGATTTTTAGGATTTAAACTCTGGCGAAGGGGGTATGGAGACATATTGGGCTCAGGCCCACCAATTGCTCATATGGGGCCCGGTGCCAGGGTAAAGGGGGTGGGGGGCAAATTGCAGGCTCCCCTCGCTTTGTAATATCTGACTTCAGTGGCAGTGACGCCTTATTTTTCTAAGGCGCAATTAGCAAAAAGAAAAAAAGATTTTTGAGAGGGTTTGGGACCCTCCCAAATCAAATATCTAGAACATATTTACAGTGGTCTTCGTCTAGAAATATTATTAGAAAATTCTTTAAACTATTTAGAGTGGTCCTTCCCCATAAACCAAAACATAAACGGTACCATGGTACAAATAGACCCCCCCCCCCTCCTCGTGGTGGACCTGATTGGGCTATTCATAGAGGCCCTTTAATCATAAAAAGGGGGCAGTGTAGTGGCTCATCTGTATAATCATTCGTTGCTTTAATTATGAATTCCATATTTCTATAAAAGTTACTAGATTGCTATAATATATTCCTTAGTCAAAACAATTTATGTGCTGTCACTTTTGACAAGCAAAGTTTTGAAAACAAGAAAAATTGTAAAAATAAAAATATAAATAAAATAATCTTCAATAAAAAAATAATTAAAAAAAAAATATAATACTAAAAATGAATATTTCAAAAAGATTTTTTTCCTTATACATATAAATAATTATTTAATTCTTAAAAATATAATATGTTGGATGTCTCTTCGATAGCCGACAAGACAAATTCCAATGACACATGTTTTCCTAAGAATCAATAGAACACCAAATAATTGCATATTTTGCAATTCGATGAAAACTATTTTACTTACTACAACTAATGTAAACTTATCATATTCTGAAAATTGAAAAATGACACCTAGACACGGGAATTGAATCGGGGACCTTTGGATTAGTACGCCAATGCTCTAACCACTGAGCTATCCAGGATTCGTCCCGTTCCCAGGGTCATTCTTCACTCATATTTTAAGGCAGAGTCTATGATGGACGTGCGTAAATCTTCGGCTACTAATGTGTGATTTTATTAAGATCATGAGCTATCAGATAACGCACCCATCTTAGTCTCGGTAATTGGCTTAATGCTGCCACTTGTACAATTATTATAATTGTTAAGGATTGCATATTAATTAATCAATTAGCCGAAGCAAATATTTATACATTTTAGTGCATCTAGACATCATCCCGTGTCCGGGTGTCATTTTTAAATTTTCACAATATGATATCTAGATGGAGTAATCCTCACTAAAATGCATAAATAATAGCTTTGGATATTTGATTCATTAATGTAAACATGTTCAAAAATTTGTAATACACAGTTTTGATATAAAAACTGCCAAAACTCTTTACATTCTCTTGCGTTCCCTTCCACCCAACCTAAACGAAGTCGCCTACAAGGAGATTTCAAAGCTATTTTGCGAAGCGAGTTGCATCTTAATTTGACGCACTTAAGCAGTTTAAACACTATCAGACTCAAATATACGAAAGAAAAAAAAAGAAAGATAATAAAATGAGATTTTCACCCTGAGAAGGCTCTTATCTATGTTCTTAGAACACTTTTCCCTCGTCCTCTGACGTGTTTACACAGTCACTTTAATATTTGCACCTTAGCAGCATTGACTTACTTTTTAATTTTACCTTTTCCTTGTCTTATATTCTAAATAGACATATGCTACCATGGACATTTTTAATCTACATTCTGGCGGGAAGATACTGACAGGACATTTTCGTGACCAAACCAAGCTGTTGTAGAGGATTTATATTATTATTATTATTATTATTATTAGCACCGTGTCTTACTACCCATTCGGGTTGTACGCACTTACGCTAATGTGTAATAGTAGGGTGATTGTGAGATGAAATGGAGGACCTACATTTTAACGTGTAATCCGAACCACAGTGGAGGCCTGGCATTCCCCACATTCACAAGTTGTGATTAATACACGTCTTGTCAGAGGTGAAGGAAGGGTTTGGTAATCAGATAAACCTGTGCTGGGACCTAGGATTGAACCCCGGACCCCAGCACAGAAGTTCGACACCTTACTCCTAGACCACCAGGTCACCGACTAGAGGATTTATAAATAAATACGTATAAAAATTTTTCTTAAAGATAAAAAAGAATACATTTTCGTCACTATAGGACTATTTTGTAGAAATAAGTTATTTAAGAATTTCTAGTTTTTGTTTAAAGTTATATCTTTAAAGTTCTCTGAGTAAAACATAAACTCATTAACATTGGAAATCCTATCTCGACCAGCCGTGATTTCACAGGTAGGCAGAGTCCTTAAGGTCCAATCCATACGAGAGTTTTAAGCGTCTAGGGTCTCGGCGTTAGCGATGCTTTCAACGTAACCGGAAGCGTTAACGACGTTGACATTGCTAGTGCTGGTGAAACTATACAGAGCGTTTTCATGGCAGTTTCGAAGAAACACTTCTCTCGCATTGTGATTGTTCAATCGACACTTTTCTTCATAACCGTATATCGTGTTTTTCTTATTTGTTCACAAACAAAACACAAAAGCTCATCAAATGACGTCACTGACATTACAGTAGCCCCGTGGCTTCTTTGGTGCTGACTGACAGCTCACAGCAACATTTATGTATATACCTAAATGATGACTGTCAGAAGTGACAGCTGCTAAACAGATGTTTTTGCAGATCATATGGTTCGGCGGAGGAATACATAATTTGGTCCGGTAACTTTTCAAAGCCGTCAGTTGTCAGTTATGAGCTATCAGTCAGCACCAAAGAAGCTATGGGGCTACTGTATATGATATTGAAAAAACGTATCTGAGTTTATTCTATGATTTTTAAACATGGTATGAAACTGTCCTGTTGAGAGATTATTGTCTAGTAATGGATGAGTCCCCAAATTCTTCTCTTTCAGAATGTTCATAATACCCTTCTAAATATTAATCACACCAATACATCCTATCTGCACGGTGTCCATTTTCTGAGGAACCCGCCATCGAACGCTACAGTTCCACTCTATAAACGCCGTTGTATATCTTGTTCAACGCTTTCATCGCGTTTTCGCGGCTTCAAAAACGCGCCATGTTTAACGTCTATTGTAGATTAATCAAAGTGCAGACAGGCGTCATCGTCAAGAACGCGGCGCTTTCAGCGTCCGTATATAATGGGCCTAAGGTTGAACGTGAGAAAAGGTAAGATTTTTTTTAATAAAAACATTATTTTGGTCAAAATAAATCAAATACTGTTCCAGTACAAACATAGAGTTTAATTTTCTTCACATGGTGATATCGACAGTTCTTGAACATCTGTAAAGGATGTCCTGGAATTTAATGACAACTTTTTATCTTCATTTAAAAAGTTTGTCATCTTATAGCGTTATGCTTATGACAGATATTCAATACCTGTTGATATCACTATGTAAATAATGTTAAACTCTATGTTTGTACAGAAACAATATTTAATTAATTTTATCCAAAATTTGCTATAAACAATGCAAAAATACGGGCCTTTTTTTGCATTACCTACATCTACACTTCAAAGAGTCAAGAATTCGAAGACGCGAGGGATCCATAAAATTCTTTTTTTTACAAACCCTTTAATATACCACGTGAATGTACCACTATATATCACCTCAAAAAAAACCATTATACATATGACGTAAAGAAATTAAGATTCAAACAAAGAATCTACATTATACAATATGTCCAAATGTCTACGTAAGCTCCATGAAGTATCTATTTCTTCGGTACAATAAAACTAACTCGTTAAATTCTTAACCCCCTTTAGGGCTATATCCCTCCCCCAACCCCACTCTTTCTCTCTTCCTATAGCAACAGATAGATTATAATGTATTCACAAACCGTCCCCTGATACATTAGCAGCCATTTGTAATCCAAACACCACTTTTCCCCCACCCCCCTTTCCTCCTAGCAAGCTGTGATTTGATTGGTCGCTTCTGCTGGCCAAGAATTATGAGAAAATACCTTGCTCTGCTAGACAATTACTTACTTTTTTTTATTTATTTATGTTTTTCTGTGATGTATATGAGGGGAGGATTTGTTTTATCTCGTGTGTTGAACGATGCCTTCAACGAGTAACATTGTAGGGTGTTAAAACCCTTGATAATATGATTATGTGTGTATGTATGTATTGATTGTTTATGTACGATGTAACTTACAGGTATGTTTTAATATGCTACGATGAAAACATACAGATATGCTAGATCCTACATCGGGAGGTAGATTCTTACTTTAACGATGTTGGTGATTTCAAAGCTATTTTAGAAAGTGGGTTGCAGCTTAGTTTGACGCACCTAAGCGGTCTAAGCACTATCAAACTTAGACATGAATGTACAAAATAGAGAGAGAGGGATTAAATTTAATATCTCACCCTGCGTGGCCTCTTGTTCATGTACTGATAGCTCTTCCCCTATTCCACTGACGAGCTTACACACTGTGGATTCACACGTCCGCCGAAAAACTAACGCAGGACAAGAAACGTAATCACGTGACGAACTCTAAGTCCATCACAAGATTTTCACTTTATCGGCGTGAGCTGTTCCACTAAAGTTCTACTCATCTCTACTTCAGCCGCTCTCCCTGAGAGGTTCGGCACAGGAGAACCAACCAAATCTCAGAAGCTACCATCTCATATCATTGCGCATGTGTATTTGACAACGCATGCGCTCTACAGCCAGAAGCCAACTTTGTGAAGAGATTTGAAATAACCCGTTAATGGAAAGAGTGTGTATCGATGTATTGGATTGTGCCACGACACAACATTAAAATTTGTAAACAACCCTCAGGACAATGATCTAAAATATATATTTATCCACTAGAAAATAAAATAGATTGATAACCATCTCTTTTAAGTTAGTGTTGCAATGCATCATGGGTCAACATACAGCTTGTTTATTGCTGCGCCACTAAATCATATTCTGCTTTTTATTTTTGGTGAAAGTGTGAATCAGGCTTCACTCTACTACAGTAGCTCCATGGCTTCTTTGGTGCTGACTGACAGCTGACCGCTTTGAAAAGTTACCAGACCAAATTACGTATCCCTACGCCGAACCGTATGATATGCAAAAACATGTGTTTGGCAGCTGTCACTTCTGACGGTCAAAATTTAGGTATATACCCAAATGTTGACTGTCAGAAGTCAGCTGTGAGCTGTCAGTCGGCACCAAAGAAGCTATGGGGCTACTGTAGACATATGGGTATATTGACATTTTATAAGCTACATACTGACAGGAAGATTCCTACCGGCCATTTTGGTGACTAGACCAAATATCCAGCCAAAGCTGTAAACAATTTTGTTTAGTATGCGTTTACAAAATAAATGTTTTAAGATGATTTTTATTGACGATGTAAGATTGTTTTTTAGAATTATTGAATAATTTATGGTTTTTGTTTCAATATTATGCCTTAAGAGCTTGCTGAATAAAATCATATTTTACTCTCTTCGGTGACCACATGGTCCAAGACGTCACTCTCACAATAACCTAAACTGGCGATGACGGAGATATTGGGGTTCAAATCCCGGTCGAGTGTACTGTTATTTTTTACTAATTGGTTTTATATTCTCTATCCTCGCAAATGCGGGTTACCGTTTTAATAAATTTGACATAAATTTTCATTAATACTATGATATGATGGTATGA
The DNA here is from genome assembly GCA_902151445.1 of Timema monikensis. Taxonomy (NCBI): domain Eukaryota; kingdom Metazoa; phylum Arthropoda; class Insecta; order Phasmatodea; family Timematidae; genus Timema; species Timema monikensis. Next base: position 165,156 of record CABFVZ010000110.1, on the reverse strand, counting down.
TATGGGTATAGTATAAATCAAAATTCGATAAATCATACGTGGAAACTAGGCCAGCCAAGTGCTCCGACTCAGCCCGTTAACAGAAGCAAATTGCGGGCACCCTTCTCTTGGTTGACTTCAGTGGCGGAAGAAACTTATTTGTACAGGGGAGTAAATTAGGAAAAAGAAAAAGAAAGAAAGAGGTGGTTTGAAGGGCTTTAACTCCCTAGCCCAGGGGTATCCAAACTAAGGTCCGCGGGCCACATCCGGCCAGCCACAAGATTATATCCGGCCCGTTCCAAGATTTAATCAAAAAACAAATTAATTGTTTCTATTCGTTATTTCTTAACCACGCATTGTATTTGACAAGTTCAATTTCTGTCCGCACGCGTGCTTCCCCCCATGACACCAAGCCAGAGTTCTGTCGGAATTGCAAACCCTAATTTTCAGTCACGGGCGCCATTCCTTATACCGACCACAGAACGGCTTGACTGTGACGATTTTTAGGTAGTTCCAAGTCTCCCGTCAGAGGGTTATCACAGGAAAGTTCCAAAAGATGTTACCTAATTTAAAAAAATAAAATTATATTGACTTATAATTATTATAAATATAATTTATTACATATAAATTGATTCATATCTCACATGGAAGAATCAACTTCAATCACTTTTATCAAACACCGACTGGTCTTGGAATGTGGCATTTTTTTACAGACGTGACTGGCAATATTATGACTTGAATCTAAATTTGCATGTTGAAAAAAAATATATTTATAATCTATTTGCACATGTCAAGACATTAAGGGCAAAAATAATGCCACTTGAAGAACAAGTGAACGTTACTTTGGCCCGCAAAAATGTTTAAAATATATTTTGTGGTCCACATAGCAAAACATTTGCAGACCCCTGCTCTAGCCAAAACGAGGGGCTATCTGGGGACCCTTTCTCGGCAAATGTTTGAAAAATAGTTACTCCAAGAAGATATTTAGAGTGGCCCTAGTCTGATTATTTAAAGTCATGATCTTATATAAAATATTCGGAATGGTCTTTTATAATCCTTTTGAAATTTGGATGCCTCTAGAAGCTATTTTTAATAGTTTTCTCCCAGAAATTTGTTGAAAAATAGATTTCTCTAGAAGTGATTTAGAGTTCTCATTATCTGTTTTTTTGGTTTTTTTTCAATGTCTCCTATCACTGTTTGGAATGGACTTCCCATATAAAATTGATGAAAATTATTATTATTATTATTATTATTATCACCGCGTCTTACTACCCATTCAGGTTATACGCACTTACGCTAATGTGTAGTGGTAGGGTGATTGTGAGATGAAATGAAGGACCTACAGTTTAACGTGGAATCCGAACCACGGTGGAGGCCTGGCATTCCCCACATTCACAAGATGTCTTGTCAGAGGTGAAGGAAGGGTTTGGTAATCAGATAAATCTTTGCCGGGACCGAGGATTGAACCCCGGCCGCCTGCATAGAAGTCTGACACCTTACCCCTAGACCACCAGGTCACCCTTGATGAAAATTGAATGCTTTAAGACGCTATTTCGAATTTTATACAAGGACATTGTTTTTTTCAAATTCATATTCGAGAATATCGGTAAATAAATCTAGAGAGGGGAAAATTTATTTCAGGAGAAGGGGATAGTCTATTACAGACGGTAGGAAGGGAACACAAATTCTTTTTGTATAGGGATAAATGCCGCCTCCCCCTCACCCCACGTTACGTCACCAATGATCGACTTAGGTGTGCGCATGCGTGTTATTCGGCAACTTTGTGATTGAAAAAAAGTCTGTTTGGGTGTTAATGCATTTATATACTATTATATTGATAATATTTAAAAATATTCTTATTCAACGAAATGCTTAAAACTTATTCAGTTAATGCAAAAAAAAATGACTTAAAATGCCTAAAAATAACCCAAAGGACATAAAAAGAGAAAACATGAACTAACAATATAAAATTACCTAATAATAAGATGGAAAAAACATTTTAACAACCAGGGGATCATGGATAAAATTTATATAAACATGAGCATTGTCTGTGATGTATCAAAAAAGATATGTCATCAAAATCTGGGCGCTGTTTATCATTCGTGTTTTGTTTTATATTTTATTTTATTCAATATCTCCCTTTTTAATTTTTAGATTTGTAATTTTTTTTTACCTTTGTTAGTTTAATCTCTTTTACTTTCTTGCTATCTTACAGGTAGAGAAAGTATTGCGATCGTTAAAAAAATCGGAATCGAGATTTTGATGAATCTCGACGTTTCATGACCCCCTGAATCCAAAAAAAGTGGGGTTTTTGAATTTCTCTAAAAAAGTCTATGTTTTCTTTCTTTCAACCTCTTAGGAGAAATGTTTGTACAACAATTATCTTTCTCTATCATTTTAGATTCAATAGTCAATATTTACCTCTTTTATTGGTTGAAATTTATAAATGAGGAATTTAATAGCAATGCAATAACAATAAGATGTGCAATCCCTAGTAAAATATCAAAAATTTTAAACTGAAAGTTGACATTTTAATAAGTGTTGATTGGCCCTTGGGGACTCAATATCAATATTTTTACTTTCTCGCTACCTTACAGGTAGAGCATGTATTGTGATCATCAAAAAAGTTGAACTCGAGATTTTGATGAAGGTCGACGTCCTATGACCCCCCGAAACCTAAAAAGTTGTTTACGCAATGCCGTCTGTTCATCTGTCTGTCAGTCTGTTCCAACTAGAGCCTAAACTGTTTTACTGATTGGGCTAAAACTTGGTATCTAGGGTTTTCATAGGCTTACCTCATGGAATTTTTGGAATTGGATATCCAACCCTAAAATTAAGGGTAGTTTCCTTAAGGGCGGAAAGAGAAAAAACGATTTATACAAAATCGGCTTTAACGATTTTGATTAAATTTCATTTCTAAGCTTTGATAAATATTACAAACCAAATGGCTACTCTCAAATTTTTGTCAAAATGACTTTAAGTGTTCCGGTATGATGCGAAAATTATAATTTTTAATCTTATCTCCGGAAGTCTTTGAGATATGAAATTACTTATTATTGTACACATGTGGATCTATTTATACTAAACATCTTTTACTTGAAATATATTTTTATAAAACCAAAGGTTTTCAAGCTATACACAAACATATATTTCTTTTAACCTTTCCAACACTTTAAGGTAAGTATTACGTTTACTAGAAAAAAAAAAATCTAGCACGAGATGTTAATGGATGTCGACGTTTCATGACACCCCGAACCCTAAAAAGTGGTTTTTGCAACACCGTTTTTCTAATCCTAAAATTAATAGCAGTTTACTAAAGGATGAAAAGAGAAAAACTCAATTTTCTCAAAATCGGCTATAACGATTCTATCTCTCTCAATTTAGACTCAATAGTCAATATTTACCTACTTAATTGGTAAAATTTATAAAAGAGAAATTTAATAGCAATGCAATAGCCATAATATGTGCATCCCCTAGTAAAATGACGAAAAATTTAACCGGAAGTCAAAATTTTAATACGAAGTGTTGACCCTTGGCGACCCAATATCGATATTTTGTATTGATCCAAATATACAAATGAAGACATTAATTTTTTAAAATCATGAAATTTAAAACCATGAATAAAAAAAGTTTTACGTATGTCCAGCGCAATTTTGTCACGGGTTTGTAGTGTATATTAGATTAAGAATTTTAAGTAAATATCTCCATTTCTAAACAATCGAGCGAGAAAGCTCATGCGGAGTTAGGGTACGGCCAGACTGAGCGCGCGCGCTTGAAAGATAGAACCAGTTCTATTTTTCAAGCGCGCGCGCTCGACCCGGTACAATCTAGTTTACAGGCGCTAAGCAATATTATTGTATGTTGGTTCATTGAGTGCTAGGGAAACTTCTCATTTTGACATGATATTTGACTTTTTTCTATC
>CABFVZ010000110.1:133139-160460 GCA_902151445.1 Timema monikensis | reverse complement strand
TCATACATATTATCATCCCCTATTTTGACCCCTTTGGGGTGGAATTTTCTAAAATCCTTTCTTAGTGGGTGCCTACATAACAAAATGAATATACAGTCCGAATTTCATGCTTGTAGCCTTGATAGTTTGCGCTCGGCGATGATGAATCAGTCAGTCAGTCAGTCAGGACATGTTATTTTATAAGTATAGATTACACTACTGATTTAAGGGATTAGGAAGGTTATGTTAATATAAAGTGTACTCAAATTTGCGTTGAGGGAGAGTGGAAAAATCACATTTAGGAACAAAAAACCCTTAGTATACATCCTACCGAGATTTGAACCTCGTTCTTCCTGGCATCAACAGTTTAGTCTACTGCAAGGGTAGCACGTTAGACCTTGAGTCCACATAAGCGGGTCGTTTAATCTTGCCACTCAAAGTCACAGTGAAGAGGTTTTATTATTATTATTATTATTATTATTATTATTATTATTATTATTATTATTATTATTATTATTAGCACCGCGTCTTACTAACCGTTCGGGTTGTACGCACTTACGCTAATGTGTAATGGTAGGGTGATTGTGAGATGAAATGGAGGACCTACAGTTTAACAAGGGGATCCGAACCACGGTGCAGGCCTGGCATTCCCCACATTCACAAGATGTCTTGAAGAGGTTTAATTGAAAATACTTGTTATATTAACTTACAGTGGGAAACCACCAAAGATGAATATTGTTTATATAAGTCCATTTATAAACCATATTGCCTGCCTGAGGGGTGGAATGGAGGGGTGAATAGGGGAAGGTGAGTGGTTTCCCCCCCTAACAACGGTAAGTACTGTACCTGTGGAGCCGGAAATTTCACAACTATTTAGACGAGATAATTTGGAAGATGGGAAAATCTAGGCTAAAAATAGATTCTAGAACTCTTTGAAAGCAAAGAAGGTAAAAGGAAATCCTCCCTTTTTCATCCTTTTTGGCGTGAGGTCATATTCTTCAGTTCTCTCTTGTCCAACTTTAAGGTGGGTGTACAGAAGACGCGAGAAACGGTCAGCATTTTTGCAGTTTTTATAGCAAAACTTTTTTTTTTTGGGTCAAAATGACTCACAATATTCTCCAGTAGAAATATAGCGTTTAATTTTTTTCACATGGTGATATGACAGTTGTTGAATATCTGTCAGGGGTGTCTTGGAATTTAACAACTTTTTCTCTTCATCTAAAAAGTTTCTCCTCTAGTGCCTCTATGCTCATTACAAATATTCCCTACGTAAAAATAAATAAATTAAACTTTATATTTCTACTGGAGCAATATTTTATTTATTTTGGCTCAAAAACGATTTGTTATATAAACTATAAAAATACTGATTTTTACTCACGTCCCATACACTCCCCCCCGTAAAGATATAACAGTAAATGTCAATACTTCCTAGCTCTGTCAATGATAAGTGACCCGTATGAATAAATAGCCACAGTGCATGTCCAAAAAATGAATAATTGGTAAAATTAAGGTGAGATAGAAAAGGACGTGAGAAAAGTTAGGTGTTTTTACAGTTTTCATAGCAATCAATTTCTATTTTGGGCAAACTAAATCAATTAATGTTCAAATCCGACAAAGAGATTGATTTTCTTAATATAGCAATCTCAACAGTTGAATATACGTTGTAAGTATAGTGACATTGATGAGAAAACTTTTTAAACAATACCAAACCTTTCCTTCACCTCTGACAATACATCTTGTGAATGTGGGGAATGCCAGGCCTCCACCGTGGTTCGGATTCCACGTTAAACTGTAGGTCCTTCATTTCATCTCACAATCACCCTACCATTACACATTAGCGTAAGTGCGTATAACCCGAACGGGTAGTAAGACGCGGTGCTAATAATAATAATAATAATAATAATAATAATAATAATAATAATAATAATAATAATTTTTAAACAAATATAATTTCCTTTTAAATTCTAATTCACCGTTTTCTAAATGGTTTTACACTCTCCCTCTACGCAAATGCGGGTTCACTTCCTCTAATTCAACCTTCCCAATTCCTAATCCATTAGCGCAATTAGTACTTAAAACGTATAACCCGAACGGGTAGTAAGACGGGGTGCTAAATAATAATAATAATAATAATAATACACCGTTGAGAGCTATTCAATAACTGAACAGTAAACTTCTTAGGTCAAAATAAATAAAATATTGCTTAATTTCCAGCAGATAACTACCTAGGTTTAGTCTAATTTTCTACATAGTAGGCCCTAATCTTAATTGTTGTTGATTAATTCTTATGCGTATAGTGAAATTTGAACAGAAAACTTTTTTTAAAAAAAAAGTAGAGAAAGTCTTGGTCAAATTCTGCGAGGCTCATGAGACAAATATTCAAGAATGATTGAGGTTTAGACGTATAAAAAAATAAGAACTAAATCTTAACCTACTGTGATGGTATTTAATTTGTATTGACCAAAATGTTTTTTTGTTATTAAACTATGAAAATGTATAATTTAACTAGCATCTCACACCCACCCTTTTTCATACACCTTAATCAACTGCACAACTAAAATTCTAAAATAAGGTGAACTACTTCATTAAATAGATATTAGTATTTTCAGTAAATTTATTTCTATATTATGTGAATATTGATGATTTTTTATTTTTTATTTCTTGTTTTAAAGTAAGTCCAAAAGTCACCAAGATAGATGTGATAATAATCAATTCTAAAATATATCCATCCAAACTGGTTTGCAAAAATTTTCTCATAATTCGTTAAACTTCAAAAATCGTCTCAAAATAAGAATTTCGAGGAAATATATCCTCATTTTTTGAGAAAGAGAGAGAGAGTAGCAAACCATTTATTAAAAGCCACTTTAAAAACAGCCCAACCGGGATTCTAACCTTAACCACACCAACACCAGCACACAGTCTAGGCAACACGCATTGCTTTTAATGAGTAAAAAATATAAATTTCAAAGTTCAAACACATCATACATTTTTCAGACAGTACGTTTTATTTTACGCTAGAAACTGTTAATCCGAACTAGTTGGGGCCAAAGCATGTTCGGATTGATGAAAATTCGGACTAGACGTGAGAATACAGGAATATAGTATTTCCACGGATTTTTAATCACATTTTAAATCAAATTTTAATTTATTTAACTGTTGTATAACACATAAAATATACACATTGTGTTGACTACAACATGTGAATATTAAGCATTATTACCAGGTACAATTGTTTCTTACAATTCTCGTTTACCTTTGAGTTTGTCAACCAATAAAATATATTTCATTCTATTGACATTTTTTCCTCGTTTTCAGAAAAGTGTGTGTTGGACTATTTTGAATTTAGGACTGACATGATTCTGTCTAGCGGCGATTTACTGTATTTATAACTGTACAATTATATGAAGAGAGGTGGTGTGAAATCAATGTGATCAATATTTTATTACAATTGTACTCATACTTTAAATTAGTTTTTAACTATCATACTAATAGCACATAAATATGAACATGCTTTATGTGAGGAAAGGCACTGAACAGTTTATTTTTAGTTTGATGGTGAGTGGACGAAGAAGAGGGATGGGGGGGTTAGGGGGGTACATAAAACGTTTCATCAGTAAATTGAGGAGGTAGAAATTTTTACGCTATTACAATACTTTCTCCTGCACGTTCATTAGCTACGTAAGTCGTAAATAAGCCTTTAATATACGCCATATTTCTCCTATCCAAGCAACGAGTGTTGAGACTCTTTGAACACGAATTCATCTGACACGGACTACTCTTAAAACTCACTGTACTACTAATAGAGCGACTGTATAAGCGTGTGTTTTTTTATTTCCCCCTTTTTTAATAAAAAAAAATAGCTACAAAAAAAACCTCACCTAAAAAGTAGTCGAAATTAAAAGAGCTACCATACAGACAGACAGCAGTTGGTTGACGGTGGCAAGCAAGGGGTTAGTGCTAGAGGGTGCAAAAGAGGGTTGAGAAAAAGGAAGGTAGGGGGGGGGGGGGAGGATGGAGAGGATGGAGAATAAGGTCTGCTGAGTACAGACACGAACACAAGCTTCCCTTTCTCTCTCCCCCCCTTCTTTTTTGACTGTTTTGATAAAAGGTAGTTAAATACTTTGATGTTTAGGTAAGTTATCTAGAGATATTTTTTAATATAAATATATTTTTTTAATTATTTAAAAATCACCAACATCGTTATTTGAGCTGAGTGCTTGTCTGACATAAACTTGGGATCCACATCGGTGGATACGTGGTCCAAGACGTCAAGCTTGAAATAGAATGGATAGTCGTTATTAGGATGACCTATCTTTTTTTTATCTCAGCCTGGTTCAAAGTGAGTGGAAAATGTGACTATCCCTGTTGGTTTTCCATTCACACTCCAATCTGATGCAAATGCAATTTCTTCCATCTTATACCTTAGGATAGATAGATTTTTTTAAATGTACTAGGACTTGTTACATGTTCATGAAGGGCTAGAGATGATGAAGTTAGAATTTAAAAAATAGAGATGTATCCACATTTGCGGGGATGAGAAGTGGACAAACATTAATTATGAAAAATCACTATCACTACTCCTAGCCAGGATTCGAATTATGACCTCTTCCTCTCTGGAGAATCGTAACACGTGAGACTGACAGATTTGTCCGGGTGTCTAAAAGTGCAATTTTATACGTTCTCATAAGGAGAAAATAATTCCTGAACATTTTTAACTTCAATATTATAAAGAATCTTAATATTTTGTGTGCCCTTGATCTCCAAAAAATAAGGTCTTACAATTCTGCCTGTGGCAATGTCAATATGTCTCTCTGTCTGTCTATACTTGAGGCTAAAGACGAAATGGCATAGTGGATTATGTTCAAACTCGATATTTAGATGTTATATTGTCATACCTCAAGGCATTTTGTTTTAAATGTCTAGCCCTCAAATTGAGGGTAGTTTACCAATATTTTTTAATTCAATATTTTTGGAAAATATCTCTATTTCCTTTAAAACAGATATCTGGTGAATATATGACATGACAATATAATTATATATTAGCACTGAGTCTTAATCATATGTACCAATTATGCTAATGCGTTAACATGGAGGATAAATTTAGATTAAATGTACCTGCATTTGCGTAGTACGATAGTGTAAAACCATTTAGGATAATTAGCCTTTAGTACACCAAACCTGGATTTGAACTCCGATCTCCCCGTCATTGGTGGGCTAGTCTACTGCTTAGGAAGCTTCCTAAGTTCGATCTCATCGTGTCCCACCACCCTTCGGACTCCATGATTATGGTGCGTCTAATTGTTAGCACCGAAACATGTCGGTAAAATAGAACTTCTGTAGACATCATCATTACAGGAATATCAATAACAAAGGAGTAAGGGAAGTCAATCCCAACAACAAGACTGTGATAATTTTTACATATATTTATATTCATTTCATGTTATTAATGTTTTTATGAACTTAGATTTAGATATTTTAAATTAAATGTGTTTAAAGTTTCTAATTCTATTAAACTAATTTTAAGTGTATTTTAATTAGTCAACACTTATATGTATTTCCTATTAACTATATTTATTTATACTTTTTTATACTTTTAATTTGACCTGCATTTCATTTAAATATGCCAACTATAATTGTACACAATATTTTTAGTCCACTTTCTATCCCATATCATTGTTTACTTTAGTATATTGCTCAATCTGTGTTATTAAACTGATTATACATTTACATCATTTTCGTCTATTCAACTTTTAATATTCATTTCAATTCTTATTGTAGTCTTTGTTATTATAACATACTCTAAACTCCTTACGAAAGATTATTTTTAGAATGTTTTCTAAAATGTTTGACTGATTACACTATGGCCTAACTTACAAGCTGTACCATAGTGGAACCAAAAAGGTATGAATCTTACCTTGACTGATCACACTATGGCCTATCTTAAAAACTGTACCATAGTGGAATAATACAAGGTAATCTTGCCTTTCTGTCACGATGTAGTTTTCTTACGTGATCAACTTCAAATTGCTACGAGATCGACCGGTCGATCGGAGATCAGTCTGTAACCGATCCCTGATTTAGAGCATGCAGTCACTGAAGCGGGTTACACAAATCACTTTATATTCCTGTTGAGGTTTTTAGGGGGCAGAGGTAGAGTAGTTTGATGATAGCTAATTTGGGATTTGTATTTCTTCAAATGGATATCTGGGGAGTTTTTTTTTACATAATAAATAAGATGTACGTTCATTTTCATAAAAAAAATATTGTAGAGTAATATACTGATGACTAATTTTTGAAAATGTGGTTACAAATTATAATAGATTGCATGAAACAGTATGTATGTATAACCTTTCACTTACCCTCTCAGGTAAGAAACCTACCTTGAGTTATTCTACTATGGCTTAGCTTACAAAATAGGACCATAGTGTATGTATGCAATCCGTTAAGGTAAACGGAGTGTTCTATTGTTTTGTTCCATTTAGTATCTCGTAAAGTTGAGCTTAAAAACTCATAATTTGTTGAATATATATGTTTTTATTTATTAAAAACTCATAATTTGTTGAATATATATGTTTTTATTTATTAAAAACTTTGTTGTCCCGTTGTGTGTTTCTTAACTCTAGAAGAAAGATGGGACAATCTGAACTATTCACAGTTTTAAAAGACTACAAAGACGCGCTAAAAAAACAAAAAAAACAACAACCACAAAACCAACATTTATATCTGAAGCTTTCAAACAAAATTAGTTTTAAAAAAATAAATAAATAAATAAAGTAACTATCTCAGGGGATAGAATGTCCGCACCTACCTTTTGCTTTTCCTCTTTTTTTTCTCTCTCTTTTTTACTTTGCATCCTTCCGTCGTTGGTTCCTCTTTGGATCTTCTTCTGTCTAGTTCGGACGTGTGGGCGGATTGGTATTTCCTCCTCCTTGTCTGGAGCCCGCGTGAGAGACAGAGATAATACTCGAACGGAACCCTTTGTAACAAACAATACTGAGTGTGTGGTGTTTTATATACAGGTAGATCATACACGTGTGACTTGTGGGAGTTAGTACTATAATCTGTATACACACACTCACATATACATGCTCACAAACATATATATACATAGACATACACACATACATATATACATACTTACATATACAAAAATATAATTGCATATAAACATGTATACACACATACATACATATACACACATATAATCTCTATATATATATCTATACTAATATTATAAAAAGGAAATATTTGATTTTTTGTTTTTTTGTTTGTAATGGAAAAACTCAAAAATTACTGGACCTATTTTCACAATTCTTTCACCAATATAAAGCTATATTATCAGCGAGTAACATAGGTTATATTTTATTTTGAAAATTTAATTTATTCCTTATGAAAATGTCGATAGTTTTACACAAGGTATAATATAGCTATATTTATTGACATAATCTGGTTTAGAATTACGTTTCAGAGATAACGTTTCTATTTGAAATCTGGCACCATGGGGGAGGGGGGGGGGCTTATATAAATCTTATAACACAGGGGGTCATGGGCAACGCCGTGTGGGATTGTCTAGTTACATATAAACATACATACACACTTACATACATATATACAGGCGTGGATTCAGGGGAGGAGGGTCAAAGGGTCAGTTGACCCCCCCCCCCCTCTGTGAAGGTTAGAAAATTAATAGCAAAAATAAAATGAAAGTTCAAATTTTTAGAAGTCAAATACAACACAGATAAATAATTATACTATATTTTGTATCTTTTTACGCTCAGACACCTCTTTAAGCCGGGTCCACACGTGCTTTATTCGTCCACGATTATTCTCTGTTCAATATGACTCACTCCACGTTAAACTGTAGGTCCTCCATTTCATTCTCACAATCACCCTACCATTACACATTAGCGTAAGTGCGTATAACCCGAACGGGTAGTAAGACGCGGTGCTAATAATAATAATATGACTCACTCAAGTGTGGAAAAAATATTCGTTTTCATGTACTAATATTTGTCGTGCATAGCGAGTAACGAACATTGTTCCACACATCAAAGAAGACTAATAATCGCCTGAGAGCAATTCATCCACGAATACCGAGTATAGCGTATGTGTAGACAGCAGGAGTGATGGAGCTGTGGGGGACTCTGCCCCCTGGAAATAATTAACCCCTCCATGGAATAAATCCCCCCTAGATATATTTCAAATCCTCTGATATTATCAAATATGAAGCTGAAAGATGGCCTTAAATCAAACTCCAAATGACTTTTAGATGCATTCTATCGTCAGAAATTTGCCGAAGATCGCTTCAAATAACTACAAGACTAGAGGAATCTAACTGGCACAAAAAGTCAGGGGAGGAAAGCTCTAAATAACTTCGAGGGGCATCCAAACTTTGAAAATTTCTAGGTGACGAACACTTTAAATGGCTTATAAAAAACTATAATAAAAAAAACAAGATGAAGATTACTCATAGTTTCTAAAGTGAACACTTTTTTTTTTGTTAGAGGGCCACTCCAAATAGTTGATAAAAAACTATCTAATTTTAAAAAAATTGAGAGGATGACCATGGTTTAAAATTTACATAAGATCAAATATGAATGAGAAACTATTAAATAGCTTTAAAAGCATATATCTAATATTCTATAAAAATGATTTGGATCCGCCCCCGCAGTCGATGTATTGTACCGGACTCCAAGGCACCTATATGTTTTAAAAATTACATTCATATTTATAGGCCTTTATGGGGTGGACTGGATAAAATTAGCTGGATATAACTAACTCAAGATAGGGATAGAGTGTAATTATGTAGACTGGATATAACTAGCTCAAGATAGAGATAGAGTGTAATTATGTAGACTGGATATAACTAGCTCAAGATAGAGATAGAGTGTAATTATGTAGACTGGATAGAACTAGCTCAAGATAGAGATAGAGTGTAATTATGTAGACTGGATATAACTAGCTCAAGATAGAGATAAAGTGTAATTATGTAGACTGGATAGAACTAGCTCAAGATAGGGATAGGGTGTAATTAGGTGGACTGGATAGAACTAGCTCAGGGTTATAATGAGATGGATTGGATAGAACTAGCTAAAATACAGTGATAGGATGTAATGAGGTGGACTGGATTGAACTTGCTCAAGACAAAGATCTTTCCACATAAATGTATAGCTATGTTATCCTAATAATAAGGCATATATGTATGATTATTGGAAAATAGCTCCTGCCCTTTCCTCCTTTTAATGCATTTCAGTCTTTGAGATTAATTAATATCTAATTAAAAAATTCCCCTTGTTTTTATGACAAAATATTTATACTTTGCAATGAGTGTTTTTCTGTATCGAAGTTATAGTATCGATGAACACATAGCGATAGAACCTCGATGATTCTCATTCGATGTCGGACAGAATCATGTACAGCACATAAAAACCGTATGGATCGCATGCAAGGGACTTTTTAGCGTCATTCTGAGGATGACTTGTCATTCCTTTCGAGAATGATTGTTGAGATTCTCATCAGCGGTTGGGATTTCCTCGCTTGGTTTCTGTGAACTACTGTTCAGGGCTTCAAAGACACCGCAAAAAAACACGCTCGGATAAACGCAATAGCTAATAGATAAACGCATTCTGAGAAATTTCTGTTACGTATTATGATCCAAATTCTAGAAACACTTTAAGGACGTTGCCTACCTGTGAAGTAGTGGTAAGTCAAGATGTGGTTTCTCATGTTAATTTTATATTCAAGCTACTTAAAAAAATATAACATCAATAAAACAAAAAATGCTTAAAATACCATTGTTACATAATTATTTTTTGAATCTTGAAGTAATTTTTGTGTAATTTTTTTAAAGTTGGTACCTACTAATGAAAATGGGTGCTAAAATTCTTCTTGCCAGGATGCAAACTAAAAAAAGTCCTTGGGGCCATATGTCAATCTATAATAGGAAACAATAAAAAGGTAATTTTTAAATGCAAGGTAATGCCGCCCAGACACAAATAGGAGAGCGAGTGTGTTTACTCGTCAGAGGACAAGGGGGATCACTATCACTAAATAGACAAGAGACTTGTCAAGGTGAACTGATCATTTTCATACCTCTCTTTAATTGTGATAGCTGGTGGCTAAGGGCGTAGCTACAAGGTGCATGGTTCTTCGAACCAGGGAACCATAGAGCAGATGGCAAACCATGGCACGGAGCGTGATTCGTTCATATTTGTGACGCATTTGATTTGTCGAAACAATTTGGAACCTTTCGTCTTGCCTTCCTTCAGTACTGAACCACAACCATGACAAAGAACGACCGCCTTAAACTGCGACCTGCACAGCTAGCCGTTCACGATTAGGTGAGCCTGCACCACGAACCTGCATGAACCTTGGAACCGACGTGCTCCTTTGATCCGTATGCCGGTGGAATCTCAGCAAATAATGCACCACGAGCCATAGCTAGCCACCTGTGTCAAAACGGCCGATGGTTCGTTGAGATAGGCTCGCTGAAACACGTTACATGTAACCGCGTCTTTAGTGTGCCTTTTTTCAACCCGTTCTACAAAATATCTGTGAAATCAGCAAGTAGGCAACGTCGTTAACCAAGAATAAAGAGGTTCAGGGTTAATTTGTACGGTTAGTGCGTTGAATTAATTATACATTCCAAGAAGCTGCCAGCCTAGCGAGTATGATGATGTAGGGAATATATATTCACTATTATCTCTAGTGCTTCCCAAACCTAATAAATGTTTTTCAGAAGCTCAATAAGCTTCGACTATTCTCTTTATCTTCCCCTCCCAATCAAAAGTTGACCTTGAAGGAAAGAATGAATATAATATTCCTACATGTTAAGCCTCTCACTCCGCAATATTTAGAAAAATATATAGTATAAGGAACGTACTTAGATGGTACAACTACTTAAATTGATTAGAACAACTTCCTTGGTCAATTAAATAGGATAGAATCAGGACAACAACATGAAGATAGTTTATTCAAGGAAAACTAATTTATCATAATTAAATCAAATAAAACAAATACGATAACATTTTTGAAAAATCATCGTTGAGCTACACCGTTAAAGACTATAAGTTTTTATGAATGCTTGAATTAAGGACTATAGGTTATATGAAGGGTATTACTATACAAAAAAAAGGTATTTTAGTATGTCAACAATGACGAACTTCTTAATTGAATAGTTAAATATACTAGTAAATAGTTTGAAAATAAGTTGACAAGGAAGACATGTTCTGCAATATTTAAAACATTTAGACATTGATAGTATTATCATCATCATCATCATCATCATCATCATCAGTACCGTGTCTTACTAACCGTTAGGGTTATACCTACTTACGCAAATGTGTAGTGTTAGGGTGATTGTGAGATGAAATTGAGGAATTATAGCTTAACGTGGGATCCGAACCATGGTGGAGGCCTGGCATTCCACACATTCACAAGTTGTGATTAATACACGTCTTGTCAGAAGTGAAGGAAGGGTTTGGCAATCAGATAAATCTGTGACGGGACCGAGGATTGAACCCCGGACCCCCTAACACAGAAGTCTGACACTCTACCCCTAGACCGCTAGGTGACCGACATTTACAGTATAAAGATGATTAATAGAAAGGTAAAAATAGTTTACTAGGTTGTTATTCAGTTACCTTACACATGTAATAAACAAATAAAAGTGTAAAATATAACACAAAACATATTAAAAATAAAGTTAGAACATACCAAATAGCTTCTACCAATTATTAAAATGAGTGTAAATGATCAGATGGTACAAACTTGTATTCGAGTCAAATAATTATAAAATTATACTGTGCTAATTATCGAGACTTGTTTAGTTATGGTGATTTAATGGAAATCAACATATGCGTCATCTAAGTTATACTTTTAATCAGTTATGATATGTTATAAATACAAGATAATATAAATAAATACAATTGATTATCATGAAAAAAGTGTAATAAAATTGATTTTTTTTTTACATTTGAACATTTAAAAATGAGGTAAAGTTTTCATAAAATCAACACAATTCAACAATTGTTTATTGATACTAATTCATCTATATTCAGACTTAAATATGTTATTAGGCTAAGAAACTTCAATTTTTACCTATTCTGAAACTGGTTTTAGGCCACACTTTTGAAAATAAAAATATGAAAATTGAAATTTAGTACTCATTTGATAGATCTGGGATTTTACCGTAGCTAGAAGCATACTCTATATCCAATGCTTAAAGTACCTTATATAGTTGCTAATCTGGCTGGGTGACGACATGTTTTGGCGATTATGCCATCATCACGTCTGAGACGAAACCAATACAAAAATAGTAAATATTTAAATTATGATAAAGAAACAATCTAACAGAATGAGATAAAAAATCAAACTAGCAATATGAGGATACAAAATGACATTAAAGAAAACTGATGTTAGAAAGGTAAACAAGTTGTAAAGATCAAAATGAAAGAATAGAAGTTAGATATATACAAAGTTAATTACTATGAAAAACACCCAAACCATCAACTTACATATCAACATTTTGGTTCTATCTAGCGGAAAGATATGGAACTTATTGTCAACTAGCATATATAACGTTTTCCATTTAATAGCATGATCTTTCTTTGAGTATTTTTATTAAATGATAGGTGACCTGGTGGTCTAGGGGAAAGGTGTCAAATTTCTGTACTGGGGGTCCGGGGTTCAATCCTTGGTCCCGGCACAGATTTATCTGATTACCAAACCCTTCCTTCACCTCTGACAAGACGTGTATTAATCACAACTTGTGAATGTGTGGAGTGCCAGGCCTTCACCGTGGTTCGGATCCCACTTTAAACTGTAGGTTCTCCATTTCATCTCACAATCTCCCTACCAAACACATTATCGTAAGTGCGTATAACCCAAACGGGCAGTAAGACGCGGTGCTAATAGTAATAATAATATATAATTATTGGTGTGCCTGACTGTTATTCAATCAAGAATAGTGTTCCGTACATTTGGGCGGTGTTTCCGTACTTAGTTCAGTACAAGCCAACTTTTATCGTGGATACTATCAACCACAATTATTATGACTATTGGCAAGACAAATAAATAAAATATGAACGTGATTGGGTATTAGCGCAGGTCATAGTTTTCAGCGATGTTTAAGTAAAGATGCACGCGCAGAAGATACAGGTAGTATTTTTTTCTTAGCACGTCTTAATATCTTTTCTGTTTATACAACTATGTATTAATTACACTAATGCGCTAGGGATAGGGAGGAGTGTATTTAGAGGAAGTGTATCTGCGTTTGCTTAGAGGTATAGGGTAAAAGTATTTATGAAATAACCCACCTCGGTGGCGTAGTCAACTAACGCACTAGTCATGTTGAGCTCAACTGCTGAAGACGGGGAGATCGAGGTTCGAATCTCAGTTGGGTGAACTGGGGGTTGTTTTTCCTAAATGGTTTTCCCCTCTCCCTCCATGCAAATGCGGGTTCACTTCCTCTAATTCAACCTCCCCAATTCCTAATCCATTAACGTAATTAGTACTTAAAGCGTATAACCCGAACGGNAATTAGTACTTAAAGCGTATAACCCAAACGGGTAGTAAGACGCAGTGCTAAGTAATAAAAGTAATAATAATATTTATGAAATACCACCCCACTCCAATCTCCCCGTCATCAACAGTCCAATTTATCACAAGAGTGACTCCTTAAGAGACCATGCAACAACCGAAACAAATACTAGTAGTATTACATTAGCAAATTGAACAAGTATATCTCCGTCTTTTTATAAAAATATATTAAAACTAGCTTAGTTTTGTAAAAAAAAAAAAGTCCTCACATCCCATCACTGATGAACTAGACAAGACTAGACTCTAACGACTTTGTCCGCGTGTCCACCGTTGCAGATAAGAGAATCAGGAGTTGTCCTTTAATAATTACGTAAGGATTTCCTCCCCCCCCCCTTATTTTAGACCTCAAGCCTCTCCCTACGTAAGGAATAGTAAGATTTTTTGTTACCCCCCCGCCCCCCTATATTATGTAATTTTTTACGATTTGGTATATTATATTATTTTAATCGTTTGATTATTTTTAGACATAAGGATTATAAAGCGAGTGATATGAGATTCTATAGTACTTTAACTGCAATCAAATTAGGTGTGACACATCATAAGTAAATAAAATATGAGTGAAATTTTATAATAATATATTTATTTTCTGAAAATTTTTTTGTTTGGATTTATTTACGTAAGATTTATTCTGATGGTTCCATCCCCCTTCATAATAAAACGTAAGTAAATGCTTACCCCTCCCCTCCCCCAAAACAAAAAATTAACTTAAGGACAAACCCTTGTAGGGAACGAGTTACTTGTGGGATAATTTTGCTACAGATTAAAACGGATATGACGCTGAACCTATATAACGTATAGCATCATTGATGGTCTTTGATCATATCCGGTGGAATATGTACGTGTAACCGTTCGAGTAAAGTTCTCCCTCCTTATTATACCAATCCAGTTCGCAATTAGTTTGAACTATTGAAATCAAGCAATAGTAGAAAAAGGACGAGTCCAACTAGGTTAGCCTAGTCTAAGGAAATAAAACAAGTTTGATGGCGTGACTTCTATCGTCGAAGGTCGAGGACGGGACGTCGTTAGCCGATGACGGAAACAAGACACGGATATCGGTGGTCTTGCTAAACGACTTCTTGGAAACTTATTTTATTTTTAATTATTCAATTTACCCACCTCCGTGGCGTAGTTAGTTAACGCGCTAATCGTGTTGAGCTCGACTGCCGAGGATGGGGAGATCAAGGTTCGAATCTTGGTCGGGTGAACTGGGGGGAGAGGGTTCCTAAATGGATTTCCACTCTCCCTCTACGCAAATTCGGGTTCACTTCCTCTAATTCAACCTTCCCAATTGCTAAATACATTAACGTATTTAGTNGGGGGTTCCAATATGGTTTTCCACTCTCCCTCCACGCAAATGTGGGCTCACTTTCTCTAATTCAACCTTCCGAATTCCTAATCCATTAGCGTAATTATTACTTAAGCGTATAACCCGAACGGGATTACAATATGATCGCCTTATTACTTTATAAAATACTTAATATTTATTATTAAATTTAAAAATTACATTTGTATATATCCCTTTCTAATGATTTATTTTATTTTGATCTTACTATCTAAAAATTTTAAATGAATTTAAAATATATGGTGAATCAGTTCAGAGCCGTTAGGTACTTGATTTTTGCCTCTACGAGGAAAGTTTTTTTTCAATATCTATTTTTCAAACTTATGCTGTCCACATCTTTAAATCATTACCTCGCTTAACGCACTTTTGCGGGTAGTAGCTGTTTACCATGACTATCATTTAACGAACTTTTGTGTACTATCTCCTCCCCCCCTCCACCCCTTTCCAAAGGAATACTCCAAATTCTCATTCTCTCAACAATCCCTCTCCTTACTGAGGCTTACTCACCCAAAAGTAGCAACAAAATTATTAATTTCTCTGTCAGTCTGTCCAGTGACAGCTTGGAATAGGGAAATTAGGATTGAAGGGCATGTCATTATTCATTAGTAACAGAGAGGAGAGTCATTGATATGCATCACCCGGGCCACCCGACTTTTAGCCGGTTTTTGAAATCACCAATCTTTTGTGCTACGTTAGTGCTCGATTCTCATAGTTAGTGCTGTAAATTTAAGGTATTAACTCACGATTTTTTATGAGTGGCTAGGAAGATATCTCTTGGTCACCCGGTATGAGAAACAATAGAGATATCAATTTTTTTTTTAATGCCCGTCGTTTGTGCTACGTTAGTGTGGGTTAGTTCTCGATTTTCATCGTAGTTTATTATTATTATTATTAGCACCGCGTCTTACTACCCGTTCGGGTTATACGCACTTACGCTAATGTGTAATGGTAGGGTGATTGTGAGATGAAATGTAGGACCTACAGTTTAACGTGGAATCCGAACCACGGTGGTGACCTGGCATTCCACACATTCACAAGATGTCTTGTCAGAGGTGTAGGAAGGGTTTGGAAATCAGATAAATCTGTGCCGGGACCGAGGATCGAACCCCGGCCGCCAGCATAGAAGTCTGACACCGTACCCCTAGACCACCAGGTCACCTCATCGTAGTTAATTAACTCCATGCATCTCTGTTCTTGACCTTTGTAAAGAAGCCAGTTTTTACTACCTGCAAACCTGCAAACACCATGTTTTCCCCTGATGAATAACTATAACTTATCATTTCTTTATATTTACTGGACTGTTGTGAAGCTATTTTCTCTGGTTAGGTGAAATCCCGTCTGCGCCGTATTTATTGTGAATACAACACTTTAAATACTATTTTGGTCTCACTACTTGATCAGACACTTAGACCTTTAATATTTGCTAATACAACATGGATATATATATAGTTTCTTTTTAACCTAAAGAATCAATCTTATTTCAATTAAACTTTATGAAGGCTGGAGATTGATCCAACTTAAAATAGGTTTTTGATTTTATGTTTGATGAGGTGAGTTTTAAGGGTAATGATTAATTGGATTAATTGATAGAAAACAAATTTATCATAGTATTTTCTGACAATGTTTTAAATTCGAAAAAATAAAATTAATACTAAGCAATTAAAGTTTTAATTGACATAATTAATTTAATTGGTTTCAGAAAATTATTAACTGTGAGCTGTAGATTTTTGTGTGCGACACATTAACTTGCTACAGATGAGCGTGTAAAGATTGGAATGAGATTGATTGTACACACGAATTTTGAACAACCAAACCTTTATTATTACAAAGAAACCTCTCTTTTTGAGAGTGTTTATATGTGATAATTTAATTTTTATCTTTTTACATAAATAATATAATTTTCAAATTATAAAGCTTTTGTATAACACCATAAACCATTAATTCATAAATTCAAATACTTTTGTTTGATACATACTGTACATACTTTAGAACTAAGTTAAGAATGCGTTTTTTTATAGGCTATTATAGAAAACAGTGTTTTTTTGTTAATTTTTCTAATTATATTCTGATGGTGATACATATTATAATATGACAAGATGTTTTTCTAATTCTTATTTATCTGCACATATAATTTTAATGCAGGCCTTCATGTTTTGTGCAAGTAAAGACTTTTGGGAACAGAATTTCTGCCCACCCCCTCTACCCTTTCACACTCAGGGTAGTAACCTAGTGTGTGGCCCATGGAAAAATATTACCCTTGTTTGAACACTTTTAATATTTACTGTTGCTTTCTAAAATATTCGTACTGATTTTATTATAGTGGTTGGACCTTTTTTGAATTTATTATTTTTATTATGTATAGTAAAACAATGACACAAATATTGTTTATGTATCTTACTAAAAAAAATTACAAACTTTGCTACTGTGGTACTTAATTATTATACTAATTATAATTATTTAGGTGTTATTATTATATTTGTATTTATTACCGTTGAAGGATCATTAATTTTTGTATGAGTTTTATCTTAAAAACGAATAATAATAATGTCAGAGTTTAAGAAGCAATATTTCAGGAATAAGTTCTAAGCCCAGTGCTTCTTGATTAAAATTTGTTCGTTGTCAGTTCCGCACATTAGGCTTAGGGTGTGAAGGCCATCTGGGTACAAACGAGGGTGTTTTATTCTTAAATAGTGTTTTACTCCCCCTCTCCATAAACGCGGGTACATTTGATCTCAACTCTAGCTGTATTCAACCTGGGAAATGCAAATACATGGTAAGGGGCCCGTTAATAATTAATTAAAAACTAATAAAAACTTCTTTTTGCACTGTCTTAGTGTACCCGTTAGGGCTTATACACCCATATACTAATCATACTAATGGTCTGGGTGTTATAAAGGTTTAAGTGATAGGGATTGCACCCGCATTTGCGTGGAAGGAGAGTGGTAAACCATTTAGGGAAACCACCCTCAGTGCATCCGACCGTGATTAAGTCCCGATCTCCCCATCTTTGGCAGTCTAGTCTAACACGAGAGTAGCACGTTAGATCACGCAGCCACCACAGTGGGTAATTAAAACTTATTATTTAATACACTATTTTGGGTGTAGTTTATTTTAAATGTACTGTATATTACAGAATATATTATATAACTTGTTTTATGCACCAAAACTTGGAGGGGTACTAAGTTGAAAATAAATTTATTATATCTAGGGGTAGTACGCGAATAATGAAAGGTTGAACACGTTTGGTGTAAATAAGTGAATATCCCAGTCTGGTAGTAGGATGTCGAGCACAAAGAAATACAATATATAAAGACCTGAGACCACATATACAGTTCTGTTATCATAAAAAGGACCTCTAAGAGCGTTCATCATAGCTGGCCCAACTCGGCTCCCGGCCCGTGCGAGGTATGGGATTAAAAAAGGGAAAGGAAAAGACCTACGAATTTCAGAAATATGTAGAGTGCATTCGTATTTGAAAGATTACTCGAAATATTCTACGATGACGTTGGAGGACAAAGCGACAAATCGACAAAGTTTCTTGTTAATAACTACAGTATGTCCTTGTTATGACAGAATGAATATCTGTGCGCAATCTTTAGCTGTTAAGATATTCTAAAATGGTCAAAAAACGTCCTTTTCAATGCAATTTTTATCCAAATATCATTTAATATTTCAACAATTTTTTGTTTGAGGAACATCTAGGGCCTACTAACTATTTGTCTCCATTAACGTTTAATCAGAAAAGATCCACGTGCAATAGTGTTTGTGCAAATTTACTATTTATAACTGACGGTATCACAGAGTTGATTGGTCTATGATGCGCACAAACTTTTTTTTTTTGCGGCAAACACTGATGACATTTAAAAATATTACTAGTGATATATTTTAGGTATTGGTAATATTTTTTAAAGTTGACAGCTGTAGATAATATTAGCTAAATAATAACGTCGTGTCTGGGCTACATCAATCTTTAGCTCAGTTTGCGGAAAGTACTAATACACTGTTGTCCAGGGGATTTCCGAATGTACCAATCGTACCTGCTTTACGTGGAGCCTCTTTCTATGTCCCGATAAGGTAAGATGATGATGATGATGATGATATTGAATTTTATGGTGTGAAGCCACTAAAGATTTTAACCAAACCGCTTAGGTAACCAAACACTGGTGACTATGGGAATCGAACCAGGGACCTCCACAGACGACTATTCCACGAGGCTGGTTGATAACATGACTAGACGTATAAATATACCGTATACAAATAGATATTGTAACTTTTCTGGCTGTCAGATTAAAGACCCTTCCTGTGAAAATCGGACTGTTCACACGACGCCCCTTGAAGATCTCTACTTGTGTCTAGGGTTATAAATCATTGGTTCGCGCCCCGCTCGGGTGACCTCCCCTCATCTTCCACCTTATTCTACTCCCCCCACTCCCCTTTTTTTTTCTAACCACCTTCAAACAGTGCGCGATGAGTACATGCGCGCGTGCGCGTGGGTTTAGTGGCCGCGATGAGACGGGTTGACCTGGAGGAGGCAACAGTATCGAGTTCTCCCTTTCTTCTCCTCTCTTCTCCCCTTCCATCTATCACCCGCGTGTTGCAGTAGCCCTCAGGGTTGAGAGAGAGAGATAGAGAGAAAGGAGGGCCGAGAGGGAGGGGGGGGGGTAAGAACATATCTACAAGACACCACAGATAGAAGAGAACACCAGACAAGTCCAGGACGAAACAATGCTGAAAGAAGCGAAGATCATGATAATATGATGTATATATAAAAAAGAAGAAATTCCCCACGCAAGGCAGGCAGGCAGGCAGGCAGGCATCTAGTTGTGGTAACCATACCATTGTGTCTACCTGTTCATGTAGCCATTCAAGAGGCTGCAGAGGGGGATTCGTCTCTCTGACGTGTCCTAGTACCAAACACCTTAAGAGCCATCGTATCACTGCCGACTGACCGGGGGATATACGATCACGCACGGAAGCCAGGACCTTGGATCCAAGCTAGGTTCCCTATATTCTTCCCCTGAGAAACAAATAAATTGGAATTTAGGAAATAGATGTCTTCATTTCAAAATAATTATTTTGGTGTATATATATATATATATAACTTTCTCATATAGATACAACTCCTATTGATACTACGTACTGGGACTGTACATGCAGGATTATTATTATTATTTAGTATCTCGTCTTACTACCCGTTCGTTATACGCGTTAAGTACTAATCACGCTAATGGATTAGTAATTGGGAAGGTTGAATTGAGAGGAAGTTAACCCACATTTGCGTGGATGGGGAGTGGAAAACCTTTTAGGGAATACCACCCCCAGTTCACCCGACCGAGATTCGAACCTCGATCTCTCCGTCCTCGGCGGTCGGGCTCAACACGACTAGCACATTAGCCAACTACGCCACCGAGGCGGGTGATATCAACTGATGAATTAGTTCGTCTGTCAATCCTCCAATAGTGAATAAGTAACAAGCCCTAATGCCCATGAACAAGTCAATACTGATCCATAGATCAGTTAAATAAGCCTACTTTAAGGTGGGATGGACGGTGACGTAAGAAAAGGCCAGTGTTTTTTTGTAGTTTCTATAGCAAAACTTTTTTGACCAAAATAAAAAAAAATTTGCTCCAGTAAAAACTTAGAGTTTAATTTTCTTCACATGTTATATCAATATTTCCTGAATATCATGAACATAATAGCATTATCTAACAAACTTTTTAAATGAGGAGAAAAAATGTTCATTAAATTCTAGATCACCCTTGACAGATATTCAAGAAATTTTAAGGTCAACATGTAAAGAAAATTAAACTCTATATTTTTACTGGAGCTATGTTTTATTTATTTTCGCAAACAAAAGCTTTGCCACAAAAACTGCATAAAACAGCTGGCCTTTTCTCGCATCACCTTCCATCCCACCTTAGTTCCAGAATGAATTAGCAATAACACTAGCCATTAAACATATATGTTCCATAACTACGGAACACCCAGTTGATTTTAAAATAAATTGATTTGATTCCAAAAATGCACAAATGTTGTGTGTCACGTTTACATCAAAAGATACACACAGATTGCTTTTTTTTTATGAACTACCAACTTTTAATAGGTTTACCATACAATTATACATAAGTTAAGTTTTTAATATGCAATCTTCATCATGATAATTTATCAAGTTAAAATTCAACAATATTATCAATTAATTTACCATGCAAGGTAATACAAATATGTACAGTACATTCTATATACTTGAAAATTATTGACATGACTAGTTTTATAATCTATTTTGCATTTCCATTTAAGAAATTAGCAGTAATCTCCCATTATGGGTGTATCCCAACAAACTTGATAACGCTTTTCCGTCATGGACATGTCTTGATGAAAGCCTATTTCTTGCCGCCACTCTCAGTTGCCAAACTATCAGAAAAGAACAACCAAATGTGAATGTAGAAAATGAATTTTCATATACATTCGGCATCCCTTATATTTATAGTATTGAAACAATGTTTAACCCGAAGATTCATAATTGTCTTCTTTCCTGTTTCCAAGAAATCCATGCACAACTGCTTTAGAGTTCAGTATCCTCCATCCTCGTTGCCAATACATAATTTTTCAGAAGTTTCCTTATTTGGGGACTAATGAAAATTCCTTCTTTCAGTTTAGCATTAGTTTGTTGTATTGGCAAAAAAACGGGTGGGTGAATCCCCTTCCTATTTTTATCTAAGGCCTTAAAAATTATTAATTAAACCAAGCTTTATATGTATTAAAGGTGGAATAAGAACCTTTTCTGGTTCAACCAGTTGAACATATTTGTATCACTTCTTCCGGCTACATATTAGCTTCTCTTTTCCCATTGCAGCACAATGTAATGCTTTCCCGTCACCTGACTGTCCCACAAACGTAGAAAACAATAATATGTTGTGAATCCTCTCTGTTGACCTGCACGTATTCAAATAAACTTAAAATCACCACAAACATGCCAAGAATAGTCTTTGTACTTTACTGCAACCAAAATATACAAAATCTACTTACTTTCATTCCTTACATTCTAACCAGCGACATCATTTAGAGGAACTAATAGATAGATTATTTATTTACAATTTATAAGAATGGATGTTTTTCATTTTATTTTATATTTTATATATACAGTATATCAATTATTTTTATTATTGTTATTTTTATAATAATTTTTTTTAACATCAGGTGCTTGTAAAGGCTTTTTAGGTTATCAATTTTGGTTTCAGTGATTCGTACTCGTGGTTATGATTATTTTCAGTCTTTCAGTTTATTAATGCTAACATTTATTTTGTTTTTGATTCCTTTAAGTTTAATGGAAAATTGTTTGTGATTGGTTCAAATAATAATATACATATATCATTGATAACTTATTAACGTTATGTATATTTTTTTATTGGTGCTAAATTAACAATATGATGTAATTGTTCTAATGAAAGGTATCAATTCTAAATCAACTTGACAATTAGTTCTAACCCGTTTTGTTTAGTCGATAAAGTGTCGTTTGCATTAGTAGGCTCAGAGGAAAAGGTGTAAGTTTCGTCTTGTCTAAATCACCAATGGTGAGGATATCAGGGTTCGAAACCCAAGTAGGTATGTTGAGGTATTTATCCCTATGAAATTTCCCACTCTTCTTTAGAGTGAAAATGAGAACACTTTATACAAATACCAGATAAATTTCCTCAAACATACCCTATTTGTGTGATTATACGGAATAACGAGTACGGATGCTGACAAACTATAGGAGGATAGTGTGTCAGTATCAACTCGGCTTACACACTTTCATCGGGTGAAACAATATTCCCACATACACGTAGCCTCCAAGTGATCACATGTTCAAGACCTGCAGTATTTTCCGCATCAACCTCCAAATCTTAACTATCAAACCTTTACGCACTCACACATATACTCTAAATATTTCCTCCATTTACTACATAACCTCTTAATCTTAGCATTTGAAGGTCCCACGCTTCCTTATAAACTATAAATATTCTTGCCCTTTTTTAACATAACCTCACTCATCTGTTTACAAGGCAGAATTTTCTTAGAAAAACGTGTAGCTTTTTAAATCTACCGCTCTTCAAGACACCACGAAGCGTTCGTTACAAGAGTAGATTTTTTTTAAGAAACTAGCAACAGCCCTAAACAGCAAGGAAGGCTTTAGTTGACCAAAAGACGAGTTAAAATGAATACTCAATACCAAGGCCGTAGCCTGTCAATAATTTCACGGGGGGTTTTGTGGGCATATCCACCAATTGCGGAAGGGTAGAAAAAATAATTCTAGACGCCATTTGAATTTTTTTATGGCAATAAAAACCCCTACTTGCCGGAGGCTAGGAATTTTTTTAAATATTAAACACCTCTAGAAGCTCTCGGAAGTGCTTTTTATGGTAACACAGCCCCTTAATTTGTACTTGTACCTTAATTTTGATCTTGTTTGAATCATAAATAAAGCCATATATATCGTGTTCATAAAATGTCAGGGGGGTTTGAACCCCCATAGCCCCCCTCTGATTACGGCCTTGTTCAACACAGTGAAATCTCTTAGTAGCGGGTACCTTCTAGGATTAAAAAAAATGTCCATTACTAAGAGGTGTTCGTTATTAGGAAAAATGTATTTATTTAAATTATACTTCTTGAACACAGCTTAATATTATATGAACCAATATATTGTGAATATTATCTACAACAATCTGATAATTACTGTATTCTGCAATATATCGTATGCAGGATCATTATTATAACCAACAAATAAATATTGTACTTGGCTTACCGTAAAAATTGCATAACAATACGCCAATGAAGTGAAATATGAACAATATACCTCCTGTAATCATTATGTGCGGACGAACACAAACCAAACGGCTGGAACATCAACCCCCGCGGATGGTTTGGAAGGGGTGGGAGCTATGACTTTGCAGTATCATTTATTCTACGCAGGTTATTTTGGAAACTTTCACCTGAGGGAGAAGGCAGGACTGCTCACATTTCATGCGAAAAAGCGGCATCCCCGACATTCCTACAGTAAAATAATTTATATGTACTGGCGTTTCTAATTTTTTGTCCGCTGTTTAGATATTATTATGAATACATATGAGTATTTAAAAAAGGTCTGTTTCCGTTATTTAGAGAGTCCGTTATTGGAAGGTTGTTTCACTGTAATAGCCCATGCTATTTCGCCGGGGAAATTTAAACTGTCCGTTATAAAGGAAGACTCCACGGTTTAGAGGTGTCCGTTAAGGTGCGGCTGAAGGGAGTGCAAGTATTCTCCAGTTTTTATGGAATATAAATTTGTTGGCAAAAATTAATCAAATGTTTCTCCAGTAGCAATGTAGAGTTTAGTTTTCTGCACATGCTAATATCAACATATCTTGAATATCTGTCAAGGGTGTCCTGGAATGTTGTCAAAATATTTTCTCTTTATTTAAAATGTTTTGACAACATTCCAGGACACCCTTGACAGATATTCAAGATATGTTGATATTAGCATGTGCAGAAAACTAAACTCTACATTGCTAATGGAGAAAAATTTGATTTATTTTTGCCAAAAAAATGTAATGCTATAAAAACTGTAAAATTACTCGTGCTCCCTTCTGCCGCACCTTGAGGAAGAATTAATTGTATAATCCAATACGAGGAGGTTTTGAGTGTTATCAGAAATTAACAACACTTTTCACGACGTTACAGGTCCAGTCTCAAATATAAGAAAATAAAGATAAGACTCTACTTGTAAGCTCCAGGATAGATATATTCCTCGTCGGAGTGTCAGCGACCTCTATTGCACGCGTATCCGAGCAAAGGTAACAAACTGTTTCATCAACCGAGCAACCTGTGTGTGTGTGTGTGTGTGTGTGTGTGGGAGGGAGAGAGTGAACAGAGGTGGGAGGAGGGGGTGAGAACAACATCACATACCGGAGGCACAAAAATTGGCTAGGGCGTTCCGTTCACTCATAGGTTTACCTCTTAACCCCTCCCTCCTCTCCTAATTTCACCCTTTCCTCCTCATCATCTTCGCAAAGAAGAAAAAATATTGATAAAAAATAAACGCAATCATAATACTTAAAAAAAATACGTTGGTCATCGGTCACGTTTTTCTATATATAAAAAATATATGTATATATTTCCACTCCTCTTAGTTTTAAATCAGAATATTTCCTTCCTTCTTCTTCTATTATTTATTTAATCTCCCGCTCTTAATCTCTCCACCTGAGTTTCTCCTAAAAAACAAAAAGTTTGTTTTAAGATGGGAGTCCAGGAAAAACGAGCAAAAGGAAGTATTTTCACAATTTTTATATCAAAACTTTTGTTGAATATTTTTCAAGGGTGTCCTGGAATTTAATGACAACTTTTTTTTTCTCTTCATTTAAAAAGTTTATCATCTAATGCCGCTACAGACAGACAGACAAACAAACAAACTCTTCATTTTATTAATATACATAAGATAGAAGAAAACCATTTACTTTGATCCCAGTACTTCAATATTCTGATACAGAGGTTCCCAAAGTGGGGTACGTGCCAGGAAGTTTGGGGGCACTTGAAAATATTCCAATAGTGGTGGAAAGAGCCACATTTGCTAGCAGTGTAGTACGAAAGCTCAGTCTAAAAGTTATGAAAGCTACTCAACGGTATAGTGAGAGGTGGTTTGGGTTTTCTTCTATATTAGACCTTTAGAAAATAATTTAAATTTCAAAGATAAAATAGTTTTATAGTTATTAATAAGTAAATAAATTAAATGTGTTAAGTTTTTATTGTAACTTTTTCTTTTTGAATGTAAGAATATATATTTCACCTTATTACTACACTATTTTTTAAACCCATTACTATTTTCAGTTCCAGCAAATAAATAATAAATAACTACTAGGCCTACTGTAGTTATTAAACATTTTGATAAAATTAAAGGCACAATTTATGTAAATGGGCTGCCAAAGGATACACAAGGTTGAGAACCGCTGTTCTGGTAGATCCTTATCTGACAGTTACTATATTTGATTTCACGTTAAGTGATCTGTAGCTAGTTGCCACTTTTGAAAGACAGTACCCAATACTTTAAAATATCACTAATAATAAGTAATATTTGATCAATCTGGACCACATAATAAAATGTTTGTATTTTCTAAAAAGTTATTTACTTCAAGAATTCTTTATATGTCAAGGTAACGAGATATATATATAAAAATCGCACTGAAGTTGAATACGTCTGTCAGAAGCTTGTCTTTCTCCCTCCACCTTTTTTTTTTCGCCCGATTTATGACATACTTGGGGTTATTGGAGCAAAAGAAGGGAAGTGGGGTTCGAACACCTCGCTGCAATATTTAGCGGTATCGATTTATTTGGTTCCACGCAAGTCTATGGGAAAGGGGACAGGCAGGGGGTTATATTGCTTCATTCGGCTGCCATACAAAACAACAGATTGAATGGGTTATGGAGGGGGATAGAGGATGGGTGGGGGTAGATTTATACACCAGGAAAATATCCTGCCAATTGGAAAAATGTTCATGTTCATCCTCTTTGGGCCGAGTGATTAGAGAACCTTTGACTATCAAGAAGTCCTAAATAATACTAATTAAAAACTTTATTTATTGCTTGTATTACCAAGGCTACTAACAGTTTAATCTAGGGGGTATGGATGAGTAGGATAGCTTAGAAAATGTAAAACTAAATAACCGCGGAGATAGTATGAAAAAAACCTCATAAAGGGATACATTCCGATATTAAAATAACCCTCTTAAATATGTTTTTTCGTGCATATTTTTTTATTCAAAGTAGACTTTCCCCTGATTATGAATTTACTTACCTTAAAGTAACATAAAAACTAGGTTGACATTTTCACAATAATCTAATATGGTATCCGTTTCATAATACAAAATGTCTTCGATGAATATAATTAAGGTCAATAGTTTATTACAAAATCATTATTAAGTTTAAAATAGCTTCAGCACAACATTTCAGAATACATTTATTTTAAAGCTTATTAAAGAAAATAAATACATATAAAACAGAATATTAGTGAAAATAAGTAAACAATTTGTTAGAAATCAAATAACTAATTTAAAAAATGTCATGGCAACCCTTTAGTCCTCATCACTATCCTAACTTATATGATTGTTGAAGGGATTTGTGCATTCACTCTCTACACAATAACACAGTTCTGTACAGGGTATGATACAGTAGCCTCATGGCTTCTTTGGTGCTGAGTGACAACTCACAGCTGACAGCTAAAAGCTTTGACAAGTTACCAAACCAAATTATGTATCCCTACGCCAAACCATATGATCTGCAAAAACATGTGTTTAGCAGCTGTCATTTTTGATGGTCAAAATTTAGTTATATACCTAAATTTTGACCGTTAGAAGTCAGCTGCGAGCTGTCAGTCAGCACCAAAGAAGCCATGG
>CABFVZ010000110.1:105874-128993 GCA_902151445.1 Timema monikensis | reverse complement strand
AAGTTTATATATATATATATATATATATATATATAAACTTCATTCTGGCCTCAGCATGAAATACCTATCACCCCCATATATATATATATATATATATATTTCTTGCTGAGGCCAGTATTTTTTAAGTTTATATATATATATATATATATAAACTTCATTCTGGCCTCAGCAAGAAATACCTATCACCCCCACCTTAAATCTAATTACGAAATGGTTTATTTAAGAATAATTTCACTGTTAAATTAAATCTTATAGTGTATTATAGCATTTACTATTCTAAAACGTGTTTAGAACTGTTTTATACTAGCATCATGGGGTAGGTTGATGAAAGGAATAACCGTCCAGCTCATTTAATCTGGGGACGCGAAGGTCTGGATTAGAGCTACAAACAGGTTCACCGAGGATTATTTTTATCTCCATGAAAATACGGGTGGATTTACTATCAATCCCATCTTTTTCATCCCTTATAAGTGTAATTGAATTCGGATAGATTGGATAGGTAGAACGAATAATGTTATAGGAATCAACCTTCCTCATCCCTTAGCTTTAAGAATAGTTCCGTGAATAGCTCGAATGGTTTTTTTTTTCTTTGATATTTTTATTACTCTGTTGTTGTTCTATTGTACTGTGTCTTACCACTCATCCAGGCTATCCACATGTAATAACAATGGTAAATTATTAATGGGTAGGGTAGAAATTAAAGAAAAATACCACAATATGTGTGGAAAGTAGGATAAAATATAAATGGTACGGTACACCACACAGACATTCTCTTTTATTTTAAAATAGAGACATTTACTGAAAAAAAAATTGTTGCAGAACTCCTCAACCAAAGAGCACAGTGGAAATAATATTCACTGTTACAGAAACATTGAGAAAAATGGAACATCTATGTCCACCAAAGAGTATAAAAATTAATTTCAAATTTCTAAGACCTGAATTTATAAAATAATTGCTTATAGCTCAAAAATTATTGGTTTTATAAAAATGTATTTCAAATAAAAAATTGTATATTCAATAGTATTACCATTTTACAACCATAAATTATTTCCTATATCAAATCGTTGTGAGGATAGGATCAAAATGGGAAACTTCTGCTTATGTTAAGTACTCTAAAAATTATTTTCAGGTACAAATGAGGGTTGCTATTTTGGCTTTTAATGGTAATCAGGGCCTGTATACAAAATTTAATCTAAATAGGTAGCTAAAATTAATTTTGAGAATATATATATTTTTTTTCTCTCTCTTTGTCCTTCAAGTACCTACCCTTAATTTTAGGGCTAGCTATCTAACTCCGAAAAACTCCTCGGGAGAAAATTACGATAATCCCAGATACCAAGTTTTAGATCGAACGATAAAATTGTTTCAGTTCTATCCTAAAGTACAGACAGACAGACAGACAGACGGGATCATGAAACCTCAACATTTATTATAATCTCGAGTTGGACTTATTTGAAGATCACAACATTTCTTTCTCCGAGGGGTCAAAAGTAAGAAAACACCTTCACTACACCCGGTCGGGATTAAGACCCTGACCTTCATCGCCAACCTGCGAATAAGAATAAACGAGACGTATGCCCTTGTCAGCATGCCCATCAATGCGGGTAATATCGTGGTTACTAAAGAATCATGATACGGGGGTAAAAATGAGTAGGGTATACTAGAGGGCATGAGCCCGCATTTCCGTTAAGAGTAGGGTAGGAAAACCACAGAGATAAAATCAAGTGTGAAAGCAGTTTAATTTCCCCAGTGAACATAAAAAAATAAAAGAGATAACAATCTCAACCTCTACATCATCGGTTACACAGTCTATTGCGAACTTGACGCTTTAGACCGTGTGAACAATAGTTCGAACGTCTGAACAGTTAGTGGTGAAGTAGCCTTGCAATTATGTTGTTGTGAACTGGACGCTGTATACCATGTAACCAGTACCATGTACCATGTACCAGTTAGAACGTCTGAACAGTTTGTGATGAGGTAACTTTGCAATCCTGTTGTTGTGAACTGGACGCCTTAGACCGTGTGATCACCAGTTTGAGAGTCTTAACAGTTTGTGATAAGGTAACTTTGCAATCCTGTTGTTGTGAACTGGACGCCTTAGACCGTGTGATCACCAGTTCGAACGTCTGAACAGTTTGTGGCGAGGTGGCCTTACACTCCTGTTGTTGTGAACTGGATGCCTTATACCATGTAATCACCAGTTCGAACATCTGAACAGTTAGTGGCGAGGCAAGGTTGCAATCCTGTTGCTGTGAACTCGACGCCTTAGACCGTGTGATCACCAGTTTGAGAGACTGAACTGTTTGTGACGAGGCTGTCTGTCTGGCCCTATGATGGCGTCTCCTCCGACAAGCGCCACGCAAGCATGAAGAAGATGAGTTTGCGATGCTGAACACTCAATGAGCTGGAAAAAAAAAAATCAAATTAAAATAGCCCATTTAGAAATCTAACAATAACAAGGAGTCACTGACAATTTCGCTGATCAGCCCTGAACAATGCCATGATATCACTGCTGACTTCGTATAGAGGCTTGTCATGGACATTCCTATATATAATTATAGCTATACAACAATAATTATAGTAGGATTTTGGTAAGAATAACCTTGGAGTAAATACAAACTTTTTTTCCATGCAACCAACATTGATAATATTTCACTATTTTATTAGTGTTCTTTTCCCTGGGTGTTGATTTTTCCCCCACCGTGTCTTACATCCCGTTCGGGCTTTACAAATATGTACTAATTAATCTAATGGGTTAGGGATGTGAAAGGTTGAATTTAGAGGAAGTGTACTCATATTTTCGTGGAGAGAGAGGGGGAAAGCATTTAGGTAAATCACCCTCGCTACACTCAAGAGAGTACGAACCACGATCTACCTATCATTTACAATCTAGTGTATTATGAGATTAACGCCTTAGACCATGCAGCCACCAAAGAGGGTTATTATTATTATTATTATTATTAATATTATTAACAAAATTAAGTTTACTCCCCTTATGATTATCTAGTGACTAATGTGTATTCACCTTATGATTGTATATTGTACATACAACCCGAACATGTAGTAAGACGTGGTGATAATAATAATAATAATAATAATAGTATATTGGGCAATGTTTAATCGCCTTATGATTGCATATTGAACAATGTTTACACCCATTATGATTGTCTACTGACCGATGCTTATTCTCCTTATGATTGTTAACCAAACTATGTCTATTCTTTTTCTGATTGTATACTGACCAACGTATATTCCCTTTATGATTATCTAATAACCCACGTTTATTCCTCTTATGATTGTCTTTTGAACTATGTCTATTCTACTTATGACTGTCTGTCAGACGATATCTAATCTCCTTATGATTGTCTACTGACCAATATTAATTTTCTTTATGATTTCTCATGAATTGTGTTCCGAAATCAACATATCTTTGATTTACTTTCAATGCTGAAAGAATGAATTGGCTAAAATTTCACAATTCAACCTGTTGGGTCTATGAGATTACCTTTAACACTTTTATAGTGCTAGCTTGTGAACTATTATTTTGTTATAGTTTTTATTAGCATCATCAAAAAATGCATGAGAGGGAGTGTTTACATCTTTTGCTATTTCTAATGCACTACATTGATACACACATAAAAAATAATTCTAGTTTTATCCTATATGACAATCATTAAAAATAATTGCTAGAAAAAATTCACTTTTTGATTACTGGTTTGTATAGCCATAGGCCTACTGTCCAATTAACAGAATAGATTTAATCAAATTAAAATGCAATTATAGTCATGCATAAAAGAATATTTTTAGGTCCATACAATAACAAAAATAATGGCGAATTTGGAAAAAAAAATTAGCCAGGATTTCAATTATAATGCCAGCTAATTAACTACACGGCTAAATATATAGCAATTTTCTATTAATAATTATCGTTGGCTTAACCTCTCCAGGTCACATGAAATAATAATAATGTTAATAATAACAACAATAATATTAATAATGATAATTTCTAATTGAAGACATAGCACATTACTATTTTACAATGTATCCAATACTTTATAGCTAAATTATAGCTAGATAGGCCTTGTGTTTTCTCACTAGCTAACAAAGTATTATACTAATTGGACACAATCAGACATACTTACTCATATAGTCTATTGTAGTTTGGAACAGCATTTTTTAGAGTTGGTTATCAGTAGATACCATTAAATAAGTTTCCTTAACAAACACATCTTGTGAATGGGGGGAATGCCAGGCCTCCACCGTGGTTCGGATTCCACGTTAAACTGTAGGTCCTTCATTTCATCTCACAATCACCCTACCATTACACATTAGCGTAAGTGCGTATAACCCGAACGGGTAGTAAGACGCGGTGCTAATAATAATAATAATAATAATAATAATAACTTAACAAACACAAACTCATTTTGTTATAGATTTGAAATTCTTTAAATACTAATTATAAAGAAAATGGTTTAAGTCAGCTTAATGATATTTTGGATTTAAAAAAAATTCCTTCTAATCTACTCTTATTTTTAGTAAAACAAGTACACTTTCTTATTTACTATCTAATAGACTTTCAAGATACCCATTTTGAATCCAATAGTTAAGAGTTATTTTTGGACATAATAACTTTTCAAAAATCAGTGATCAATAACCTACCATAAAATGAATGTTAGGTAATTTACTCTTACGCCTTCTTTAGTAAAAGGCTTATGATGACTAAAACCCCTTTACACAACTTTATTAATTATAATTATCACCTATAAGTACCTACTTGATATTATAATATCATGATTTCTAAATTTATTGAATTAGATAGTAAATTAACGAACCTTTGAGTCGAATAAAACACCTCACCTACATTTCACAATGTTGATAATTACTTCTAGGAATGTGACAATACGTGTTTTTCTAGATTCCGATTCTTGACCATTTTATATTTAATTATTTTACAAGAATTCAACCTCACATAAAAAGAGAGACTATTTATTCAACTTCATATCATAACAAAAAAAAATCTATAGATGTAAATGGTAATTAAAAACCATTCACTTATAGTTTTAACAAATAAATATATCCGTTTTACTAGCTATTAAAACATAATTTACATAATTAGTATAATAATTAGGAATTTCAATAGTAAGCATGTATTTTTACCTAGAAATAATAAAGCATCATTGAGTTATACATTTATGAATAATTAAAAAAAGCTATTGTAAACAACTATCTAAAACACAAGTCATCAAATAGGGTTGTTAACTGAACCAAAATACATATCAAATAAACTAATATGAGGGAATCAAATACTACTAATTTTAAATTTAGCAGTTTTCTTAGCTGCCAATAATTTAATTTAGAGCTAAAAATAAAAGTACCGAGAATCTTAGGCCTAGTAATGAAATTGATTCTTGATTATTTCGATACCAGTAAGAATCTAGAGTATCGAGGTATCGAAGAAAATCGAATTTGACATTCTTTCAAAAACTATTCAAACGAGACAACGTTTTCAACAAATACTAAAACTCTAATGAAAGGTTAGTATATAATTCATAGCATACAAAATTATGTCTTAGAACCAATTATTTAAAAAAAAATTAAGTATATAAATATTACAATATTATACTTATTTATTCATGTGCTTTAGTGTTTTATGATTTACTAGGTACCTCCTGTTGTAACGGAGAACTATAACTCAATTATTTTGATTATTATTACTATTAGCAGCGTGTCTTACTACCCGTTCGGGTTATACGTACTTACGCTAATGTATAATGTAGGGTGATTGTGAGATGAAATGAAGGAAATACAGTTTAACGAACCACCGAATCACGTTGGAGGCCTGGCATTCCACACATTCACAAGTTGTGATTAATACACGTAAAAAAAACTTCCTTCCATCATCATGCCAGAGCCGGCACTGCGAGAGCAACAGTACTCTCTCTACCTGGCAGTCCCACCTTCCTCCCCACACCCCTCCTATATGCGCATAACAGTCAAACATCACGTCGCTGGCACTGTGAAGCGCACTGTTCCATATAAAGATTTTTGTATCTTTTTCATAAACTGGCGGATGGCTACTGAAATACTGACATTAAGCTTAAGGAATATATATATTGTACTACAAAAATAAATAAAGAATTAAAGAAAAAAAGGACTCATTATATTAAATGTTATTGATAATATAAAGTGGAAATAGGGGGTGCTGCAGTTCCGCAGTACCTATACACTAGCCGCCACCGAACAAGACAAAGCATACAATATGCTGTTGGAGAATTTCAATTTGGTCAAATATGGTCAGTTATTTTTATTGATCTAATTTAGCTTTCTTAAGGATGCCACCTACTTGGAAGGAAATATCTTAACACTGTAGTATTTCTTATGAGGATGGCAATTATGAAACAATCTTCCAATTTTTCTATCACCGCATCTTATTATCTGTTCGAACTATGTGCATACATGATAATAATTACTCTAATAGGGTAGGTATGAGAAAGGAATCATTTTAGAGGTGATCTACCCACATTTGAGTGGAAGGATGTTGGAAAACCATTAAGGAAAAACCACCCTCATTAAAACCGACCGGGAATGGGACTACAAACTCCCCCGTCTTTAAAATACCATTTTAACAAAAGAGTGATGCCTAAGACCATTTGACCATTCAAGCTGATATCAATTATTTTTGAATCTTTTGTCTTGACCGTATTAAAATAATAATTTAATTTAAGTTTTTAATCCAATATCATCATGTTGTCCAAGGGACCAGACTCCATTTTGGCGTCAGCCATATTATAAAATAACAAACCCCGTCCAAAATAATCCATAATTTTGGAAAGTCTTCAACTCGCATCAACCATCAAGTACACTAGACTGTCAACCATATGCCTATCCTCGATCATTAGAAAGACCATTTAGTACTTTTTATACTATTGTCTTAAGGCATTTGGCCTTGTCGAGTGCAAGTCTAAACCCTATTTTGTGGGATGGTGGGCGGGAGGGTGAAAAGCGTGGCGTGGCTTCACAACCCATCAAAGTATCCTTCCTCGCCAACAAGAAAAGACGGTTCACGGAAACAGTAGCTGGTGCTAGCTACCGGACAGATCTTGCGGAAAAATCATACGTTTGGAAATACCAGTTTTCTCGAGAACGAGTGAAATTTTTATGTTGATATTTTCAACAGCCCTTCTAAGATAATGTATCGATGTTTATTAATCGTTATATTTTCTTATTTTTTGTCATGAAGCTGACAGTTTTCTATTGAAAAATGTCAATTTTATCGATATTTGATCATTGTTAAAATTATAGAGGAGGTGTGTATATAAAAAGTATAATTTTATCAACATGCTTCTATCATTGAACAAACCGTTTCCGAAAAGAAAATTGCAAAATAATAAAAATTCTCGAAGACAACCGTTTGTTCCCATGGCTCTGCATTTCCACGCCAAATGAAAAGGTCCAATCGCCTTAAAGTTCCCATAAGCTTTGTAAGCTTTAAAATTCCCCTCGATTTTTTCAGGATTTTCAGAAAAAAAAATACTTTCTTTTCTTTTTATATGCAAGGTTATAAATCAAAATATCGTGCTGTAATCAACAAAAGATTAATAAACAAACAATATTTTATAAGTTGGTCTAATTTTATCACTAGTTTTTTTCTTAATCAACCTATTACCTAAGTACATTAGAGCCTTAACCTAGACAAGAATTAGTCGGGAATCTTTTCTATTTTTACTGCGTTTACATCTTAATGGACAGAATACATTCTAATTTTCAAAAGAAGAACCTTTTAAAAGTACAAACATAACTTTGGCGGCCAGAACTGATAATGTTTTACTCATTTATTAGTGTTATTCTACGGGTATTGATAATATATATCAAAAGCTATAGTTGCATATTACATGATTTTTATGACGTATGGATAAGTGAAAGTAGATCTATTTACTTCTCTGTCAAATAGTTTAATTTTAGACTTAACTTCAACGTTTTACCCACTTTGGTGGCAGCATGGTTAAAGGAACTACTCTAGTGGTAGACTGTTATTATTATTATTATTATTATTAGCATCGTGTATTACTACCCGTTCGGGCTATACGCACTTACTCTAATGTGTAATGGTAGGGTGATTGTGAGATGAAATGGAGGACCTACAGTTTAGCGTGGAATCCGAACCACGGTGGCGGCCTGGCATTCCCCTCATTCACAAGTTGTGATTAGTTCACGTCTTGTCAGAGGTGAAGGAAGGGTTTGGTAATCAGATAGATCTGTGCTGGGACCAAGGATTGAACCCCGGACCCTCAGCACAGAAGTCTGGCACTTACCCCTAGACCACCAGGTCACCAATAACTGTCGTGGTAGAATATAATGCCGATGACGGGGAGATCGAGGTTCGAATTAAAGTTAATAAAAAATCGCCCACATGCTGTAACGATTAAAGTTCCCTTCCAGTTTCAGTGGCCAAACAGTCTAAGACGTCACTCTAGTGTTAGATTAGCCTTCTGTTGACGGGATGATCGGGATTCGAATCCGGGTAGGATATATTAAGGGTGTTTTTTCTTTAAATGGTATTCCACTCCCCTACGCAAATGTGGGTAGATTATCTCTAAAAATGATGCCTTCCTTATTCCTACCCTATAAGACTAATTATCACAACATGCGTACACAACCTGAACAGGTAGTAATACGCGGTGATATAAAAAAAAAGATTGAAGACCCCTTTCATCCCCGCCCCTCTGCCGATTTTATTCATATTGGTGCACATGAGTTATTAAGGTGGGGAATTAACAGTGGCGTATTGTTGAATGTTGCAAGGGAAGCAGACCTTGTTAAAACTGTACCTGTGATATTTTCTCACCCCCTTAGGGTCCTATTTGACCAATCATGCATATGTTCTGCTTTGAATTCCTCACGATGCCTGACCAATAAGTGTTCTCCTGAATATGTAAGGCGTGTTATCACTTCTGGTTGCCAAAGTTATGTTTGTACATTCTAAAAGGTCCTTTTTATGAAAATTAGAATGTATTCTGTCCCACAAGATATAAACACGGTAAAAAATAATAAAGATACCCGACTGATTCTTGTCTAGGTAATA
Source organism: Timema monikensis (assembly GCA_902151445.1). Taxonomy (NCBI): domain Eukaryota; kingdom Metazoa; phylum Arthropoda; class Insecta; order Phasmatodea; family Timematidae; genus Timema; species Timema monikensis. Next base: position 119,911 of record CABFVZ010000110.1, on the reverse strand, counting down.
GATTGATTAAGAAAAAAAAATTGGAGAAAATAAGACCAACTTAAAAATATTGTTTTTTTAATTAATATTTTGTTGATTACATCATGAGTCTAAACTAATGCTGCTTACCCTGACAACACTTCACGACGCCACTGATAAGTAAGGAATGCGAGAAAGTATCAGTGTTTTTTGTATTTTTTTAAAAGCAAATTTTTTTTTGACCAAGATAAATAAAATATTGTTTCAGTAGAAACATAGTTAAATTTCCTTCATATGTTGATATCAACAGCTGTTGTTGAATTTCTGTCATGAGCATAGCGTCATTAGATGACAAACTTTTTAAATACAAAATAAAAAGTTGTCATTAAATTCCAGAACACCCTTGACAGATAATCTAAACTATTAATATTACCGTATGATTAAAATTAAGCTCTATATTTGTACTGAAGCAATATTTCATTTATTTTGATAAAAACATTTTTTTATATAAATACTAAAAAAAAAAGCACTGACCTTTTCTCACGTCACCCTAAATCCCCAACTTAAAATGGCTTACACCATGTTTGTGTGTGTTTTTAAAAGCTGGCTGATCGCACGCGGCCTTTTGCTCGTCCTACCATCCAACGTGTATGACATGACGTGGTCTATTTAGCGCCTGGTTTATGATTTAATCGCACGGTTAGGCGTGAACGACAGCTTTCAGCTAGTACAGTACACTCTCCAAGAGGCCAGACTACACTAGGTCACGACATGACTTGCTGCTGGCCATTATATATATTTAGCACCACGTCTTACTACCCATTCGGGTTACCGTTCGGGTTATACGCTTTAAGTACTAGTTACGCTAATGGATTAGGAATTAGGAAGGTTGAATTAGAGGAAGTGAACACGCAGGAGGAAGAATGGAAAACCATTTAGGAAAAACCACCCCCAGCTCACCCGACCGAGATTCGAACCTTGATCTCCCCGTCCTCGGTAGTCGAGCTCAACACGACAAGCGCGTTAGCCAACTACGTCACCGAGGCGGGTTATTGAAGACAAAACAATGACCGCAGTAGTTTTCAACCTCTTATTGTTCACGTAACTCCAGATGTATTATTATTATTATTATTATTATTTAGAACCGCGTCTTACTACCCGTTTGGGTTATACGCTTTAAGTACTAATTACGCTAATTAATTAGGAATTGGGAAGGTTGAATTAGAGGAAGTGAACCCGCATTTGAGTGGAGAAAGAGTGGAAAGCCCTTTTAGGAAAACCACCCCCAGTTCATCCGACCGAGATTCGAACCTCCAATCTCCCCATCCTCAGCAGTCGAGCTCAACACGATACAAGCACGATAGCCAACTACGCCACCGAGGCGGATAACTCCAGATGTAATTTATCTTCATTTTCGTTCACCTATTTTTTTATACGGTGTCTTACTACTTGTTCAGGATATACGCATATGAACATATTATGCTAATAAGTTAGTGATGAGGAAGGTTAAATATAGACTAAGTGTACCCGTAGTTGCATGGAGGGAGAGTGGAAAACTGTTTTGGGAAAAAACACAGTGCATCAAACCAACCGAACTCCCTGTTACCTGCATTTTAGTCTAACACTAGAGTGACGTCCTAGACCATTCGGCCACCGAAGAAGGCTCCCCAAAGTTGTGGGTAAATAATGAAAGCTACACATATTCTATAAAAATGTATATCACCATGTCTCACTACTCGTTCAGTTTATAAATTGCATATATGGTAATTACTCTGATGGGGTAAGGATGTGGAAGAAAGCATTTTAGAGGTAATTTACCCGCATTTTCGTGGAAGCAGAGTGGGAAACCATTTAGGAAAAAACCATCCTCAGTAGAGCCGACTGGTATTAGAATCCCAGTATTCTCGTCAACAGAAATATTTTATAATCCACATCTAAAATAAATTATAGCCAAGATAATCTATTAAATAATGAGTTATAACTGAGAAAATCGGAGAATAAAGCTATTAAATAACAAATATATTATTTCCTACCATAAAGCTAACTTGCCAGCCAGATAAAAAAAAATCTCATAAAGGAGAGAACGGGATTGAAAGAATAATTATGGCTTTCTCAAATCGCATGTCCTTACTTTCGAGTCTAGTGGGGCTAACCCTAAATTTGGCACTGATTAATCAATGTTTATTACCATTAAATAATGTATATATATATATATATATATATATACATATATAATTATATTACATATATATATATTCATATATATAATTTTGACGTATTCCCTAAGATGTCTTAGCGTACCCCGGGTTGAATACCACTGCTTTAGAGAATTTACCACACATTAATATGTATTTAGTCTGAACTACTGATGTTTCGTTACTTACTGTACTTTCATTCCCATTATTACGTTTTAACACAAAAAAATAAAAGTCACAATCCCTCTCGCAATTAAAAAAAAACAATTTTATTGGTTCTCTGTTCTTCCCCCTCTCCCCCACCCTCCTTTTCCACCGTGACCTACCTTGTGTAAATTACAGGACAGCTTAAGAACACCTTAAACTATGGAAATCTGCACCGCCAGGACCTATCCCAAGCTATGAGCTATTATTATAGGACACTTTATGCTTCCCCTCAAATTAGGGCAAGGTCATCCTCCCTCATAACCTATATTATGCTATGACGTATTATTATAGGACACATTAATCTCTCCCTCATATTAGAAACAAGGTCATTCACGTTTGAATAACTATTTGTATAGTGAAAGATAAAAACCTCTTTTCGTTTAGTTTGATTAAGAGCGTACATCACATGCCTATCAACTCTGTGATACGGTCGGTTAGAAATCGTAACTTTACATCAACAATATTGCACGTTGATCATTTCTGATTAAACATTAATAGAGATAAAGAGTTGATAGAGGTTCCTAAGATAAAACATTGTTTAAATATCAAATTATATTTGGATAAAAACTGCATTGTAAAGACAGTTTTTTGACCATTTTTGAATAGCTTCACAGATAAGCTTTGTGCATAAATCTGCATTCTGTCATAATAGGGACATACTTTAGTTATTAGCAAGTAACTATGTCGCTTTGTCCTCCATCGTCACCGCGGAAAATTTAGAGTAATCATTCAAATACGAATGCACTGCACACATTTCTGGCATATCGTAGGTGTTTTCTTTTCCCTTTTACTCCCATACCTCGCGCGAGTTGGTAGCTGAGTTGGGCCTGCTATGATGAATGCTCTTAATATGAAAACCAGCTAATTAAAATTATCCAACCCGTTTCAACGTCCACTAGGTCAAAGGCATCACTCTCGTAATAGACTGTACCTCCGATGACGGGGAGGTTGAGGTTCAAATTCCAGTCTGGTGTACTGAGGATGATTTTTCTTAAAATTGTTTTTCACTCTATCTCCACGCAAATATAGCTCTTCATCCTTAATAAATTTGTGTAATCAGTACAAAAGTACAGGCTATATACTGAACGGGTAATAAGACGCGGTGCTTTGTTTAAAAAATATAAAAATAAACTAATAAAGAGTCAAACTAGTACCCTATAATATAGCTGAATTCCAAAGGATCCCCTTAACTGTGGGTAAGTGACACAAAAAGTAAGGGCTTATGGTAATTTACCGTGATCATCCTGTTGGCAGGAAATTGAACCCATGGGAATTAATTTTCTTGTTTCGACATTGATTAACTTTCATATCGAATTCACCTTAAATAAAAATAAAGCAAAATTATAGTGAATAGCATTCCCATTTTGGTGATAACCTCACCTAGAATTCAACAACCACATTGAAAAAAAACCAACTTTTTTCCAAGTAGGCCTACATTTTTTTTTAATTAAAGGAAATTACCCAATTTTTCACTGACATTGTGTAGTGCATTTAGTTTTGGTAGGAACGTTACCAATGTACGAGTAATTGGAAGGATCTGAACAGCAATTCATCCATTGCCTGTCACAGTGGTAGAACGTTTAGAAAGGCCAAACGATAAATCTAGATCCTAGATGGTCCTAGCTTGGTCAGATAACAGTCCAAGCTATTATCTTTATATGCACATGCCCCATTATTACCTTAAGGCAATTGGCCCTTTTTATTTGGCGTGGAAATGCAAAGTCAAGGGAAATTTATTTTATATTCAAGAGTTTTTATTGTTTTGCAATTTTCTTTTCGGAAAGGTTTGTTCAAGAATAGAAGCATGTTGAATAAGTTATACTTTTTATATATACACATATCCTCTATAATTTTAACAATGATTCCTCGGTCCCGGCACAGTTATATTTGATTGCCAAAACACTTCCTTCACCTCTGAAAAGACTTGTATTAATCAGAACTTGTGAATGTGTGGAATGCCAGGGCTCCACCATGGTTCGGATCCCACGTTAAACTGTAGGTACTCCATTTCATCTCACAATCACCCTACCATTACACATTAGCATAAGTGCGTACAAACCGAACAGGTAGTAAGACGCAGTGCTAATAATAATAATAATAATAATAATAATAATTTAACAGTGATCAAACATCGATAAAATTGACGTTTTTCAATAAAATACTTGCGGTTTTAAGACCAAAAATCAGAAAATGTAACAATTAATAAACATCGATACATTATCTTAGAAGGGATGTTGAAAATATTAACATAAAAATTTCCCTCGTTCTCGAGAAAACTGGTATTTCTAAAAGGAAGATTTTTCCGCAAGACCTGTACAGTAGCTAGCGCCATATATGGTTTCCGTGATCCATCTGTTCTGGTTGGCACGGAAGGATACTTTGGCCGGTTGTGAAGCCACGCCACGCCTTTCACCCTCCCTCCCCCATCCCACAAAATAGGTTTTAGACTTGCACTCAACAGGGCCAAGGGCCTTAAGGACGTTTTCTACATATGACGTAGCGTTAAGTAAAAAAAATAGAAATTCCCATACTAATGTTTTCACGCTTTATTCGTTGGGGCTTAAAGATATAACTTTGAAACAAAAACCAGAAAGTCTTAAATAATAATTCTTAAAGCAGTCATACATTGTCAACAAAACTATTTTTATTATCTTAAAGTAATTTTTTTGTAGAAAATTTTTCTTATTTGGTTTGGTTTCCAATACCTAGTTCACCAGCGTAACTAGCATTTAAGCTTACAACCCTAACGGGTAGTAAGACGCGATGCCAAATAAAAAAGTAAAATAAAATATAGCTTCGAACTTACCAAGTAGGTAACGTCGTTAAGTTTGAGTTGACGGTAACGTAAGTTAAGGTCAATATTTTCTCAGATCTATTTAAGCATAAACTCAAATATTGTTTCAGTAAATACGTTTAGTTTAATTATCTACATAAAGTAAGATCAATATATCTTGAATATTTGTCACAAGTATAATGACATTTGAACATAAAACTTTTTTTAAAAAGACGATTAACAGTCTTGTTCAAATGTCTCTATGCTCATGATTAAGCCCCGGATTTTTTTTTTAAATGCCACTTTTTTCGGTACATCACAGACAATGAGCATAATTCTTTTCATGATACCCTGGAAACGTTTTTTACGCCATTTTTTTATCATTTTTTGTAAGTTTGAATTTGTAGGTAATATTCTTTTCGTAATTTCTTAGTCATTTTTGCCAATTTTTGAGTAATTTCTAGGCATTTATTTTGAATAAGCATATATTAAAAAAAAAAATCAATATTTTATAAGTGCATGAATAATCAAAGGTTAATTTCAACACACAGTTGAGAGAAGATGATATAGTCAATTAACTTGTATCCTCTTTGCTTGTATGGTTGTAAAACACACATTCTTGGTGAGAGACTACAACTAACTATATTGAACAGGGTTGCGTTGGGAGAGGATAGCTACAGTATATAAGAATTCTGGTAGGAAGAAACCCTATCTGGCAGCTACAAAAGCTACTAACACATTTTTAATATATTCATACGTTAAGTCATATGATCTAGAACCATCACGTTTGATAGATACTATCAATACCTATAAAATAAAATAGTATTAATAATATAGTAAAATGTTGGCAATGTTGACCACAAAAAAAGTATGTATTTTCTAAATGGTTCTTCCTACCAAAATCATGGTATAGCATTTCTGAAGCAAATATTTGAAAATTCCTATTATCTTTAGCAGTGTGCGCAAGTTTTGTTGTCAAAGGCTTTTAATTGAATATATATAGTTTCCAATTGTAAAGTTCGTGTCTTATTTCCTAGTATGCATCCATTAAACGTTTTTTTTTTTTTTAATATTTCTAAGTTTCTGTTTGTAATTCTTGAAGTAACATTTGATCATTTTTGGATTATTTTATAGTTTTGTATTTGATAAGTTTTGGGTCATCAAATCTGAGCCTCGTTTATGACAATTATTAATGAACTATTTATACTAATTGTGTGTAGAAAACTAAATTAAGCGCATCTACTTAAGAAATATTTAATTAATTTTGGCCTTTAAAGTTTTTAGTTATAATTGTGGTGTACTGAATATGTATTGACCTAAAAGGTTTTTCGACCCTCCTTCCACACAAATGTGGGTACACTTGCTCTAAACTAAACCTTCCTCGTCCCAAACACATTATAATTAATTATTAATACATGTGTGCAAAACCCCTAAACGGGTACTGAGACGTTGTTAATATATATTTTTTTTTAGCTGTCAGATAGGACACTTTCTCTAAAAAATTAATCTGTAATACTTTTTTTTCTTCAAATTGTCAGGGAACGGTTCTTGAACCGGCGTCTCGAGAATACAGTTCAGGGCTTGAGGGGGGACGACACTAGTGTAGTCCGGACTTCAGGTCGCGTTCTGTACTTCATGACCGCACTAGTAACAATAAAAGAAATGTCGGATAGCCTACTGAAGGGAGAGCTCAAGGTTGTCGGTGAAGCTTAGCGCAAGCAGGCCTTCATTGGACACACAACTATTATTATTAGCACCACGTCTTACTACCCGTTCGGGTTATACGCACTTACGCTAATGTGTATTGGTAGGGTGATTGTGAGATGAAATGGAGGGCCTATAGTTTAACGTGGGATCCGAACCACGGTGGAGGCCTGGCATTCCACACATTCACAAGATATCTTGTCAGAGGTGTAGGAAGGGTTTGGAAATCAGATAAATATGTGCCAGGACCGAGGATTGGACCCCGGCCGCCAGCATAGAAGTCTGACACCTTACCCCTAGACCACCAGGTCACCTTGACACACAACACGATCACGGTTAACGCATGCGAAAATGAAAAAACAACATAAATAATTATAAATATATATTCAACTTGAAATCCTGAATCTCTCGTGTCCTTTTCTGGTGGATGGCAGGCGAGCAAGGGGACATGCCTTGACCGTGGGCAAGATGGTGTTTTATAGTAACCAGTTTGACGGTCAAATGTTCGAACACAGTAGAGGAATGTCACTTCACACGGAATCCCCATAAGGCCACACAATTCATCTACAGTACTTATATTATTTTATTTCTTTATTGGGTTCAATCCTCGGTCCCGGCACAGATTTATCTGATTTCCAAACCCTTCCTACACCTCTGACAAGACATCTTGTGAATGTGGGGAATGCCAGGCCTCCACCGTGGTTCGGATTCCACGTTAAACTGTAGGTCCTCCATTTCATCTCACAATCACCCGACCATTACACATTAGCGTAAGTGCGGATAACCCGAACGGGTAGTAAAACGCGGTGCTAATACTAATATTTCTTTATTTTCAGCACCGCGTCCACTTCGTCTTACAATCCGTTCGGGTTGTACTTTTATTTACTAATCACGCTAAAGGTTTTAGGGATTAGGAAAGTTATTTTTAGAGGAAGTGTACCCGCATTTTCATGGATGGATAATGGAATGATATTTTGGAAAAACCACCCTCAGTACATCCGGACGAGATTCGAACCTTTATCTCCTCGTCATCGGCAGTCTATTCTACTTGCGAGGGTAGCCCGTCAGACCGCGAGGTTACCAAGGCGGGTCATGAACAGTAAATGTTGCCAAAATTAGGCCTATACAGACATACTTAACCTAAATATAAGCTAATATCTATTTTAAGAGCGCCTAAAGGAGCGATTAGTTTTTCAGTATTTTTTTTTTCGTTTTATTCAACAAGGAAAGATTTAATCTTTTCTCATACATTAGTCTGAGTTGTAGATAATTTATGAAAAATACGTTTACAAAAAAAAAACTACTTCAAGATAAAAATAATAATAATAATAATTGTGTGACTCTCTAGGACAATTTATAGAATTATTTAAAAAAAAATACTGTTTTTGTCTTAACGTTAAATCTTTAAAACTCGATCGACGTTTAATGAAGATGTATGTTTCTACAGTGATCGACTTAAAATTATTTTTGTGATATTCAACAGGTTTCACTTTCCTGCTATTAGATAGCAATAGAGTCGACTGCTGATGACGAGAAAATCAGGGTTCAAATCCTGGTTGGTAGTACTGAGAGTGACTTTTCCTTAGATGTTTTTCCAATATTCCCTACAAGTATCTTTATATACACTTCTTCTAAATTTAACCTTTCTCGTCCTCAACACATTAAATTAATTAGTACATAAGCGTACAAACCGAACGAATAGTAAGACGTGGTGCTAAAAACTTTTAAAAAATATTCTTACAATGTAGGAAAGGTAGAATTTATAGGAAATGTAGGCATCCCATTTTTTCACAAAGTGAGAGTGGGAAACAATTTATTTAAAACAAAAAAAAATTTAGTTGTGAGTCGAACTCGGTGATCTTGGGGGTAAAGCGCTTATCTCACGACCCAATATTCATGGGTTCAAAGCCAGTTGGGGTTGATGTATCTGAGCGATAAAAAATCTGTAGCACAACCTCCTTTGGATGGGAAGTAATACCATGGGTCCCAGGTTGAATGTGTCGTATAAAATTCGTAATCTTGTGAGGAAATTCTTGTGTGCTGATAGAATCAGTCGGTTCAGAATGTGCACTTAGAATACCTCAAATAAATAATAAAAAAAACTATAAGGAACTCGAACACAGACTTCCATAGCACCAGGAGTATAGTTTATTACTATAGTTACACCATAGATCATGCAATCACCAGTATGGGTTGCATATTTTTTTTAAATCTCTAAGAACAAAAAAGTCTTTAAATCAACTTAATCATAGTCTATCTTTCACTCAGAGAAACTTGCTAACATTTTGAGTTCGAGTCTTCCTTAGTAATTTATTAGCTGAAGGAGGTTGCCTACCTGTGACGTAACGTTGGAACAAAAACCATACATTCTTAAATAATTCTAAAAATAGTCCTACAGTGTCACAAAATTATTGTAGGTGACCTGGTGGTCTAGGGGTAAGGTGTCGGACTTCTGTACTGGAGGTCCGGGGTTCAATCCTCGGTCCCAGCACAGATTAATCTGATTACCAAACCCTTCCTTCACCTCTGACAAGACGTGTATTAATCACAACTTGTGAATGTGGGGAATGCCAGGCCTCCACCGTGGTTCGGATCCCACGTTAAACTGTAGGTCCTCCATTTCATCTCACAATCACCCTACCATTACACATTAGCGTAAGTGCGTATAACCCGAACGGGTAGTAAGACGCATTGCTAATAATAATAGTAATAAAATTATTGTTTTATCTTGAAGTAGTTTTTTGGTAAACGCATTTTTTTTATAATTCATTTACAACTTAGGCTATTTGGCTTGGTCACGAAAATGTCCTGTAGGAGTCCTCCTGCCAGAATATGTGGTAGCATATATGTTCATCAAGAATAGGAAACAAGAAAAAATATTATTTTATAAGGAAAGTCAATGTTTTCAAGGCTAAAATGGTAGAATGAGTGTGTAATCTCGTCAGAAGAAGAGAGGAAATCTTACTAGCATATAGACACGAGGCCTCCCAGGGTGATCTGCTCATTTTCTTCCCTTTCTTTCTATTTTGTACATTGGTGTCTAAGTGTGTCAAGCTAAGATGCAATCCACCTCACGAGATAGACTCGAAATCTCGGAGTAGGAAACATCGTAAATAAAAGCCAGATATTGCCTTTCACCCCTTTATTCCAATAAGTGGACTTGGTGCGAGGCGTCTATGGTTCCATCACAGTCATAACACAAACATGTCTTCATTCAGTGTCCCGTGAAAACAAAGAGTCAAATTGCCAGGCATCACAGGTAAGTCTTGAACTCGACACATGGAAATTTGCACCGGTTCTAGAGGGGGAAAGGGAGGTGCATGGTGTAAAGAACCTTTGCAAGAAGCTGCCACGGTGGCAGTGGCGTGTCCCAGAATGTTGTCAGGGAAAGCCGAGCGTGCATCGCATGTCAATCTACTCTGTGACACGGTCGTATAGAAATCGTAAATTTACACCAACACTATTGCACGTGTATCATTTATGATTAAACATTAATGGAGATAAATAGTTAATAGAAGTTCCTAATACAGAACGTTGTTAAAATATTAAATGATGTTTGGAAAAACTGCATTGAAAAGACCATTCTTTACCATTTTAGAATTACTTTACAGGTAAGCATTTTCCACAAATCTTCATTCTGTCATAATAGGGACCTACTGTAGTTATTATTATTATTATTATTATTAGCAACGCGTCTTACTACCCGTTTGGGCTATACGCACTTACGCTCATGTGTAATGGTAGGGTGATTGTGATATGAAATGGAGGACCTACAGTTCAACGTGGAATCCGAACCACGGGGGAGGCCTGGCATTCCCCACATTCACAAGATGTCTTGTCAGAGGTGAAGGAATGGTTTGGTAATCAGATAAATCTGTGCCGAGACCGAGGATTGAACCCCAGACCCCAGCACAGAAGTACGACACCTTACCCCTAGACCGCCAGGTCACCCTACTGTAGTTATTAACAAGAACCTTTGTCGCTTTGTCCCCCTTTGTTACCACGGAAAATTTCGAGTAATCATTCAATTACGAATGCACTGCACACATTTCTGGCATATCTTAAGTATTTTCTTTGATCTTTTACTCCCATACCTCACGCACACACACAAATGCACATGCGAGCGTGAAGCTGAGTTGGGGCTGCTATGATGAATGCTCTTAAGGTGGGGATGTAAGTAACGCAAGAAATGATAAGTATTTTCGCAGTTTTTATAGCAAGACTTTTTTTGGACAACATATTTAAAATATTGTTTCAGTAAAAACAATTTTCTTTACATGGTGCTCTCAATGGTTGTTGACTATCTGTCATGAACATTGTGACATTATATGATAAACTTATTGAATGAAAATAAAAAGGTGTCATTAAATTCCACGTCACCCTTGACAGATATTCAACAACCGTTGAGGTCACCACGCGAAGAAAATTAAACTCTATATTTCTACTGGAGCCCTGTTGGTCTAGGGGTAAGGTGTCAGACTCCGGTGCTGGCGGCCGGGTTCAATCCTCGGTCCCAGAAAAGATTTATCTGATTTCCAAACCCTTCCTTCACCTCTGACAAGACATCTTGTGAATGTGGGGAATGCCAGGCCACCACCGTGGTTTGGATTCCACGTTAAACTGTAGGTCCTTCATTTCATCTCACTATCACCCTACCATTACACATTAGCGTAAGTGCGTATAACCCGAACGGGTAGTAAGACGCGGTGCTAATAATAATAATAATAATAATAATAATAATCTACTGGAGCAATATTAGATTTATTTTGACTAAAGAGGTTTTACTATAAAAACTGCAAAAACATTCACCTTTTCTTGCATTCCCTACATCCCCACATTAAGCTGTTCTTTTGAATTGTTTTTATCACTCGGTAAAACACTCAATTTTCAGGTATTAACGAAAATACATTTCCCAGGTGAGATGCGTAGGGCAGAGCCTAGTTATAGCTCAATGTAAAGAGAATAGAAAGGTTGTGCCTCTTTGAGGAATTTTATTTCCATTGATTACGTCACCCGGTACACACCAGTTATATTTTAGTAATAAATCAACCACAAATACATTTTTTTAATAAGAAGAGTCATGATACTGTTCGAACAATGATGTGTATTATGAAGTTTTATTTGTTATTTAAAGTTTCGAAACTTGACTTGATTTTAAACAATTTCACAGGAAGATCGGAATTTTAATCTCTGTTGGGTGCACCTAGTGTGATTTATAACAAATGGTTTTCACACTCTCCTACCATGCAAATGCGAATAAACTTCCTAAATATTCAAACTTCCTCATTTTTACCACATTAACGTTATTTTACACCCGAACTCGTAATAAGATTAAAAAAAAAAAAAATGTTAAAAACCCTGATTTATATTAGAAATAAATAAAATTGCTGCAACCTTGTAAAGTCTGTACGCCTTGACTGCTCGTAGCAATGGCAACATAACGTGACTGAAATGCGATCCCGAATGCCCGCTTACATTAAGGTTGTAATGTACACGGTCTGAAACCGACACTAGTCAGGTAGACAAGGAGGGAAAGACTTTATGGGCTTCTTTTGCTTCTCGTTTTCTACTCGAGTTTAGTTTCTAACTGAATAAAAAAAAATAAAAACAAGAAAGATATTCGCAGATTATAAATTGGAATAAGTCACCACGTAGAGATCTTATGTGGCCGTATATACGGACGATGTATCCGTACTTAATCAAGTAACAAGTATATTATTACTGTGAACAATTATCATGGTGATTAATTGTTTCAATTTAAAACCCACGTAATAAAATTTAATTATATTAACACGATAAGTCCTTTCTTTATTTATCGTTATCGGTGACTTGGCGGTCTAGGGGTAAGGTGTCGGTCTTCTATGCTGGGGTCCGGGGTTCAATCCTCGGTCCTGGCACAGATTTATCTGATTACCAAATCCTTCCTTCACCTCTGACAAGACATCTTGTGAATGTGGGGGAATGCCAGGCCTCCACTGTGGTTCGGATTCCACGTTAAACTGTAGGTCCTCCATTTCATCTCACAATCACCCTACCATTACACATTAGCGTAAGTGCGTATAACCCGAACGGGCAGTAAGACGTGGTGCCAATAATATTATTTATCGCTATGTCACATCTCTGGTGGCAGTTAGATGCCTTTCATTCAACACTTTAAATTTTATCCATTGAATGGTCGGGGAAACTAGAATTTACTCATCTACCCTCTGTGCAATCTGATACCTATTTCTCGAAAGGACATCCTCCTAACACAATAGGCTAAACATCCTTACTGTTTAATACCTCCCAGAAATGTTGCCATCTACTCTAGTCTCAGATCATTCAACTTTTTATATCTTTGACGTTTAAAATGACACCTTAAACAAGGGTTTTATTATTCGCGACCGTAAAGAAAAAGGGAAGAGAAGAGGGGGAGAGAAAGGAAAGTTGATCCAACCATTTTGAAGGCATCTAAGTTACATAGGTTTAGCTTGATCTTGTTGCTGCTACGTGATGAACAATACTGTAGCTATATTTTAACATCGGTCTAAAGTATGTTGAAGAGGTATAAAAAATCGTCACATGTCAGATTCACATTATGTCGACCGAATATCATAGTTTTATGGTTAGTGAACTTCCCTCACTGATCCTCTATTAACTCTTTATCTCCATTAATGTTTAATCAGAAATGATCCACGTGCTATAATGTTGGTGTAAGTTTAGGATTTCTATAGTAGCTCCATGTCTTCTTTGGTGCTGACTGACAGCTCTCAGCTGACTTCTGAAGGTTTTGAAAAGTTACCAGACCAAATTATGTATCCCTACGCCTAACCAAATTATCTGCAAAAACATGTGTTTAGCAGCTGTCACTTCTGACAGTAAAAATGTAGGTATATACCTAAATGTTGACTGTCAGAAGTCAACTGTGAGCTGTCATTCAGCACCAAAGAAGCCACGGGGCTACTGTAACCGACTCTTAACACAGAGTTGATTGGCATGTGATGCACGTTCTTAGGCTGTCACTTGGAGAAGGTTACTCTGACGAATGTTTGGGAGAGCTTTCTTTCCCCCTTTTATTAACTCCTGGTAATTCGTGATTGTTTGAAACAAGTCAAACGGGAAATTTCACAATAGCGAAGTGAAGGTGATCTGTTTGGTGGAGTGTATCCATGGTACTAAGAAGAGTGTATCTCAACTCTTAAAAAAAAAAAAAAAAAAAAA
>CABFVZ010000110.1:80442-96063 GCA_902151445.1 Timema monikensis | reverse complement strand
GCTAATGTGTAATGGTAGGGTGATTGTGAGATGAAATGAAGGACCTACAGTTTAACGTGGAATCCGAACCACGGTGGAGGCCTGGCATTCCCCACATTCACAAGATGTCTTGTCAGAGGTGAAGGAAGGGTTTGGTAATCAGATAAATCTGTGCCGGGACCGAGGATTGAACCCCGGCCGCCAGCACAGAAGTCTGACACCTTACCCCTAGACCGCCAGGTCACCCTCTGTGCTAAGAAAAAAAATCTAATATGGTCTAAAGTAAATGTATTACATGTTTATAAAATAATGAAGAATGCACGTAATTAGAGAATTACTAAAAGTCAAACAACTAAGCTTATCAAACTGTCTTCAACCAATAGGCCTACTTCAATTTATTCGCCGGCTGAATTCACATTATTCATAGACCATTAGCAATAACTAAGAAAATTCAAACTTTACAAAATATTAAATCTAAACTTATTATATTTTTTTACTTCCTCAGATAGGTCCTAGATAAAGATTTACAGTCATGAAAATTACCGAACAAATGTTTATGATGGATCTATATTTTATGTGGACCTCAAACTAAAATTAAGCGAGATTTAAAACTCTATTAATTGTCTATAGGTCTACCTGAGGTTACCATTGATTAATTTTGTCCATGCCTGATATTTGTATGTTATATGGTCATATCTTTGAAACCTTAGCTCAGTTGGTGATGTCTCTGTCTACTGAGCTAAAGGTCTCAGGTTCGATTCCCGACAAAGATGAAAATGTTACCATTGGTGAAATGTGGGCTTACTCTTTCATAGTGATGTATTAAAGGTCGAGGACTGGATATTGTGCTTGTCCTATTCATCATCATCTTCATCATCATTATGAATTGTTTACAGCTTATGGCCGGGGATTGTTTAGTAAAATTCCTCCACCTACCTCCGTTCTTCCACCATTCTTCCTCCTGCACCCTCTTACACTCTTCTCCTCTCACTTGCACACTTGCTTTTATCTGTTCTTCCCGTCTCTTCCTTAGTATTCCTTGAGGTCTCTTCCCTACATACTTTATATCCATTAATATTCTTGTAATCCTCTCTCCTTCCATTTTTATTACATGTCCATACCATCTCATCCTAGCTTCCTCTACTATCTCATGTATCTCCGTACCCCAACTTCTTACATCTTACTCCTAATCCTATATCTTCTAATGACAACTAGCATGCTTCTCAAAAACCTCATTCCCTTAGCCTCTACACTCCTCATTTATCTTTTATTCAAAGTCCTAATTTTCTGTTAGGTTATAAAGCATATGAAGCTATGACAGGCCTAGACAGTCGGTAGTGGGGAATATATCATAGCTTGAATAACAAACTGACCCAGGCTGGGAGCAGTGATGGGTGTAAATGGTCATAGCTCGAGACGAAACCTTGGGTTTTAATGTTAATGTTTGAAAATTTGAAATATTTTGGAAATTACTATAACGATTTTGTTCAAACTGAATATTTGGAGAGCGTTTTACACCATAAATGGCAACGTATAGTTGTTTTATCGAATAAGAATTTGAATTGGTTTGAAAATGGCTCTGACGATTTCGTTCAAAATGGCTATCAATGGGGTATTTTGCATAATACTTACATAACACTGTATATTTGTTTTTAGCATAAATTTCATTTAAAGGTAGTTTATCGATAAGTGATGTCTGAAAATTTGAAATTGATCTAAAATGGCTCGAAAGATTTTTTTTTTTCAGATGGGTTGTATTTTACTTTATAAACAACACTGATGTTTCTGGTAGAAACAAATATTTTACAGATATTTTATTCTAAACTAATGTTTGAGAAAGTATGTGTTCTTGTGTCGTACCATCTTTTTTTTGCTCGATGATGATTTACGTAACGTAAATGTCAGCCAATACTCATGCGCGGAAATAAATAGGAAAACAATTCCGTTTGGAGGTCATAGCTTGTGATAGAATGGGAGCAATCGATGTCCCTCCCTACGTCACATCCTTGTTCGAGTATATTGTCATTGGTCACGTGACTGTGCCATGAATCACGTTGCATAATCAAGGTTTCCACCATTATGAGGGGGCGAAAGGGTTTGAGGGGAAAGGGGTGAGGAAATTACTCCGGCATATAACACATGTAAATATTCTATATTTATATTTCAAGGGCGTATGTTTTCGCAAATGAGTTTAATTTTCAAATGTAACATTATATAAAAAAAAAAATTCTTATGTATGAGTCGGATTTTAAATATAAAGTCCTTGAGGACATTGTGTAACTTACTTGTGACGTAGCAGCAAGTCAGGTTAGGGTTTTTCATGCTATTACCTATATTTACGTGTTTTTTTTTCAAAAGGCTTTAAAGATATAAAATTGAATCAAGTGCCGGTACCATAAATTGTTAAATAATTATAAAAATAGTCTCACATTGCCACAACATTATTCTTTTTTTAAATCTTAAAGTAGTTTTTTCTTGTAAAATTTATTTTAATCGTCTGAAACTCAGGATATTTGGTTTATTGATGAAGATGGCCAGTAGAAATCATCCTGCTGGAATGTAGATTAAAAATTTCATTGGAATTATATGACTATCTAGACTAGGAATTAAAAAATAGTTATTTTAAATGTAATTCAATATGCTCAAGTATATGGGTAGCCCCCTTTATCACTCTAAAATATTTAATCTTTTATTTAATTTTATGAGAAAATTAAATAGTGCATTTGAAATTTGACTGCAATTTGCTATTAACTTAAAATCATCAATATCCGAGTTAACAGATAAAAATTATAAAATATAGATTTCCTCACATTCTCTCTTCATTAGCTTTCTTTTAATTTGGTTTTCTTCAAAAAACTTATGAAAAATATAATATTTCTTTTCAAGGGGTTTAGCTACAACTAAATTTTAATTTTTTTAAATTTTCAGAAATTTTTTCTTTGCAAAAATTTAGACTCATATAATTAGCTCATAATTATGTTCAGATGCTCTAAAATTCCTTCCCACAAGGTTAAATTTCTGAAAATTTCTTTCTAGAAGGGGAAAGTGGGGAGCCAAACCCCCGATATATGGGAATCCAATCCACTCCCCATTTGTAAAACCTACATGGATGTCTTTGGCTCTAGCTGTAAATAGTAGAGTAGGTGTTTCTACATGCCAGAAAAAGAGGGAAAATGTTGTCAGCCTATATACACGAGCCCTCGCAAGGTTAGTCACTCATTTTATTCCTACTTTTTCTATTTTGTACATTGGTGTCAAAGTAAGATGTAACCCGTTTGTGAAAATAGCTTCGAAATCACCAAGTAAAATAGACAGCATCGTTAACTCATGGGTGTAATCTAATTATTTCCATGGTTTATCTGGTGGTCTAGGGGTAATGTGTCAAACTTCTGTACTGGGGGTCCGGAGTTCAATTCTTGGTCCCGACACAGATTTATCTGATTACCAAACCCTTCCTTCACCTCTGACAAGACATGTATTAATCATAACTTGTGATATGTGTGGAATGCCAGGCCTCCACCGTGGTTCGGATCCCACGTTAAACTTTAGGTCCTCCATTTCATCTCACAATCACCCTACCATTAAGCATCAGTTTAAGTGCGTATAGCCCGAACGGGTAGTAAGACGTGGTGCTAATAATAAACTATTATTATTTTCATGAGAATATATTGGTAATATTAACATTTTTTTAAATAATAAGATTAAAAGTTAAGTTTAAACATTTTCTCAGAAAACTCAACTACCTGTTTTACCTTTAAAGTTATTGTTAAATAAAACTAATGCGATGACAATTTGATAATTTCTTATAACTTATTTGAAGAATAAATAAGATAACTTTATCATATATGAATTGTTTCAAACGCGTTTTTTTCTGAGTTAAACACATCTTTGTTTCTTTAGTAGTGTTAATTGAGTTCCTGTTAAAACTACAATTGGGGGTACATGACCCCCTCCCCTAACAACCTCTAATGACACCCATATTTGTACCCAAGGACCTTTATTTATTTTAATATCTCAACATGATATAAGGGGTAAAACTTTTTTTTTTAAATAGTGCCAAAACTTTCATCTTAAGGTAGGGTGCTAGTGAGCACGAGTTTAGTGGATTAATTTTGCAGTTTTTATACAAAAAGTTTTTTTTTGGTCAAAATAAATCAAATATTTATTCTATAGAAACATAGAGTTTAGTTTTCTGCGCATGCTAATCTCAATAGTTCTTGAATATTTTCCATGAGCATAGTGGCATTTGATGACAAACTTTTTAAATAAAGAAAAAATGTCACAACATTCCAGAACACCCTTGACAGATATTCAAGAACAGCTGTTGAGATTAGCATGAATTATAAGATAAAAACACGAAGAGTATACCTTGTCTTTATAGATATTTTGCTTTGTATTTTATACTTTCACACCCTATCTATAGTTGCCCTGACATCAGAATACACTTTAAGGTGGTGTGGAAGGGAGAGATTGTAGATTAAGGTTAATATTGTTCCAGTTTTCAAGAAAAAAAGTCCATTCTTTATCAAGGATGAATAAAATATTGCTTCAGCGGATACATTTAGCTACATTTTCTATACAAAGTAAGCTCATCAGTTAGTGAATATTTATCATGAACATCGTACATTTGGACAATATTTTTTATATTAATTAAAAAATTTCCTAATTAAATGTCACGAATCCCTTTTAAAAGTATTCAAGAATAATTGTTGGAGTACTGTGTGTAGAAAATTAAACGAAACATATTTACGTGAAGTAATATTTTATTCATCCCGAAAAAAAAAAAAAATTAGTATACAAATTGCAAAAGGATGGATCTTAACTAATATTTCCTTCCTTCCCACCGGATCTAAAATATCGTTTATCTATCTTTCAAATTGATGTATTTTATGTAATAAACATTCTTTAATTCATTATCTTCACCTCTGACAAAACATCTTGTGAATGTGAGGAATGCCAGGTCTCCACCGTGGTTCGGATTCCACGTTAAACTGTAGGTCCTTCATTTCTTCTCACAATCACCCCACCATTACACATTAGCGTAAGTGCGTATAACCCGAACGGGTAGTAAGACGCGGTGCTAATAATAATAATAATAATAATAATAATTCATTATCATTGATATTAACTTCCTGAGATCCTGCGGACCACTTGATAGGCCATCATAAGCTATCAGTCCAAGGACCACACTCTGAGAAACACTTCTCCAGGAGAATGGAAAATGGTATCACGTTAGCGAAAACTAGGCCTACCAAGCTAGAGCTATATAAGTCAGCCTGGTATGTGCCATGTAGGGCGATTGTAGATAGCGGACTTTCCTCTTTACCTTGAGATAAGAGCTTTCCAAGTTTTTCTTGCTCTTATTCTTATATTGACACAACAAAAATAGGTTGTAATAAGGAGGAGGGTGAACAGGGTGTATAGGAAAATGACACATACCATTGTATTTTAGGACATCGGGCCTGATAATGATTGATACTATCATATTTGGATACCAATGTTTAAAATAAAATTAGGGAAAAGAAAATGAGTAGATCGCCCTGTGAGGCCTCTTGTTTTTCTACTGATAACACTTTCACTCTTCCTCTAACGAGCTTACACAATCACTCACTGCTTCTTGAAAACATTGACCTGATTTTTAAAATTTCATTTTTATTGTTTCCTATTCTATAAGGTGTCCTAAAAGTCCGGAACGATAAGGAATTCTTTCATTTTAATTTTATTCTCTTTCCAGGTAGATGAATATGACTCTGACTAAGTAATATCGCATCAAGGTCATTCTGCTGGTTGGCGGACGAAGTCAACTAAAAGTGACTGAGGAGCTCAACCGTTTACATCCTGACCGGCAACCAATCACCCAAGGCTGTGTGAAACTTGTGAACAAGTTCCAAGAGACAGGAAGCGTGGATGACAAACTCGAAATGGTGGGCCAAGTAATGCCACTGACGAACAGACCAGCACTGCAGTTTTAGCGTCATATGCTAAGAGCCCTAAGAAGTCGAATCACCGCATGGCCACGCAAGCAGGCCTGTCCAAGAGTAATATTCACCGCATCCTGAAGTTGCATAATTGACATCCCTACAAACTGCAGCTACTGCAGATATTAAATGATGACGACCCTGAGTGACACATGGAATTCTGTCAGTGAGGCAGATGAGACATTACCATCTCAAGTATTGTTTTTCCAACGAGGCAAACTTTTATCTCTCAGGCAAAGTTAATCAATCGTAATAACGACCGTTACTGGTCTCCTGAAAACCCACACTGGTTTCAGCCAAGAAAGGAGCAAGTTGCCAGCCGGTTGATGATCTGTTGAGGAGTATGTTGGTCTGTTCCTCTTCGTAAACACCATCACAGGTGACAGTTACCTAAACATTAAGTATTTTTGAAGCACTGCCTGGCCTTCTGAACCCAGAAGAAGAATATCAAGTCTGGGAGGGCGCAACGACTCATTATGCCTATGTTGTGTGAGAATACCTTGATCGCTAGTTTCCAGTGCACCGGATGACTCACCGAGGGAGGGTTGAGTGGCCCCCGTGAAGTGCAAACATGACAACACTAAACTTTCATCTTTGGGGACACTTAAAAGTCATGGTTTATGCTGAGAAGATTTCTGATCTGCAGCATCTTGCAAAAAGAATCATGTACGCTTGCCATCAAATTGATACTACCATCATTAACCGAGTTTTAATGGAATGGTAGCATTGACTGCATCTGTGTGATCATTAATACGAGGGTAGTATTGAACATGTTGTATAGAACTCCCTGTTTTTTATGATTCCATACTTTTGGGACAACCTGTGGTGTACATATTCTAAAAAGGACGTGTTTAATCTACATCCTATGAAGACCACTATACGCCATTTTTGTGACCAAATCAAATAGTCAAATTTGTAGATAATATATAAAAAATACTTCTAAAAATAATCAAGATAAAAGTATAATTTTGTGAAACCGTAGGACCATATTTAGAATTATTTAAGAATTAATGATTTCTGTTTCAACGTTATGTCATGAAAGCTCACTGAATGAAACGTTAATTCACTAACGTGGAAAATCCTATCTTGCCTGCCATGACGTCATATTTAGGCAAAGTCCTTAATCTCTAGTCACACGCCCAATCATTTGGTCTAATAATAATAATAATTATTATTATTATTATTAGTAGTATTATTATCACGTCTTACTACCCGTTCGGGTTATACGCACTTACGCTAATGTGTAATGGTAGGGTGATTGTGAAATGAAATGGAGGACCTACAGTTTAACGTGGAATCCTAACCACGGTGGAGGCCTGGCATTCCTCACATTCACAAGTTTGTGATTAATACACGTCTTGTAAGAGGTGAAGGAAGGGTTTGACAATCAGATAAATATGTGCCGGGACCGGGGATTGAACCCCGGACCCCCAGCACAGAAGTCTTACAACTTAGCCCTAGACCACCAGGTCACCCCATTTGGTCTAGATATCTGTTAACATCTGAGATATAGTGCCAACCTTGACAACTTATATAGCATTGCTTCGTAAAGGTTGGCTATTCCACATTTATTTTGTGTGTATCATCCTAAAAAAAAAAAGGTTAATCCATTGGCGATCCCCGACACGAATTTATATCATCCTGGGGCACAGACAGTACTGCAGATCTAACCGGGCTGCGGACAAACTCCGTTGTAGGCATGTGATTCTCTCTTTCTAGGTCTCTTTCTAGGTCTCTTTTCTCTCTCTTTCTCTCTCAAAGGGAGCAGTCTTCCGGCCACTGCCACGCCATTTAGCTCCGCTGGAGTTTCATTACAAATAAACCCTCCCTATAACACCCCCTCCCACCTCGTCTACCAACCCCCACGCCAAAACCTCCCCTCTCTTTCTTCCACTCACCCCCGCTGGTGGCGTAAAAAACATCCACCTACAATATCTTCTTCACTCCATATCAGATGTTCCTTTCGCTACGTCACCGGCTGCTCGAGATGTCGGCATTCTGCGGACGTTTCCGAACGAATATGCGAGCGGTAAAAATACCTGTCTCTTACGATAGCCTGGGTTATGATTACAGGGTTGTAATGGAGTTTTAGACCTTAAAATTTGGCACTAAATCTTCTCATAAATCGAATGACCGATGGGGATTATTACAAATGGTTGCCTTCTTTCTCTCAACACAAATGTGGTTACATTCTTTTAAGTTATACCTTCCTCATTTATATTAATAATACGAGTATACGGCTAGCCCAAATTGGTAGCAAGACGTCCACAGTCAACGAAATTGTAAGATTAATTTGGATTGAAGAGGGTGACTTAAAGATAACACAACCTCTAAAAGCCATTTTCCTCCTTTAGTGTTCTAATAACTAGACTCAAGACTTATTTAACGACCTTCCCTACTTGTTGAGTTCGAGGATATTCTGTTAAGTGGGTTACTTATAAACTTGATGTCCGCCAAGCAATCTTCAAACTATAAAGAATTGGGTTAAAATTAGCAGTTCACCCTGAAAGATCTCTTATCTATCTATCCCTCTTTCTCTGACGAGTATACACGCTTATTATACTATTAGCGCCTGAACAATATTTATTTGCTTTCAAAATTGCATTTTTTTTTTCTTGTTTCCTATTTTAGATAGACATATGCAGCCACGGACTTTTTTTAATTTACATCCTGGCGGGAAAATTTCTACTGGCTATCTTTCGTGAATAGACCAAATAGTATATATATATATATATATATATATATGAAATCTTGTTAGAAATACAAACTTAGTCGTTAAAAGACTTATCGATGAAATGGTAGTAGCCACGGTGAAAAGTTCAAACGATGTTTAAGAGGGTAGAGAAAAACAAACTAGAATAGAGTTGCTTTATAAACTCACGTCCAGGTAGAGGACTAGAATCGGTGCGAGCAGCTACTTAAAAAGACAATTTTACTTTCCCTTTTTTATGTTTTTTTTTACTCTACTTTTATCCACCAGTGTATGTATTTTTCCATCTTTTTTAACTATGGTAGTTTAGTATATCTGCCTCTTCTCTCCCCCTCCTCCATATTTCTCCTTCTGCTCCTTTGTATGAACGGTTGATCGGCGACTTCAATCTTCAGGTTTCTTTCTTGTATTTCTCTTTCCTCCAGTTTTACCTTCTTTGTGTCCAGAAGGGCCCATGAAACGAGCGGTCGATTTTATGAACGAGCTGCGTGTGTTTTATTCTGCTCTTTGTGGCCTGTACACACACACACACACACACAGAGTTGAGTGCAAGCTAGACTCTGTGGGTGTGTATGTATGTATGTATGTATGTATGTGTGCCTTGGCATCCATGGCAGAGCTAGCTTTGCCATCGTGTATTTAAATTCTTCAGCTCCCAAGATAGGGATGTCCAACAAAACAAGTGATAAGTACTCTTTAAGAAATAAATGTTTATTTTACGACCCGCCTCGGTGGCGTAGTTGGCTAACGCGCTTGTCGTGTTGAGCTCGACTGCCGAGGACGGGGAGATCGAGGTTCGAATCTCGGTCGGGTGAACTGGGGGTGGTTTTTCCTAAATGGTTTTCCACTCTCCCTCCACGCAAATGCGGGTTCACTTCCTCTAATTCAACCTTCCCAATTCCTAATCAATTAGCGTAATTAGTACTTAAAGCGTATAACCCGAACGGGTAGTAAGACGCGGTGCTAAATATTATTATTATTTATTTTACGCTCTCAACACTTTCACATGCGTGGGAACGAATCACATGTACCAACTTTATGGTGTTGCCTAATTATTGTAGATTTTGAAACAATTTCGCAAAGCGTTTTGCATCTTAACTTGACGCACTTAAGTCCTAGTCACAATTGCAAGACAATTTGCAAAATTTAAAGAGGGGGAATGAAATTAGTAATTCCCTTTGCGAGGCTTCATAACTATGTGCTGATAAAACTTCCCCTCTCCTTCTGACGAGTATACACACTCACTCTACTATTTGCGTTGACCACAATACAATACATCACTCTCTCGCCAGACCAATAAATATTAGCTCTAATATTCTAACTTCCTCAAACCAAACCCAATCGTGTAATTAATGAATGCCTATAGACCAAATAATAATAGTTAACCATTTTCATAAGAAATACAGCAGTGTTAGGTTATAACCATTAAAATATTCGGCACCCTTAGTACTGACAACAATTTTATTTTGTTATTTATCTCACGAGGTTGTTCATACGACAATCCGACATTATATGCCTACATTCCGTTTATCCAGAAAAGTATCAGGCTTACTGTGGATTTACATGTTCGCCGAAAAACAAGCGCAGAACAGAAACGTGGTCATGTGACGATCTCTAAGCCAATCACAAGGTTTCCACTTAATCGCCACGAGCTGTTCTGATAAAGTTCAACTCATCTCTACTTTGTCCGCTCTGTCTGAAATGTTCGACACAGGAGATTCAATCAAATCTCAGGACTAACCATCTCAAATCAGTGCGCATGCGCATTTAACAACGCATGCGCTCTACAGCCAGAAGCTAGCAGACAGCTTTACTGACTTTGTGAGGAGATTTGAAATAACCCGAGCGTGTGTATCGATGTATTGGATTGTGCCCATGACACAACATTATAATATGTAAACATCCATTGGGACAATGATCTAAAATAAATGATTACAAGAAAATAAAATATGTTGATAATCAGTTGTTTTAAGTTAGCGTTGCAATGCATCATGGGTGGACATACAATGAGTGAATTGCTGCGCTACTTAAGCATATTCTGCTTTCTATTTTTGATTGACGTGTGAATCAAGCTTTACTGACTAGACTATGATCCTATCTTATAAGCTACACTACACCATAGTTGAACCATGCAAGTTACCGTTTGAGATACTGAGTTATCCATAAGTACGGTGACCATACGTTCATTATTTAAGAGGACAGTCCTTTATTTTACTGCTTTGTACTTTAGATTTTTCATCTTCTCTAAAGTGGCCATTTTGTCCTCTATTTTGTGAATAGAAGTAGTAAATTGAATATTGTTATGCAGTAAACCTACCGCCTCCACCCATAGAAACATGAAACTGTCATTTCACCGCCCCTACAGTAGCCCCATGGCTTTTTTGGTGCTGACTGACAGCTCACAGCTGACTTCTGACAGTAACATTTAGGTATATATCTAAATGTTGACTGTCAGAAGTAAGCTGTGAGCTGTCGGTAAGCACCAAAGAAGCCATGGGGCTACTGTACTTAGAGTCCATTTTAAATGCTTTAGATGAAGTTTATAACAATATTTTATTATTTGTATATTTAGTCCTATGAACCATAATATTTTTTAAACATTAGAATTTAGTATAAGATCTGTGTTACGTAACACTATGCTGTTATTACCCTTCCAGGTGACCTGGCGGTCTAGGGGTAAGGTGTCAGACTTCTGTGCTGGCGGCCGGGGTTCAATCCTCGGTCCCGGCACAGATTTATCTGATTGCCAAATCCTTCCTTCACCTCCGACAAGACATCTTGTGAATGTGGGGAATGCCAGGCCTCCACCGTGGTTCGGATTCCACGTTAAACTGTAGGTCCTTCATTTCATCTCACAATCACACTACCATTAAACATTAGCGTAAGTGCGTATAACCCGAACGGGTATTAAGACGCGGTGCTAATAATAATAATAATAATAATAATATTACCCTTCCACTCATGTAACAGCATGTAGACATGATAACTCTCCACTAGTCCCCTTTTAACAGCGTTTCGTGTTTCATGGTTGACACCTAAATGAAGGGTACTTATTTACTGGATAACAAGACGTGTCGAAAATCCTCTTCATAAGAATCTACCCGTGTTCGACCCGTGGTCCCATCAACTTGTGGTCAACCATTCTCCTACATAGACAGGCACACATATATTTTACTTTATTATTTTGAGAATTTTTTGTGATTATGATGACATTTTAAGTTTTATGTGGCCCAAAACCCAAAATAATGGGTCTTGCAATAATTATGTTAGAGGGTGGATGGTAACAAAAATTAAGGCCAATATTTGTGTAGTTTTTATGAGAAAATATCATTTTTGTCCAAAATATATTTTTTTTTCCAGTAGGTACTTACATCAACTTAGTTTAATTTTCTACACATTTATTAATCACTCTTGTTTTTTTAATATTATACATAAGCAGGGCTCGGATTCTGATGACCCAAGTAAGATTAAAAATGACCTAAAAATGACCTCCAAAAATTAGAAAAATGACTTTAAATTTTCAAAAATTATCAAGTAATAATGAACAAAAAGTGATAATAAATTCACACGACTAAAACCAACACGCACTTTACAAGTGTGAAGTGCAATGAGAAGTCTTTCAACCAAACTTTTTCATTCTGCTAAATATAATATTAATTTACAAATAACTGATTTAAGTGTAACAGATACCCCTCCCTCCCTAAACAAAACCCTTTCCATCTTAGTTGCAGTCCCACCAGGAATATGTATTTTACAACCATACAAGCAGAGAGGATATAAAGTTATTATTATTATTATTATTATTAGTATTATTAGTATTAGCACCGCGTCTTACTACCCATTCGGGTTATACGCACTTACGCTAATGTGTAATGGTAGAGTGATTGTGAGATGAAATGGAGGACCTACAGCTTAACGTGGAATCCGAACCACGGTGGAGGCCTGGCATTCCCCACATTCACAAGATGTCTTGTCAGAGGTGTAGGAAGGGTTTGTAAATTAGATAAATCTGTGCCGGGACCGAGGATTGAATTCCGGCCACCAGCATAGAAGTCTGACACCTTACCCCTAGACCACCAGGTCATCGATATAAAGTTAATTTCCTGAAATATCTTCTCATTCCAACAACTGTGTGTTTAATTAAATTATTTTCATGAGTAACACTGCATTTGTAGACTATTGATAGTATTTAATAATATACATATTCAACATGAGTGTCTTAAAATACCTGAAAAATGCCTACGATTTATTCAAAGCTGCCTAAAAATGACTACTAAACGTACACTTATATTAGAAAAATTACCAGTACAATATACATTTCTACAAGGGGATTATGTGAAAGACAAACAAATATATATAAAAAATGACATGTCATAAAAATCCGGACACTGGTCATGACCATGAGCATTGCGGCATTTGACATTACACTTCTCTTTTTTAATGAAGAGAAAATTCTCTGTTAAAATCCAATTTAAAAAAAGTCATTGTATGTGTAAAAAAAAAAACTAAACGTATTTAAAATGAAAGAATATTTTACTTATTTGATCCAAAAAATTATATATTTTTCTATATCAAGATAGTCATTCACTTTTGATAACCAATTACTGACACCCCTGAAATATCTCACTTCTTTTTGTTCTGTTTCATTGTTGAAGCGGTCTTCTTCCTCCCCCTCCTCCAAATTTTCCACTCAAGAAGAAGACAACCTGCCTAAACGTCCGACCACCCTCGGCAAGAGACCACTGGAATGGAATGAAATACACTACACTAAAGCCTCCCTCCCTCAAACCACTTTATTTGGTGTCTGTCTTTGCGTGACCTTCAGCTGCGGACAAATCCTTCACTAGCTTCCCCTCCCGCTCTTAATCCACCTATGCTTGCCTTCTCTCTCTCTCTCTCTCTCAAACAAACCATATCTTTACTTGGGTGTCTTCAATCGATGGGAGCCGAGTGCCACCGAACAAAGCCGAAGAGAAACACTCGACTATACGAGAACTGAACAAGTAGATAGAATAGTAAAAAAAACAAAAAAAAACACTAGTTGTTTTTTTGTTTTGTGGAATGATGAATGGTTTTCGATATACATAAAAAAGAGAAAAGATAAAGTGGTGAAAACCAACCGAAGAGGTGGGTTCTACCAGCTAAACGGTGTAATATGGGCAGTCGTCGGTTATCGGCTAGTATAACTTATAGTAGGTTTGACATAAAAATACCCTTACGGAAGGAATTGTAGCCAACATTGACAAATTGTCACTATAGTTATCATGCAACTTACTATGCTTACTTTTACGTTTAACAGTAGTTTAAATGCCATATATGTTATGCCAGTAGAAGTATTCCAAAAATTGTATACATATTAATAAAATGAAAAGTTTTGTTTGTCTGCTATTAACATTGCGCGATATCTAACTCAAGCAGAGATTTGAAATTTTAAAATAAGTAGCCCCTGTGCATAAACATGTGCACATGGAAGCTGGAATATGAAATTTCTGATTAGCTTTTTTTTAATTAATTAGTAAAAAAATAAAATGATATATATATTTTTTTCTATTTGTTTGAAGCAAAGAAAAGCGTTGCCGAAAATAAGTACGCAATGTATTTTTTAAGAGAAAGATGGAAAAAATTATTGCTTTGCTGTCCTGGTGGTCAGAGCCTCCTCGCTACAGATCTAGACGTCCCGGGTTTGACCTCCGATCCTTACAGATGTTTCTGTTAAGCATTGGATTTGAAACGGAGTTAAACTCAACCTCGTGAGTGCAATTTGAGGAGTTATTTGAATAAATAAGTAGTGGCTACGGTATATAAAACTGAGATCAATGGCCAGAGGGCTCATTGGTCTGACCACAAATGTCGACACTATCATTGATAACGGCGGTGGCCGTATAGTTCGATAGCGGGCTGACACACCATGAGAGTTTTTTTTCCCCCTTGTTTAGCTGTCTTGTAGATTTGTAAAATGAAAAGACACAACAATAGGATGGTGGGGAATGCCAGTCCTACACAGTGGTTCGGATTCCACGTTAAACTGTAGGTCCTCCATTTCATCTCACAATCACCCTACCATTACACATTAGCGTAAGTGCGTATTATTAGCGTAAGTGCGTATAACCCGAACGGGTAGTAAGACGCAGTGCTAATAATAATAATAATAATAATAATAATAATAATAATAATAGGATGGTTTTAGTTTGTAATCCCCGGTGCTGCGTCACCATTGTGCTCAATATTCCTTTTTCTTAACATTACTGTGATTTTTATATTGCAAACTTTTTTTTTGGTACAAATTATTTTTCACACAAAAAGAAAATTCTTTGATTGAGGATTGTTTTAATGTTTTTGAGGCTTCAAAACAGTCGTTTTTCACAAGTAAAACAGTAGTATGAGGTTTTTATAAAAATAGTTGTCACGCTTTAAGACCATGCTTATTAACAGGATCAAGTCTTAATATAAGAGGTAGGCTTTGTTGCGTATAGGTTTGGATAAAGAGCACCCACATTCGCACGTAGAGGGACTGAGAAATAATCGCCTTGATTATCTCCACGTTAAAAACCACCCCCTGTGCATCCGGTCGAAATTCTAATCTAGAATTCCTTCCTCTCCTCCCAAATGGCAGTACAATCAAAGGTGAGTATGACACCTTAGTCCACGTGGCCATCAGTTACGAGTGTACAGCTGTTATAGCTGACACCTGTTGCAAACAAAGAGTCATGCCTGCAGAGCACAAAAATCGATGTATAAATACATGAATCCGCTATAACTAATTTAAATATAGTGAGATCGTCATAAAAAATATAAATATACTTTCAAGAGATGATTAACCATAGAACCGTGTATTCATCTGTTAATTTTAACTGTTGATAACTTTTGAAATGAAAGTAGATAAACCTTTTTTCAAACTTAGTTGGCCTATATATATATATTTTTTTTTTTTCATATCTTTCTATGGCGAACCTA
>CABFVZ010000110.1:54088-70174 GCA_902151445.1 Timema monikensis | reverse complement strand
TATATATATATATATATATATATATATATATATATATATATTTCATTAAATTTCCACATGGTAATATCAACTGTTATTTAATATATGTTTAAGGATGTCCGTGAATTTAATGACAACTTTTTCTCTTCATTTAAAAAGTTTATCATGTAATGCTACTATGCTAATGACAAATATTCAACAACTGTTGATACCAACATGTGGAGAATATTAAACTATATGTTTGTACTTAATAAATATTTTCTGTATTTTGCCACAAAAAAAGTTTCACTATAAGGACTGAAAAAACAGTTACCTATTCTTGCTTTCTTCTTCCTAGCTTAACAACCAACTATTTTTAACATTGGGCATATACTACAAAATACATCCTGTGGGAAGAACGGTTAGTTAGCTTAATAAACTAATACTTCGTCTTCTGAGCTTCAATCTATCACCAATTAATGCACTTTACGTAGATAATATAAGTATAATTACTCCCTGTACATAAAAGTTTAAACTTCTGTCCTGTGATTAATAAATATCCCATTAAATTGACTACTAAAGGTTTATAAAACATTACTAGGCAAAACGAGGATTGTAAATCTATAAATTGAAATGATCTTCAACTGCAACTTATTACATACAGTAGATATACCTCAAGTAAAACAAAAACCTATACTCTTTAAAGATTATGTCTATTGACCATTTATGGGTGGTTTATGTTCAAGAGCTTATCCAGAGGCTAAGAAATGTCTGCCTTTGGCATCTTTCAATAAGTATTATTGTTTTAAAATAGCCATAGAAATGCGTTTGAATTGCTATAATTGTGAAATACTTTTAAAGTTTATGTCAGAATGACATAAAACATTTCTTAGAACTTTTTTTCAGTGCCTGAACAGGTAGTAAAACGTGGCGCAAAAAAAAAGCACTTTTTCTCCTAGGTTTTAAACAATTCATTTGTATTAAAAATATCTCTTTACCCGTTTGGGTTATACGCTTATATTTTGATTACGCCTATGCGTTGGGGATGAGGAAGCTTTATCATCTAGGAAGTGTACCCACATTTGGGTGGAGGGAGAGAGGGAAAGCATTTAGGGAAAGCTACTCTCAGTACACCTTACCAGGATTTGATCATCGATATCTCTCTCATCGGCAGTTCAGTATTTAGCAAGAGTGACGTATCAGACCATTCGGCTACCGAAGTGGGTTGTATACTTTCGAACAATTAATGGATTATATACAGTAAATCATTTAATTAACTAACACTTATTGTAAAATCATGGTACATCACCAAACAAAACCCCCCAGAAGACAGGGATTTAATTTTTGTTGCCAGGTTCAATCCCCCTCTTGAGTCCATCTTATAGTTTAGAGAAGCAATTCTTAGCCGAGGGGCCTCGAAAATATAATTTAAAATGTTTATTTGCTTATAACTGAAGTCAATTATCTTAAATTTTACGTTTTGGAAGAAAGAATTCGATGATCGTGAGCATGTTAGTAGAGTACTTTCGATTTTCCGGGGAGGGGGGGTCGAGCATGTATAATATAAATCACGGAAAGTACAAATAATCCCCATCTGTTTAACACTGCCATTCCAAATTTGCTGACGTTTGTTTCTAATTATTTACGTGAAAAGGGATTTTCCACAGTGGTAGATATTAAAAAGAAGCAGCGAAATCGATTCCTGCATGCAAATTACACTAAGTAATAGACTAGAAAATAAAATCGACAAATTAGTGGGAAATATTCAACAGCAAAGTCCCATTAAATATATTTTGGTAAGTAAAGCTCTGTTTTTTTATATGTTGCTTATTATAATCAGTAAATAAAGCCACTATTCTAGAATAAATCTTAATGATTAATATGTTAGTAGAAACAAGGGGGCTGCGAAAATATTTTAGGATATTTAGGGGGTCGTGAGTAGTAAAAAGTTAAGAACCACTGGTCTAGCGAATACCTTGTCAACCCATGATACAGGCTACCATCTTCCACAATTGCTATGGAAACTCCCTCGTGCAGACGATACAAGAACACAATTTTTAAAATTGGCTCACCTTCTACTTGATTCCTGGTCACGCTGGTCTTACAGGAAATGAACTGGTGGAACAGGTAACCAGGAAGGCAGCTCATCTCTCTCCTGAGGTGAGTTTGGGTGACATGTCTTTAGATCTAAAGGGCTATGTTCGGCGTGGGGTCTTACTCACCTGGCATGAGCAGTAGGTTTTGACCCCTGCTCAGAATAAGTTGTGGTCCATCAGGGGCGGTGTGTCGCAATGGCCCTCTTCTGTACAGAAGTCTAGAAGAGAGGAAGTAGTCGTGACAAGGCTCTGGTGTTGGGCATACAATTCTGACCAATGGGTTTTTATTTATAGGAGACCAATCTCCAATGTGTGAGCTTTGAGATTCTCCCTTTATTGTGTAACGCATTTTGTTATATTGTCGCAGATATGCCTTTATTCGCCCGGCTCTCGATTTTAATGGCGACCTTCATTTTTTTTATTACGTGACAATGCGAATGGAGTCATATGTTTACTCCGTTCTATACGCCGGGTGAATCTTTAAAATTAGATTTGAGTTCACTCTTATAGAGTGGCACACTTGGATATCTCAAATTTAAATTAATTTTAAAATTGGTAATATATTTTAATATGTTTGTTGTGACCTGAAGTTCTAAGAGTAAGGTGTCGGACCTCTGTGCTATGGGGTCCGGGGTTCAATCCTCGGTCCCGGCACAGATTTATCTGATTACCAAACCCTTCCTTCACCTCTGACAAGACGTGTATTAATCACAACTTGTGAATGTGTGGAATGTCAGGCCTCCACCGTTGTTCGGATTCCACGTTAAACTGTAGGTCCTCCATTATATCTCACAATCAACCTACCATTACATATTAGCGTAAGTGCGTATAATCCGAATGGGTAGTAAGACGCGGTGATAATAATATGTTTTCTTTTTAACACTAGTATATACACCTGTGTTTATTTAGCAGGTATATCACGCCAAACCATACTAACACACTTCTCTGGAGTATCTCAAATGGACTTTATCTCATATTGAGAATTATTTTTAACGTTTTTAATATGTTTTTATATTTCGTATTGTCTATTTATTTTAGTGCATACACCTGCTGCTTTAAGCAGGTGTATTGTTTTCTGCTCTCCCTTAGGGATTGTGTTAAAAAAATAAAAATTAAGGCGCTAATGGCCTGTATGTGTCGACGTGCCTCTAAGAAGCAATAATAATAATAATAGCTACGGGAACGCGATATTAACTTTGGGCTTTAGACTTGACCCAGCGAAGACTTGCCATGGTAGGTTGTTACTTAATGGAGGTTCTGTAAGAATCTTTTTTTTTCTACAAGGTTTGAATGTCCTTAGTCAAAGCGAACGAGTTCACATACGTTTAATGATAAACATTTTTAATTACCTGGATTGGTGGTCGCATGGTCTGATGTGTCACTTTCTTGATAGTCTGGATTGATTGTGATGGGGAGATCAGAGTTCCAGTCCCTGTCGGGGGTAGACAGAATATTGTTTTACCAAATTGTTTCCCACGCTCCTTCCACGTAAATGTAGGTACATTTTCTCTGAATGTATACATTATTCGTCCCTATTCTAATAGTACAACTAATGTCTGCGTATAAACAAAAGTCTACTTAGCACAGTGAAAGATAATAAATTAAAAATATTTTCAGGTCCTAGAGCTTTGCATTTTAAAATATTAACTGTTTCCTAAAAAAATGTCTGGGAAAAAATTACAGCCATTTAAATAAGTTCCAATAGATCAATAACATTGATTCGAGTTCTCTTCCAGCACTCACGTGTCGACTACAATGCTCAGTGGCTGTACATGTAACTAACGTCAGGTCTGCTTGTACACCAGATATGTTAATACAATATTATATAAAAATAAAAAGCATTAATGAATACATCTCCTACCAATGGTATTTAATGATCTAATAAATTTACCGAAAACTTTTCATCTCTAATAGCCATAATTTGTTTGGATCTTACTATCAGTATTAAAATAATTTAAGGTTGGCTCAAGTATTAATTTGTACAACCCTTTACCTTACACTTCCAACCCCTCATCCCTAACACATTTTTTTTATGGCTTCATGTCTATATGTAATTGACTGAGCAAACCGAGGTTATATTTTAACTCGATCATTTGTAATTTGGTTGGTCTGTCTGTTTATTCGGATCCTTGCTACATGATAACTACCAAATACGAGGAAATTTTTTGACGAATATTAGCAGGGATATTTTTGGTTCCTTGCCAAAACTATTTATATACATAGTTTTACAATGTGGATAATCCATTTCAATATGGCAGACGATCAAAATAATTTTCGTTAATTCATTAGGGCGTATTAAAAAAAATCGACACATACAGTGAGACTGGCGTCTTAAATTATGTGATCCATGATTATTATCTATGTATATTACACACACCAACAGTTAATCTGACCATATCAAGAAATGGGCAAATTTTTGACCATTTCCTTGAACAAACCTATTCT
The DNA here is from genome assembly GCA_902151445.1 of Timema monikensis. Taxonomy (NCBI): domain Eukaryota; kingdom Metazoa; phylum Arthropoda; class Insecta; order Phasmatodea; family Timematidae; genus Timema; species Timema monikensis. The sequence goes on along the minus strand of CABFVZ010000110.1, from coordinate 65,675 downwards.
ATTAATTATTTCCTAAATTGGGCATAAACTCTTGCCCATTTCACGGACTGTAACTATTTGTAGGTCTGCTATCTACTACAAGATTAAATAAAATCTGTTTTTTGAAATTATACTAAATCAACCCAACCTAAATTAACCTAAACCTCCATTATATAACGATTAAAAATTAAATTAACTTAGAATACCAAACCTGTTCTTCGTTTGTCTATTTCACAGACCAGGAAAAATAACGTTAAGTTCATTAATCGGGTAACAATTGGAGCTGTACAGTTCATGAAAAAGTCAATCCATAAACTGAGTAGCACAAGAACTACCCAATTCATAAACCGGATGAGTTTTTGTCCAGACCGTGAAATGACAAGCGAATACGCCAATTTACGGAATGAGGAAAAAATTGCCCAATTTATGAAATGGCCAATTTCACTTTTGGGGCATAGTATATATAGTTTACGCTTAAATATTGTAATAATTGGTTTTCTGTCTAATTTGATCAGCAAAGAAAAATATCAACTACAAATCCAAGGAGAAATAATAGGTATTTTTAATTCAAATTCCAAGATACATTTTTTAAGTGAGACTGAAGTCAACACGAGTTAAGGGCAGTATTTTATTTTGCAGTTTCTACGCCAAACAATTATTATTTTTTTGTTAAAAAAATCAAATAATATTTCTCTAGTATAAACATAGAGTTTAATTTTATTCACATGGTGATATCAACAGTTGTTGAATATATGTCAAGGATGTCCTGGAATTTAATGACAACTTTTTTTCTTTATTTAAAAAGTTTCTCATCTAATGCCGCTATGTCCATAACAGATATTCAACAACTGTTGATATCACCATGTGAAGAAAATTATCATCCATTATTTTACTAAATTATTTTTTATTTATTTTGACAAAAACAAATGTTGATATTAAAACTGAAAAAAAGCACTGGCTTTTTTTCTCGCCTTTCCTATATACAATGAAAAATAATCTGCCTATTCTGGCCACATTTCATACCACTACACGTTTGGGCAGGAATGGGGAAGGTAGAATTTAAAGTAAATGTACCCACATTTGTGGGGTGATATTCATAACCTGTATTTGACATACTATTCTAGCTGAGAAAGTAACTTTTTCCCACGTGGCTACTGATGAGAATTAATAACTATTTATTTGATAGCTTAAAGTAATTTTAATAAAGGACTTTTTTTTATCGTGACATAGCGTCAAGCTAGGGTAAGACTACCCATGTTAATATATTTACGTTTAATTGAGTGGGGATATAACATCGAAAGATAGAAAAAATGTACTTTTTTAATATTTCTAAAAATAATCTTAAACTATAATTTTTTTTTAATCCTGAAGTAGTTTTTACTAAACTCTATGTTTTTAAAGATTCTCTACATCTCAGGATAATTGGTTTATTCACGTTAATGGCCAGTAGAAATCTTCCTGTAAGGATGTAGATTAAAAAAGTCCATGGTAGCATATGTCTATATAGGATAGAAAACAAGAAAAAGGTAGTTTTATAATGCAAGGCTAAAAAAATAGAGTGAGTGTGTATACACGTAAGAGGAAGAGGGGAAGTGCTATAATTCACTTATACAAGATGATGCCTCATAATGCGAGCTATTTATTATCTTTCCTCTCTTTCTATTCGTCCATTGGTGTCTAAGTGTGATAGTGCTTAAGAGAGCTTAGTTGCATCAAGGTAAGATGCAACCAACTTCTCAAAATAGCTTCTGAATAACCAAATAGATAACGTCGTTAGTTCATCATGTTTTAAACGCGTTTAGACTTCTCTGCCACTGGAGGTCACTGATAGAGAACCAGCCTGTTCAATGATGGAAGAGAATAAGTAGTCCGTGTTGTATTCAGCGGGTGCGAGCGTGGGAAATTGGATGAAGCACTTGACGCAGAGATCAATAAGTACAGTCCGTGCTGGGTAAACAGGGGTCAGGATTAGCGATAGAAACCACTCAGAAATCAACGACGTGTTCTAAGATTTGATTGCCCTTACTTTTATTTTTTCTCTCTTCAATTTCTGATTGAATGAGTACTCTAAACGTGAACATATTTGACCTTGCTGTTATGATGAATCATAAGATTTCAAGTAACCCCGAACTAAACAAATATTACTATACAATCTCACAAACTTTCTCATATTTTGTGTTATAGCTTTGAAGCTGAATTTTCCAAAAAAGGTTTTAAGTAAACTTCCCTTAAGTAAGTTTTCCTAATAAAAATAAAGCCATGCTATTGTTAATCACAATAAACACTCTTTATATTTATTAAACTAGATTATTAAAATATTTTTAACAATTTCAAATTATAAAAAAAAGTTAATTGCTAACTTCTCTAGGATTATTTTAATCTGTAAAAATAAAAACTTATTCTTATTTATCATGAAAAACTATTCCAAATTACCCATTTTAAAATCAATCTTTAGGCATATTCCGAAAAATTAGTAAATTGTTTATCATTTGTCATAAATAAACTACCCTTAATTTTTTTTACTTTAGAAAAAATGTACTAATATTTATAACGTAAAACATTTCCTTGATTCCAATTCTAAGCCAAAACAATGAAGCTATTTCTTTTTAAATTGAAATTTTACAAAAATCAGTCCTAGATTTTTTTTAGAAAAACAAACATAACCTATGTATTTATTCAAAATGTAAAAACAATAATAGATGTTCAATTTGAATCAGTGAGCTATTTTTAAAATAACACACATAACGATAAGGAGAGATTGTGATGTAGTTCTATCTCTTAAATTAAGGTTATAATTGATGATGACTGATAATTAAAATGCTAAATTAAAAATAAAACTATGAACATTATAATCTTCATTTATAAGAAAATATTACACGTTTCCTTAAAATAATGACTACAGTGCAATTGTCATATGAAGGTCCTTATCAGAAAAATATAAAAATGTCTATATCTACTTTAACGTCTTCATACGCCACTTTTGATAGATATTATCAATGTGTATGAAATAATACTGGTAATATAGTATTATTTTGATAATAAATGAAGTTTTAAACTAAGGCTATAATTATTAGAGATGGCCTCTGCTATGCAAATAAAGAGAAAGAGGCAAATTCATAGATAAGGAACTAAATAGTATTGTAATAATTTTTAAACAATCTATTTCTCAAATTATATAATTTGCAATTATATATATATTAATTTATATTAATATATATAAATATATATATATATATTTATATATATTAATAAATATATTGATATATATATTAATATATATTGATATATATATATTAATATATATTGATATATATTAATATATATTGATATATATATTGATATATATATTAATATATATTGATATTGATTGAAATTCATGTCGTGGCTGTTAATAACTAACAATAAACAATAATAATGAATAAATTTAAGACATGTGACACGTTATATTTAAAAACAAACATTGCATTAATATATATATATATATATTGATATATATTGATATATATATATTAATATATATATATATCAATATATATCAATATATATTAATATATATTGATATATATATCAATATATATTAATATATATATCAATATATATTGATATATATTAATATATATTGATATATATATTGATATATATATTAATATATATTGATATATATATATCAATATATATTAATATATATTGATAAATATATATTAATATATATATATATCAATATATATTAATATATATTGATAAATATATATTAATATATATATATCAATATATATTAATATATATATATATATATTAATGCAATGTTTGTTTTTAAATATAACGTGTCACATGTCTTAAATTTATTCATTATTATTGTTTATTGTTAGTTATTAACAGCCACGACATGAATTTCACTGTATGACATTTTTTTTTAAATTACAGAACGCGTTGAGGTTTTTTAAAAGCAACCAGGACGTGAAATCTCTTTTTGTGGCCATTTCTCTAACACCACAAATTTTCCACTCTTTGAGCGTTTTTGATTTTTGAACTAACATACATTGCACAATACAAAATATATATATTGAAACATCCCACCATAATATTTTACATGATGTATATAAGATTATCTAATACATTTAATTAAAATTGTATTTTCTAAAATAAAAAAATAAAAAATTAAACCCTAAAGATAAGGATATTTATTATTGTTCAGTTTGGTAAAATATCTCTTTGCTTATGCGTCCGTACATAAACATCGCTGAAAACTTTGATCTGCGCTACTACCGAACTAAGCACATATTTCTATGATATTTACATAATTTGCTTAATGACCACCATCATAGTCTTGTCATTCATACGGTGGTAGATTACTTGTACTGAATTACGAAATAATTACTGAAATAATTACGAAAACATAATTATGTTAAGTATGTATATCTGGGGAATATTTTAAACCGTTATAAGTACTGAAAACATGTATTTTAAAATCAAATTTAATTGAAGATAATTTAGGCTTATCTGTTAATGGGGCAGCCTTTATATGCGATAAATTTCCAAGCAGACGTTCAGCTCTAAAGAAATATTTAATTCTAAGATGCGTTATTTTAAAATGTGGTTAACGCCCTATAACTTAACTATAACTTAACAACCCTATAATTTAAGTTTTATTAGTAAAAATATAAAGTTAGGAAAAAATAGCATTAGTTCATTTTCAACGACTTTTTAAGTATATTTACGGATCTATAAGACTAGACTTGAAGAAATTTACTCTAGATTTAGCATTCCTCTAAAAAAATACAATAATATTTGGATATGATCTCAACAGAAAATTTTAAGATATCTTAGAACTTGGAGCGAGCTTTTCACTTTACCAGGAGATATGAAGTTTCATAGTTTTCTTTCCCCTCTTTATTATTGACATGGCAAAGGGTGGTTGAAGGCGAAGGGCAGCAAAGAGTATAAGCCTAAGCCCATCAGAGAAATATTTATAAAAAAAACACACAGACCATTTCATTTTAAGCCGTGTGACCTGACCATGATAGATACTTTATCGCTGACCAAGGTGGCTACCTTAATAATTTTTGAAAATGTTAAATTTATTAAAAGAAAGAACGTATGAATTTAGCTTAAAATTTATATTTTGGTTGATTTCTAACCAAGTGGTGAATTTGTTCTGGTTATTTTGTCACCAGTGGTCAAACAGCCGGTCAACTGTGGCGGAGACTGTATGTCTTCATTAGAATACGCTAACAGGCGAGCGAGGCATCTTGATACGTTGCAGACATGCGATATGCAGAAACAGCGAAGCCAAAACTGAATGTTACTGAACTCTTTTATGTGCACACGGAGTTGAGGGGGCGTGGTGGAAAAAAAAGGGATTGGGGGAGAGGGGGTGGCTTTACAATTTGCATATTACTATACCAAACGTGACGTCCGGAGGTTGTATTTCTAAAACAAACACGATAAATAATGTTGGAAAATATGACTCCGACCTGGTGACGTTGGTTTTAGGTACTTTTATTTTTACGGACGTGGCACCTTACCTTCAGTTACTCTGACTTAAAAGGTGGCCGTTTACTGGAGCACCAAGACACGTGGAAGATTTCTTGAAATCTTCAGTTATTTAAAAAAAAACTAGATTCTATTTAAAAATTAGGTTCTTTCCAAAATGGAAGTGAAAGGTTTCAACATGTTTGCTTATAATTAATTGCAAATAATTGAACAAAAAGGAAGAATTATTTAGATTTCAACGAAATTTCATGTTTAGTGTAGAAGTTTTTTTTCCCAGGTGTAAATAGTAAAGTGAGTGTTTATACTCGTCAGAGGAAGGAAGGTAAGTTATATCAGAGGTCTCACAGGATGAGCTTCTAATTTTCTTCCCTCTCTTTTTATTTCCTACATTTTGTGTCTATGCGTGATAGTGCTTTAGGTGCTTAGGTTCGACTAGTTAAGGTCAGCGCTTGAATTCCGAGAAGATGTATTGAGGCATGTTTTCCACTTTCTTTCTAGCTAAATGCGTGTGTACGATCCTTCCCAACAACTCCTTCTTCTTCCTTAGATTATTACTATAAATACGCATGGTAAAAATGCGTTTTATAATGAATGAGCTTGATTTGGTTACTGTTACATAACCTGAAAACTCCGCAGCAAAACATTTGAACGAAGACCTTCATTAAAGTGCGTGTTTTTGTTTTTTCCGTGTCATTGCCTGTTTTCAACCTTCAGTACACCTCCGCTTCCAGTAGGTATGGGAACTATTAGAATACAGGCGTAGTGTTGTCAAGTCTCATCCAATCACTCACTCGTCAGGTCGTCAAGGCTACAGACATACACACACACACACACAGAGACTGGCAGGCCTGCATCGACAACAGAAACAGTTCCCCACGGCCCGAAAGTGAAGGTTGTCCGAACATTGCGCATGAATAAAGAGATATATCGTGGTAGGTAAGGTACGACAGATAACAGCTGTGTTTTGGAATTAGAGTAGTAACACTGGGTGGGCTGCCCCCAACTTTTGGTACCTGAGCGCTCTCTCCCCTCCCTATAACAGCTCTGGAATGAGTGGTTCACCCTGCTAGACTGCTTGTTTATCCCCTCCTGCTCCAACTATTGGTACCTGAGCGCTTCCTCCCCTCACTATAGCAGCTCAACTCAGTTGAATTCGTTTCTTCAAAATGAAATCCATCAAATTGACATCAAAATACACCTATTAATGCATTAAAATGGTTTATAATGTTTTGTTTAATTTCAAATCGACTTTTAACTCATTAAAACTGCTCTAATGGGTTAAAATCAGTTCGTGGGATGGGCACTAGGCTCCTAAATAAAATACCAATATAATTATATTAGGAGTCTTCCATCGCATCAATTGAATATAGGGCTAAAACGGGGACAAAATAAACTACTATATAATTATGTGGGCCCCTAACTTACCATCGTTGCTGTTTTAACAATAAAGAGTTAATATAATAAAGAAAAGATACATTGAAATATGGTATTTATAAACAATTATTTTGTATATAGTTTTATAGAGTTTTGTTTCTATATCCAATGAAAGTAGGGCCTGTAGTGAATATGTCAATTTAAATCATTAAATTTAATTAGTTTTTCTTACTATTTAAATTATATTTGGTCCTTAAACAGGTATGCTATAAAGTTATTGATTTAATCGCTCCGCGTTGGGCGTCAATTAATACATTACGGATCGGCGATGGGCGACGATTGAAGTGATACCGTCTAGTTAGCAATTGGCCCGTGATCGAGCACTAATTAAAGCGGTATACAATTGCGATTAAGTAATTGCGTACTATATTTGTATTATGAGATAATTGGTATTTATAGCCCTGTGATCGAGCGCCAATTATTATGATACGGAATTATTATCAAATATGTTAATTTAATAAATAAGACCTTTAATGTTGCACATGATTTATTAAAGTTATTTTATCTTCGGCACTGAGGATATAAGTTTATATGATACAGCTTAGTTGAACTACAGAATTCAATTAGTGGCACTGTGAATTACTGTCTTTGATCACAAAGTTCTTGTGTGGTGGTGTTCACTGTTAATATTTTGTATTACTGATATGTTTGTGCTACCGGAACTGTGTGTATTCATACGCACAAGATGCTTATATATGACCTACCCCTTGCCCTTTGGACCTCTCATGACCAGTCAGAACCAACAAATCGAAATAGTCCTGGCGACAGGTGTTGTGAAAGCTAGCTTCCTATGTGTAGAGGGAGCTAGCGTCACTTGCTTTTTTGGTAAGTACTGCAGAGTTGATTTTTAAAAGAAAAAGTAAGTTTTAATTGTGCAATCCTTTGACGTTATTTCTGAAAAGCGCGTGATTCTCCATGGATGAGGTATTGAGAGTATATTTTACATACAATACTTTAAAGAAAAATGCACTTCATTCATAACTATTTTAATATATTAGAGAGGTCCAAATCAGTATCGTTACAATGCTCAGAATAATATTGTTACTTTGACACCAACATGAAGTAAATATTTCTTTATTACTTTTAATCTATCACAATCTTAAATCCAAACTATAATTATGTAGTTTTTGTTCAGTTTTTATTTTAACATACTGAGTTGGCTGCACTCTGGTACATTTTTAGTGAGCTAATTTTGAAGTCCTGCCTGCTTCCCTCTCTCAGACGTGTAGCGAAACACATTCAGCTTCGAAATAAAAATTAAGGATTAAGGTCCACCATTTGTGGATTTAAAGACGTTTTAATAAAGTTGTTTATTTGAAAAATGTCTGAATGGAACCCATTCAGTGTGAATACAATAAAGGATTTTTTGATTATATTGCAGATAAGTCTAGTGAATACAAAGCAGATTTTTAAATAATTTTTTATTTGAGAAATGGCTGAATAAAGCCCATTCAGGGTGAATACAATGCAGGATTTTGGTGGGTATGAGGCAGATAATTCTAGGGGCATATAAAGCAGACTTTATATTATGTGGTGTTTGTTTGAGAAAAGTCGGAATAGAGTTCAAATAAGAGTGAATATAATGTTAAATTTTGTGGGTATAATGTAGGTAAATATAAATGAGATTTTTAAACAAAGCTGTTTATTCGAAAAATGCCTGAATTGAGACCATTCAGAGTGAATATAACTCAGCTTCCCCGTGCTAATAGGGTTATTAAACGAAGGAGAGAATCAATAGTGGGGTGATGATGCTGCTGATGATGAAGATACTCAGGAGAAGTAGGGAAACCTGTTCTGATGCCACAACAAACGAGAAGGGAATCAGGAGCAGAGAAGAGGTACGTCAAGGGGTGGCCAAGATTCCATCAGGTGCGGACATGAGCCCCACACATACAGTCCTAACTTCGTAGGAAGGGCAGCTAGAAAAATTTATATTATATCTTATTTCATTTATCAACACATCAAGTCAATGTGATCTGCGGCTTTAATTTTTTTAAATATAATTATATTATCCACTAGCATCTAAACACTTCTCCGACAGGCACAATTTCGCATTTTACGTTAAGTCTGTTTCCTATTTTTTTTAGCACTGCGTCTTATTATTAGTTCAAGCTATACGCATGTGTACTAGTTATACTAACGTGCTAGGGGTGAGGAAGGTTGCATTTGGAGGAGGTGTACCAGAAATTGCGTGGAGAAAGAGTGGAAAGTCATTTAGTAAAAACCACCCTTCAGTACACACGACAGGGACGATCTCTCTTTCCTCGACAGCCTAGTATAATGAGGGAATGACGCCTTAAACCATTCGGCCACCGAAGAAGGCTCTCTCAGGTTAACAAGTTATGTATGAAAAAAATAACCACCTCGATTTGTACGTTTTTTTTTTTGCTTTTTTATGTGCGCCATTTTTAATTTTTCAAATTTAGAATCGTTCTCATAAAAATTGCACTATCCATAACACCTATAGTAAATTCATGCTCTCTGTTTAATCCGCCATCTTGGATTCTATTAATTTTAGAAATCTTTTCCTAAAGATGGTACACTCCACAGCATCCATTCAAAATTTCATCTCTATTGTATATCGGTAAGTGAAAGAAAGGAAGGAATAATACTATATGGGGTTTTATATATAATGTAGATATTTACAAACTACCTCCTATGTGCTTTTGTAGCCAGATGTCCTGAGTTCGATCCCCAGTGCTTACAAATTTTTTGTGGAAACTGTGGGTCTGGAACGGGGCTACATCAGCCTCGTGAGGTTAAAAATGAGGAGTTAATTGAACGAAAAAGTAGTGGCACCAGGTATAGAAAACTGAGACCAATGGCCAAAGTTCTTTGTGTTGTCCAATTGACCCCCTAAATCATTGGTAGTTGGCTCTATCTTGGCCAACAGATGGTGGACACTTATTTGGAATGGCTTGATTGTAGACAGAGGCCATTGATATAATTATAAAATAACAATAATAATAATAATATATGGCTGTGGATTAAATAGCCAAGCTATTATAGTTTTTAAGTTGTCAGATCTTTGAAATGATACCTGGCACCTGGTTCATTTCCCGTGTCCAGATATCATTTTTCAATTTAAAGAATACTAATAATATAACAAATTGTTACCAATTTTGGACGTAAAAAAATATGTAGCCTATGTTCTTTAAGGCTTTCCTGTGACATTTTGAATGTAGTAGTATATTAGTAGGAAGAACCTTATAGAATTACAAAATATGCTTTGTGGTGACCATTGATAACATTTTATTAAATATTAAGTTTTATTTAAGATCGTTAATCATAGCAGGCCCAACTCAGCCCCCAACTCGCACAATGTATGAGAGTAAAAGGGAAAAGAAAAAATCTACGATATGCCAGAAATGTGTGCAGTTCATTCGTATTTGAATGATTACTCGACATTTTCCGCGATGACGATGGAGGACAAAGCGACAAAGTTTCTTGTTAATAACTACAGTACGTCCCTCTTATGACATAATGAAGATTTGTACACAGCGCGTACCTGTGAAGCCTTTCTAAAAACGTCAAAAACTGTCTTTTCAACGCAGTTTTTATCAAAATATTATCATTTAATATTTTAACAATGTTCAGTATTCTGAACTTCTATTAACTCTTTATCTCAATTAACAGTTTAAAATATATCTCCAGTAGAAACATCGAGTTTAATTTTCTTCACATGTGGATACCAACAGTTCCTAAATATCTGTCATTAGCATGGTGGCATTATCTGACAAATTTTTTACATGAAGAGAAAAATTTGTCATTAAGTTAAGAGAAAAATTTGTCATTCATTTCCAGAACATCCTTGACAATTATTCAAGAAATTTTGAGGTCACAATGCGAAGAAAATTAAACTCTCTCTTTGTACTGAACCAAAATTTTATTTATTTTTAACCAAAAAAGTTTTTTCATAAAAACTAAAAAAACACTGGCCTATTATCATTACTTCCATGCCACCTTAAGTTGTTACGGCTGTGTCAACAAAATGCATACCATCTTGAATATTTATTTTGGTCAAAAAACCTATTTGTTATCTGGGTAAAACCACTCATGGTCTTAATATAAACAATGTTAGAGAACTTAAAGTTGATTTATGGCCTTATACAAAAATTTAACGTGTTAATTTGAAGTTTAATTACACAAGCCTTAAAACCTGAATTTAATTCTCTAAAATATTTAAAATAAATTATCATCCGTTTATGTTACCCGCACATGTAACTATGTCAGTGTGTTAGGAATGAGAAGGGTTAAATTTAAATTAAAAGTACCCGTATTTGTGTAGAGGGCAGAACCCTAAATAGGAAAAATCACCCTAAGTAAACCTTACTGAGATTCGAACCTTGATCTTAAGTTAACGTCATCGGCAGTACAGTCAATTGCAAAAGTGACGTCTTGAAAGATGCAACCACCGAAGCAGTGAGGTTCCTAAATTAGGGAGAACGGGGTGTACGAAACGTTAAACCCAACTCCCTTATTCCCTCTACCTTTTCTTCCCGCCTTCGACCACTAGCGCCCACCCACGTCTCTCGCGCCGAAATGTGTTAACTTGGCGCCACATGAAGTCACACACATCCCTGTCCAGGTAAGAGAGTCTGTGAACGGATGCTGAGGTCTGGAAGGTTGGGGGAGGGGTGGATGACCTTGAGAGTTGCGGGGGGGGGGGGGGGGGAGGGGG
>CABFVZ010000110.1:42195-53876 GCA_902151445.1 Timema monikensis | reverse complement strand
CCCCCCCCCAACATCCCTCCCACCTGAAATAAAGAACCACCTACCAGGTAATAAAAAAAAAGATAATCGTCCCTTCTTCATCAACACCACCCAGTTTCGAAAGGAATAAAACAGGTTACCGGATTCATTGCCAAGTCAACAGATAAATGAGTGTCGTGTGCTTTTTGTGTCCGGGTAACTTTTTGGATATATCGCTTTGACTTCCAAGGTCAAGCGTTTGATCCTTTGTTGAGCCAGACAAGAAAGAGAAGTTGTTGTTTTTAGCGTGGGCTATGGTTAAAACCTGTACAAGTGGGCACGCGGGTTAAAACGTCAAGTCTGAATGGTCTAGATTTGTTTTGTCGGTGATGGAGGGTTCAGGTTAGAATTCCGGCCGGAAGTACTTAAGAGTTTTTACCCCTTCATAAATTGTTCCCCCACTCTCCTCCCACGCTACTTCACACTTCCTCTAAATTCTACCTTCATTCCATTGGTATAATTAAAGCAAGTGTTTTTGCAGTTCTTACAACAAAAAATTTGTTTGGCCAAAATAAAAAAATATCCCATATAATTATATAGACCATAGTTTAAGTTTCTTCACATGGTGATATCAACAATTGTTGAATATCTGTCATGAGCATAGCGGCATTAGTTGACAAACTTTTTAAATGAAGAGAAAAATGTGTCATTAAATTTCAGGACACCATTGACAGATATTCAACTACTGTTGATATCACCATGTAAAGACAAAATCTTATGTTTCTCCTGGATAAATATTTGGTTTATTTTGTCCAAAATTATGTTTTGCTATAAAAACTGCAAAAAATCAAACAAACAACAACACCTTTACTCACGTCCTATATATCTACACCTTAACCTTCCAGATGTCAATAAAGACATTCTATCAAACCGTGGTAGCTAAACAATACACCCACTGGAGTATTGGAGTATTGAGACACAGTGACTTTGTGAACCATTAGAACAGTTAATCATCAATGGAGCGAATATACAGTCCAATTTTTCATAGAAATAAACATCTGACACATAGAAAATTTACTAGATCTACGTTCAGATATTCATACATCACGGTATGTTATTTGCCGCTTTCACTTTTAATTATTATACTACTATAAAGCCACATGGCTGACTCACTCAATGACATTAATGTTTACCCACTTCCAGATGAGATAGAAACTTTAAATTTGGCAAACTTATAGCTTTTAGTCTGTAACCGACGGGAAAATTACAAAAAGTTAAAAANAAAAAAAAAAAAATCGACATAGAAAAAAATAATCAAAATTTCGGATCAACTTTAAAGTCGGTGCGGACCTTTCTTTGGAGGTCTCTTGTGGCTAAATGGTAAGACCTATCAAAGAACGGCTCTGGAATTACATTAGTTTACATCCACTTGCAAGGAAAACTAACTGGAGGTTTGGGGGGCGGAGCCCCCAACGAGCAAAGCGAGTAGATAATCAAACAGTAGTAACATATTATCAATTTAGACCGCAAAAAATATTTGCATTTTCTAAAAATACCCCCTTCTTACGAATATTGGCTTGTATCTACTTCCCTCTTTGTGGGGTTGTGGTCTCCCATATTTTAGTGGGTCTCCCGACTAATACACGAATAGGAATATACACGTTCCTGAAAAGAGACCGGAAATATCTGACGAATGTGTGTGTGTGTGTTTGTGTGTCAGCCACGCCGTCCTAACACAGGCAGTGTTTATGCAAGGGAGGGAGCCCTGCTAAAACAGTGTTTGTTTAACAACCGGCGGTCGGCGGGCCAAAACGGGTCCGTAAGTTCTTCACTTCCGGTTCGTAAATAAACTAATATTTATAGCTATACTGTGCTCGTATTTTAGAAATAAGCATGAACATTTCTATACTAGTATTTTTGTAGGAAATCTTGAAGTTTTTTTTGCTGTAAGCTATTATACAATTTTAATATATTATTATTATTAATTATATAGCATCGCGTCTTACTACCCATTCGGATTATACTCTTATGTGTTAATTATGCTATTGGGTTAGGATTTGGGATGGTTGAAAGTAGAGGAAGTGAGCCCACATTTGTGTGGAGGGAGAGTGGAAAACCATTGAGTAAAAATCACTTCCAGTTCACCCGAGTGAGATTCGAAACCTCGATCTCACCGCCCTTGGCAGTCTAGCACAACACGAAACTAGCACGTTAGCTAACGGCACCAACGAGGTGGGTACTATATTATTAGTATTATTATGTAAAGGTACTGATAATATTAATCGAAAGCGACTGCTTTATATCACATGACTTTACTTATAAATACGTTAAAGTAGATCTGGTAAATTTTCTAGACACTTTTCGGTGGCAGCATTGTCTTAGGTGCTATAATCTCGCAATACAATGATCTGCCTAAGACGGAGGTATCAGTGTTCGATCCCAGTTGGGTGTAGGGTGTTTTTTCCTCAATTATTTCACATTATTCCTCCACGCAAATGTGGGTACATTTCCTCTAAATTCAACCATCCTAGCCCCCGAAACATTGGTGTCGTTAGTAGGCCTACATAGACGTATAGCCCGAATGGGTGGTAATATGCAGAGCTGAAAATTTAAAAACAAAACTTTTTTGCTGTGATATCAAGGTTCTTCTTATGAAAATAGGATTTCTTACTTATTTTTGTTTATAATAGATTTTTAATTTCTCTTGACAGCTCGTAGAGGAATTATTGTAATCGTCAAAAAAATTCGAACTCAAGATTTTGATAAATGTCGACGTTTCATGACCCCCTGAAACAAAAAATTATGTTTTTCGCAATGCCGTTTGTCTGGCTGTCTGTCTCTCTGTACCTTGGGATAGAGCCGAACTTATTTTACAGATTGGGTTATAGCTTGGCATCTGGGGTGTTCATAAGGAATTATATGTCTGATCTTGAATTTAGGGGTAGCTTACTGAAGGGCAAAAATAGAAAAAAATAAAATCTCTCGAAATTTACTCTAACGATTTTAATTAAATGTTATTTCTAGACACTGTTTATCATTATAAACAAGATGGCAACTCTAATTTTCTCATGAAAATGACTTTGAGGATACTTTACATAAGGGAAATTTTCCAATTTTCATAATTTCCTCCAAACCATATCTGCCTATCATATTAATGTAGATACGCGGATAGTATGACCGTGTAGTAATACATGGTGCAAAAACAAAATACGTATTAAAATGTTTAATATCAAAATTATTACGTCTTAATATATGAGGTGGAAAGGAGAGGTTAATCAAGAGTAAGTGTACCCGCACTAGCATGGGAAGGGGATATGAAAAAGACAACATAGTGACAGATCACACGTGGAAAAAAATAAAATCATCAAGCACATCCTGTTGAAATTATAACCTCAACCAACCCAGTTACCAGTGATACAGTCCTTTGCAAAACTGAAACCTTAATGTGGATTCACACGCTAACGGGAAAACGAGAGAAGATCAGAAACGTGGTCACGTGACGAGTTCTCAACCATTCATAAGGGCTCACAGTCTCATCGACGATTTCTGTTCAGCGAGAGTTAAAATAACTATGCTTTATTCACATGTTCACCTAAAATTTAAAGAATCTTAGTTACACTTGCAGCAATGTTGTATGTTGACCCATGATGCATTGCAAAGCTATCTTAAAACAGCTGATTATAACCTCTTTTATTTTCTAGTGAATAAATATATATTTTAGATCATTCTCCCGATGAAATGTTTTCAAGTTATAGCGCTGTGTCGTGGCACAATCCAACACATCGATACATACGTTTTACATTAACGGGTTATTTCAAATCGACTTCACAACGACCAACGAAGTTGTCTGCTTGCTTCTAGATCTACAGCGCATGTGCACTGATTTTAGACAGTTGGGTTTGAGATTTGATTGGCTCTTCCTTGACGAACATGTTAGGCAGAGCGAACGAAGTAGAAATGAGTTGAACTTTAACGGAACAGATCGCACCGATGAAACGGAAACCTTGTGATTGGCTTAGAGATCGTCACGTGACCTCGTTTCTGCTCTGTGCTTATTTTTTTAGGTGAAAGTGTAAATCCACAGTATTGCTTTTCTTTTTCTCTGCGCTATCACTTCAGTTCGGTAGACTCGAACAAATTTAAAAACCAACCGACTCATTCAAATGCGCATTGCAAAAACACTGTCCTTAGCTTGCGTGACCTATAATCCCACCTTTAGGCCGCTTGTAAAAACAGCAGCAATCTAGCACTGAAAAATGCGAGTTTATAGTTTTCATTGACTTTGCTCGTTGGGGGCTCTGCCCCTAACCCGCAGTGCTTTTTCTTTGCAAGTGGATGTAAATTAATGTAATTCCAGAGCAGTTTTTTTTTATAGGTCTTACCGTTTAGTCTCAAGAGACCTCCAAAGAAAGATCCACCCCGACTTTAAAATTGTTCCAATATTTTTAATTTTTTTTCGAGGATTAACATATACATATTTTTTAAACTTTTTCGAATTTTCTCGTCGGTTACAGGCTATAAGCTATAAGTTTGCCAAATTTCAAGTTTCTCTCTCATCTGGAAGTGGTTTTACATATCAATGTCAGTGAGTGAAATAATAATAATAATAATAATAATAATAGCACCGAGTCTTACTACCCGTTCGGGTTATACGCTTTAAGTACTAATTACGCTAATGGATTAGGAATTGGGACTGTTGAATTAGATGAAGTGAACCCGCATTTGCGTGGAGGGAGAGTGGAAAACCATTTAGGAAAAACCACCCCCAGTTCACCCGACAGAGATTCGAACATCGATCTCCACGTCCTCAGCAGTCGAGCTCAACACGACTAGCGCGTTAACCAACTACGCCACCGTGGCGGGTGTCAGTGAGTGATTCCGCCATGTTTTTTATAGTAGTATAATGTGTTCAGGACAATTTAATCCGGTACCGGGAATGCTATAACGTAAGCAAGCGTTAGTTACCATCCGTATTAAGACTCCACGAGTCGATCCTGATTGGTCTCTGTGAAGGATGAGTGGCCTTGTCCTGTCCTCTTGTGACGAGCGCCACGTGCTAAAGAATCGCACACGTGACTCAGTCACACTCAGCGTTACATACGACCCGAGTTGAGAGTGACAATTAGGAAGTGACGTATCCAGCTACCATTTTTATTTTCACTTGACCTCTCAAAGAGAAAATTATTGTGATCATAAAAAAAAATTACTAGAAATTTTGATAAATGTTGACGGTTCATGACCCCCTGAAACCGAAAAAGTAGTTTCTACGTTGCCGTCTGTCTGTATCTATCTCAGAATAGAGCCGAAAACATTTTACTTGCTAGAACTTGTTATCTAGGGTTCTCATAAGATCACCCCCTAAAATTAAGGGTATTTTACTAAAGTGAAAAGGAGAGAGAAAAAAAATAGAATTTCTCAAAGTTTGCTCTAACGATTTTGATTAAATTTTGTATCTAGATTCGGAAAAACATTACAAACAAAATTGTACTTCTCGTTTTTTCATAAAACTGACTTTAAGAGCATTTTAGAAAATAGGAAATTTCCAATTTTTATCACATCTTCTTAAATATTTGAGATACCAAATAACTGGTCATTTTAAAGTTGTGGTACAGTTAAAATTAAACATATTTCAACCAATAATATATTTTTATAAAACCAATAGTTTATAAGCTATAAGCAAACATATATATTTTTATGAAACATTAAATTGTTTTTATGCTCTTTGGTGGATAGAGATATTCCTCTTTTTTTCAATATATCTATAACATTATATGTTATTAAATGTATTATCTTTAGTGGAGTGTTTCTGCAACAATTAATATTATTTCCTTTCACAAATTTTACGAGCTATTAGTAGATGTTCATATTTTAATTTTAAAGAGAGAAAGTCAGTTCAGTTCAATTTTTTTATTAATTTCTGTTTACTGGGTAATTTTTGCATTTCCTATGTTTAATCCACGATAAATGTTAAATTCGTCGACCAATTTTAACGAGATTCGGAAGGGACATTCCCTGAACCTATGTCACACAAAATAAATGTAAATGATCTTTGGATATTGTTATTGGTTTCAAGATAACGGACGCTAAAAAAAGGCTTGCAGTTAGATAGTTAATTATAAGTTATTTTAGTTTAAAATTTTAGGCACTCAATCAAGTACCTAGAGTATATTTTTGTAAATTTTAGCATGTATTGTGAGACTGGTGTGTTAGACCACGTAATCAACGGTTATTTTCTATTAATAGAGTGTAAAATTGAATACAGTCCTCATTTGTTTATGGTCTTACTTTATCACCAAGAAGAATTACCAATTTCAAATCCTAAGAGATTCTTAAGACTATAGTAACGGTAAGAACATGGAGGGAGTGAGGTCTACTGTTCACAGAACTATTAGTAAGACAGTAGTAACGATAAGAATATGTAGGGAGTGAGGTCTACTGTTCACAGAACTACTAGTAAGACTGTAGTAACGATAAGAATATGTAGGGAGTGAGGTCTACTGTTCACAGAACTATTAGTAGGATTGTAGTAACGATAAGAACATGGAGGGAGTGAGAGGTCTATTGTTTACAGAACTACTAGTAAGACTGTAGTAACGATAAGAATATGTAGGGAGTGAGGTCTACTGTTCACAGAACTATTAGTAAGACTGTAGTAACGATAAGAACATGGAGGGTAGTGAGGTCTACTGTTCACAGAACTACTAGTAAGACTGTAGTAACGATAAGAACATGGAGGGAGTGAGGTCTACTGTTCACAGAACTATTAGTAAGACTGTAGTAACGATAAGAATATGTAGGGAGTGAGGTCTACTGTTCACAGAACTACTAGTAGTACTGTAATAACGATAAGAAAAATGGAGGGAGCGAGGTCTACCTTTTACAGGACTGGCGTACCCAGCATTTCCATTATATATAATTTACTCTTAAATATATTCTAATTCATTTATATAAATTATGCTTATATATGTTCTAACTACGCTTATATCTACATACCAATCTCGTTAATATATGTGTGTAATAACTACGCTAATGAGTTAGCTATGATGAAGGTTGAATTTAGAGGTAGCGTTTCATCATTTGTATGGAGGGAGAGTGGAAAATCATTTAGGAAAAACCACTTTCAGTACACCCAACATAGATTTGAACCCCGATCTCCCTGTCATTGTCAGTTGAGTCTATTGCAAGAGTGTCTGACACCCTTAGATCATGTGGCCACCAAAGCGGGTATCAACTAATACGTACAATCTGAATGGTTAGTAAAACGCGGTGTAAGAAACCACAAACAGAGAATCTCTCTCATCTTATCTAAGCCAAAGCATAGCTGGTAATGTGTCTGTGTGTATTTATGTTTGTGTATGTGTTGTGCCATTTAATTATGCAATGTCGGAACGCGTCACACCAATGCATAATGGTAATGTGCAAACAAAACCTTGAAACGTTTCTGTTTACTAGTTTCCTTTATTTTCTCTTAATATATTTGTAGATGCAATCATACAGGCAGGTTAGTATCTTCACAAAGTAAACCCATGGCTAAGTGTTAAGAGTGTCAGAAAAAAAAATCGTGGATGTCTCGCGTTCGATTCCAAGTGATATTGATAAATATGTGGTTACATTATCATTGGAAGGAGCTTATACAATAAATATTTGCTTCTAAATTTATAATACTTTATCTTTTAAAAGTGTTATTTAAGGTGGTTTTTAACACCACTCGTTCGAGTTATACGCCTAAATACTAATTACACTAAAGTATTAATAATGAGAAAGGTTGAATTTAGAGGAAATGTGGATAAATTTAGTTGGAGAGAGAGTATAAAACCATTTAGAAATAAAGCAGTTTCAGTATACCCAATCGGGATTCAATTCCCGATCTTACTGAAAGTGGACAAAAATATCAGTGTATCATTTAGTCTTGTAGGCTGAATATTTAGGGGTCAGGACTCAATCCCAGCCGGGTGTAAAGAGGCAATGTTTACAAAATAGTTTACTATTTCCTGCCACGCAAATGGAGGCACTTTTATTCTAAATTCTACCTTACTCATTCCTATATATTGGTGCAAATAAGGAAATAGCTCAGGACGGTAGTAAGACGTGGAGTGCAAAATACAAACGTCAATATAAAATTCAAATCGGGGGAAAATAAGGCCATGCAAATCGTGATTATTTTCAGCAAATTTTCTTAGGATACTTTTCTAATTACTAAACACTCGAAATCATTGATGGTTTGAAATGTGGTCCGCTTTTGCCCTGAAACGGTATTTATAAGAAGATATCGAAAACCAAACCTCGAAATGTATGCCTACTGTTGGGCGCCAATGTACGTTTCAAAATTGATCTATATCCGTTGATTATGTAAAATAAATGGTACGGTGCACTGGCATCGCTAAAACTACTCTTTTTTTTCAGGGAGGGGGAGGGGGCATGAAAGATGAATATTTATCAACATTTTCTCTCCAAAGATTAGAGAGAAAGTAAAAAAGCAAACATAGAAGGATACACAAACACCCAGTCACATACAAATTTTCACTCTTTTACTCTACGTCTTACTAACTATCCAGGCTATAAACATTTAACTACACCAATTGAGTAGAATTGATGATAGTAGAGTATAGAGGAAGTATACCTAAATTTGCACGGAAGGAGAGTGGGAAACCATTCAAGACAAATTCGAGCCTAGATAATATCGCCCTTGGCAGAAACCAGACTAGATGAGCCTGCCACAGGAGTGGATATCATTTTTGTTCTTGTACTGATGATGGTGATGACTTATTCTATAGTGAACATTTAATTTAATTTTTATTATCGGTAATCTATAATTTGTGACATTTTAAAAATTCTGTAATCAGCAATAATTACCCTCAAACTGATTTTATTATCAAAAAGAACAAATATTCTTATTTATCATATCAAACACTCCCCATATACACATTTTAAACAAAATCATTAAAACCATTTTGTAAAAATTTTGTATTTTAATATCGGTCAACTTATTACTCTTAATTTGAGAGTTAATATCAACATTTTTAAAAAATTTACTGAGATATGATCATGTAACATCCAAATATTTTAAATAAAAATATATTATCAAACCATTTTGCCTGTAGCCCGAAGGACAGACAGACAGACCCAGGGATATACAAAACTGTAAAACCAAATCTTTTGGATCCGGGAGGTACATAAAACGTCAAGATTCTTCATAATTTCGAGGGAAAATTTTTAACGATTACAATACTTTCTTTTTGTGAGAAAACAGAGGCGTAGAAAGCTAATTTTCAAATGAGGGGTCCACTAGAAAATTGTAATGTACCTTTAGCCAATAAAACTTTCCATACGTATATTTGGATAATCCCCTCCCTCGTATGGGGAGTCCTGATCCCCCCCACACTCTGAACCCTGCTGTCCTTTCTACACCCTTGGAAAATTAAATCTCCTAACTGTATAAAGTTGGAGCATGGAAAATAATAACCATAATTAATTTTATCTACTTATCTGAACTTATTTTGGTGATGCTAGGTTAATACTTTATTTGTTAAAACTTCTACGTTCTTGGAATGGTGTTATCGAACGTGTAGCAATGTGGCAACAGCGCTTAGTAATCCGGAGACGCCGCGAAGCAGATAAGGCCAGCAGATGATGTAGATAAACAACAGATTGAGCTAAATTAGAGATAAGGTTGACCTTGAAGAGAACACTTTCACGTGCTTTATCTTTTACAGCTCTCTTAAGTTTGAACAACTTTTTAGCTACAGAGTCCCAATCATAGTAAGATTCTGTTGCAAAGAATCTCTTAGAAGACATAAACATGTTGGTTTGCGTTCAACATTGATAACATTTTACTGTATCATTAGTGTTATTTTATAGGTATTGATAATATAGATATGAAAAAGATCACATGTTTTGACGTATGAAGACTTGAAAGTAGATAAGTCATTTTATAGATGTCAGATAGGTTTCTTCCTTTGAAAATATGACTTTTGGAACCATTTCAAAACTATCTTCAAGAATAAAATAGCAAATAAAAAATAATGTTTGGTAAAATGTTTGATTAATATTCATTACCCAACATGTTTATAACACTTAGGTCCGGTTTTATAAACAATCAGTGTCTTGAACATACACCAGATGTAAGTTGATCTCCAATCAGTGTCCCAAACCTAATATTCAGTCGAGCCAATAACAATTATTTAGGAGGTGATTTTCTATTTAAGAAAACCTTTGATCAAGTTTACCATCCAATTTTCTACCATTATCTCCATTTATCATGTTGATGGAGTGCATAATCTATAGATTTTAATGAGTCAACTAATTTTTGCATCCTTATTTTAGTGATTAATAAAAGTAAAGTGTGTGTTTTATTTATTTATTTTGAGCGTGATTTATTTTAAAGAATGGTAATGTAAGCTACGGCGTCTTTGGATTAACTTTTTCAAGTATACGATTAAGTTTTATCAAATTGTTGAGATCCAAAGTAGCTAAAAAAAAACACAACTTTTATTTAATTATAAAGGAATAAAGTATGAGTGATGTTTATATTGAGTACATTGTACCGTGTGTATTTATTAATATTGCTAGTAGCAAATTTAAAACAGTTATCACCTGAAGTTGTGAAAAATAAAGCTAGCAAAGAAATAAGGTGTACACATTATGGTCAAACTTATGCATTGTTTTAGGTCACTTCCCAATCATATTTTCCAAATGCATTTCGTTTCAAAATGTTGTCATGTTGGTTTTATTTGATTATTTGACCAAATCTATAGTCAGGAAAGTGAATCTGCATTTTCGTGGAGTGAAAGGGAAAAACCATTTAGGAAAAAACTACTCCCCGTTCACCTGACCGAGATTTGAGCCTGATCTCCCCATCTTTGTCAGTCTAGATCAACATGAAACTAGCGCGTTAGTCAACAACGTCACCGAGACTGGTCTCTGTTGTAATAAAGTATGTATAAATATAAGTGATGTGCAAGTATATATTTTTCACTTCAAATCAAATTTAAATGAAAAGCAGTTTTTTTACGAGTTCAAATAATATAAAGCTTTATTTGAACAAGAAATATTTCAAATTAAATTTCTGTAATAGAGTCATATATAAACTATAAATAAGTAAAAATCTTTTTTTCTTAGAAAAAAATTATCACACACATTTGAATTATTAAATAATTGAACATAATAATAGTACATTTTTTTAATTAGACAAAAGGAAATATTGAGGGAGGCTATTTGCTATAAAATTATATCTTAAAATTGAACCAAATTAATTAAACTAAGCATTTTCAAGGAAAATATCTAAAATTACTTGTTCTCAAATTTTTCGGGATTTTTTTTTTAAATCTTCCAGTCAAGTTCGAGCAACTAATACAATTTGATTATAACTTAAATTTTCGAATACTCGCACACCCCTAATAAATATTCATAGCTGGAATAGATGGATATTGTACACAAAACAGTATCATTGTTAACATTCTCCATGGACTTTAAACATACAACTTGCATCTTTCTCCCATTTATGATATACTTCTACATTTAGACTTTCACAAGAAGAACTTTTTAGAAATTAATCTACATTTTTATGTGGCCAAAATTGATAGCATCTTACTATATAGTTAGTATTATTTTATAGGTATAGATCCCGCCATGGTGGCGTAGTTAGCTAACGCGCTAGTCGTGTTGAGCTAGACCACCGAGGACGGGAAGATCGAGGCTCGAATCTCAGTAAGCTGAACTGGGGG
>CABFVZ010000110.1:5204-42025 GCA_902151445.1 Timema monikensis | reverse complement strand
GGGGGGTCCTAAATGGTTTTCCACTCTCCCTCCACGAAAATGCGGGTTCGGTTCACTTCCTCTAAATTCAACCCTCCCAAGTCCTAATCCATTAGTGTAATTAGTACCTAACCTTATAACACGAACAGGCAGTAAGACGCGGCACTAATTAATAATAGTAATAATAATAATAATAATAAAGGTATTGATAATATCTATCAAAAATGAGCACTGCAGCTCACATGACTTGACGTATGAATACGTGAAAGTAGATATAGTAAATTTGATACATCCTAGTATGAGTCATAGATAAGTTATTTCTATGAAAATTGGAGTGTAATTATGTGCCTGGCTTTCTGACAGGTAAGGTATATATATATATATACCAGATCCACAGCTTTACGGAAGTTTCGTCTTTGAGCCGAGTTGAGTCCATCAACACTGGAGTTCGCTAGTGACAATCCTCAGTGAAAAAAAGCGCTTCCAAATGTACAGTTTTTAAGATGGGATTAAAGGGGACGCGAGAAAAGACCAGTGTTTCTTTAATTTTTTTTTTGTTAAGATAAAAAAAAATTGCTCCAGTACAAATAGAGGTTAATTTTCTTCACATATCAACAGTTGTTGAATGTGCATGTGCATAGCAGCATTAGATGAGAATTTTTTTAAATGTAGACAAAAAGCTGTTGTTAAATACCAGGACACTAGTGACAGACATTCAACATCTGTTGAGGTCAGCATGTGAAGAAAATTAAACACTATGTTTGTACCGGAGCAATATTTGATTTAATTTAGAGGAGAAAATGCTTTGCCTTAAAAACTACAAAAAAACACTGACTTTTAATCGCATCCCCTTCCATCCTACCTTAAATGACTCAATTTTAACATGCTCAACATAAAGGGACTATTGTAACGTAAATTTAATCCACGTAAGCTCTTCATGAAGTAGGGTTATTGGAATAGGGGGTTGGGTCTCTACCTATTATTATTATTATTATTATTACTATTATTATTAGCACCGCATCTTACTACCCGTTCGGGTTATACGCACTTACGCTAATGTGTAATGGTAGGGTGATTGTAGATAAATCTGTGCCGGGACCAAGGATTGAACCCCGGCCGCCAGCACAGAAGTCTGACACCTTACCCCTAGACCACCAGGTCACCCGGTCTCTACCTGAAACTAACTTTGTGGAAGCTGGCCGATTGACTCGAGATAGATATTTGTGTGATCTAGTGAAATTTTGTTTAAAATTAACTTTTAAAAAAAGCCATTTAATGGCACCTAGCGATATTCATTTTGAAGGACTCAAACTCTTCCACGGAGCGCAGACATCCTAACCTATAGGTTGTTGATTTGGTGTATCCTCGTTTATGTAAAAACAACAAATATATCTTGACGTCCTTCTCCAAGTTTAACTTTAGTTCGTGTCTTAGCCCAGATCTCTTCATTAAAATAAATCAGAGCGAAAAACGACTTGTATCAGACACAAGCTATTATTTTATCATATACTATTTCTAGTTTTAGATCGTAATTAGAGAGTGAGTGAAAGTTAAAAAAAAACTCTTTAAGAGAGAGGTAGTCTAATCCAAAGGAGGGAGAGAAAATAATGTAAATGTTGGCAGGCATGGTAAAGAGGTCATGCCGAGAGACGTCCGTCAGTCAAAGAGAGAACAAAACACGATCACACGACGGAAAACGCGGGGCAAGGAGACAAAAGGTGTACGTGTCGTAACAATTAGTTCGGCAGAAGGACAAGATTTCTATTCCAAGTCTGAAACCTGCCTGCTATTGGGAGAAAGACTCCTACAACGCGTCCGAGTTTTAGCTAGCTTCAGTATTCACTATGGCTGTTCTTATAGAAAGATAACATCTTTGGCCCTCCACACACCAAGACGACGATGGGATGGAAATTAATGTTTGTTAAGGGGGGGGTGTAGGTAACACGAGTTTTTATATCAACACAGTTTATTTTCGGCCAAAATAAATAAAATAGTGCTTCAGTAGAAAATTCGTGTTTAATTTTCTTCACTTGGTGATAACAACAGTTGTTGAATATTTGTCAAGGTTGTTCTGAAATTTAATAACAACCTTTGCTATTCTCATGACAGATATTCAAGGACTATTGATATCATCACGTGAAGAAAACTAAACTTTATGTTTCTACTGAAGCAATATTTTATTTATTTTTGCCAAAAATATATTTTACTATACAAACTACAAAAATATGAACTTTTCCTCATCTTTCTTACAGCTCTACATTAACTCAAGTTGTTTGCTCTATTTGCAAAAATGTCAAGTAGGAATCTTCCTGCCAAGATGTAGTTTCATAAAGCCTATATATGATAGAAAAAATAAGAAAATATATTTTGAAACACAAGCCAATGCTGTCCAGGTGCAAAAGGTAGTGTGAATTATGTTCGTCAGAGGAAGAGGGGAAGTGCTATCAACACGTAGACAAGAGATCTTGCAGGGTGGGTTGCTTATTTTCTTCCCTCTCGTTCTATGTGTCCACTTGTGTCTACGTAGGATAGTGCCATGAGTACTTAAGTGTGTCAAGCTAAGGTATAACCTACTGTGTAAAAATAACCCTTCAAATTCATCAAGTAGGCAACGTCATTAGGTCAATGTGATGAGTAAAATGACTCTGTATTTATGAAGTGCACTTTGATACCCTCGAACCCAACCTAGTGGGATCGTTAACAAAGGCGCTAATCTTGTCATGTCTGGTTTGCCATGTAGGCTTATAGGAAGGTTGGGGTTTGAAAATCATCCGTGTGTTCTGAGGTTTTTATTTGTTTCTAAAATAAAAACCTCCTTACACATTAATGCTGATACATATCCTCTAAACTTAACCTATATAACCTCTACTTATTTAGTGTAGATTTGTAAACAATTTGGACGTTTTAAATTAAACCACTGCTAGCTTCCTCTTTTTTTTTTTTTAAAGGTAGGTAGAATTCTGAGATGATAAATATTATTTTAATATTATACGGGGAATGTAGGCCTATATAATTATTTAAATGAAACTAATACAATCGAAATATCCTTGAGTTTAATTAATCCAAAGGACGTTAATACCATAAATATTATCAAATGAGATAATATAATCAAGCAATAATAACGATTACATTTCTCTTATCATACTCACGTACCACTACAGCGCTTGGTGGGTGAACGCAAACGTATCACTAACGTTGGGGCTCCCTGATCGAATATTTACCAATTCACCCAACCGGGATCAAATCACGATCTTTCCGTCTTCTATTGTGAAAGTAACGCAATAGAATATGCGGCCACCGAAGTGGGTATCAGATATGTTAATATATCATTTTAATGGATCAAAGATATAAAATATTTACCGATAAATTTACCCATTTGTTTTTATCTCTTAAAGTAGATCTACTGATTTAATCAGTGGTAAGACAAAATCTTAAGAATATATTACATATAAAAATCAATTTCGAACAAAATTCTTTTAACGAGTCTTTTTTTCGCATGGGTACAGACTGATATACACACAGAAGGACCAACAGAGATACAGAAGGACCGTCAGACATAGAGAACAACCGACAGACATACAGAACAACCGACAGACATACAAAACAACCAACAGACATACAGAATAACCGACAGACATACAGAAGGACCGACAGACATACAGAAGGACCGTCAGACATAGAGAACAACCGACAGACATACAGAAGGACTGACAGACATAGAGAAGGACAGACAGACATAGAGAAGGGCCAACAGACATACAAAATTGAATGACCGTATTTTTTTATGGGCTCGAGGAACATACATCTCTAATATCCGTCATAATATAGGTGGAAAATGTTCACAATTACAATACTTTCTCTATATTACATAATTATTAGACGCTAGTAAGAAAATAGGTTACATAATTTCATAATTATAAAATTGTCCTACAGTGTCACAAAATTATTATTTTTTTATATCTTGAAATAGCTTTTTTGTAAAGGATTTTTTTATATAAATCAGGCTATTTGGGTTAGTCAAGAAAACGGACTATAGGAGTTTTATTGCCATGTTGTAAATTAAAAAAAGCCCTTGGTAGATTATGTCTATCTAGAATAGTAAACAATAATAATTTAAATCTAAAAAGCAAGTTAATGTTTTCAAGGGGGGCAAATAATATAGTGAATGTGTAAACTTGTCAGAATAATTGGGGAGGTTCTATCAGAAGATAAAAAAAGATACCTCACTGGGTGAAATTCTCATTTCCTTCCCTCTCTTTCTATTTCGTACATTGATGTCTAAGTGGGATAGTGCTTAGACTGCTTAGGTGCATCAAAATAAGATGCGACCCGTTTTAGGAAATAAGCCTCAAAATATACAAGTAGTTCGTTAAAGTATGTTTCTAGAGAGATATTGCACACTCGTGTCTAGGTCCAGGAGTTGACTGACAGATTACACAGGTAGCCATGGATTACAAATATGATATTCCTTAATATACCTTTATAGATACCACCGAAGCTCTTTTCAGTGTAAGCTAAAGTGCTGAGGTGATGTTTTTATATTTTTATCATTAATAAATTTAATCCATAAACCATTTCAGATACATTTTTGGTAATTAAGTCGCTATTTATTCCACCTAAAATATCAGTTTCTACTTTCTTCTGACACTAGCAAAAAATGCTTCTAAATGTTTGAACAATAATTTGGAGTCTATTTTTGGTATATTTAAGTTTGTAAACTGATCCTTTACCTGATACTTATGTATATTAAAAAGCTTAGTAACAGTTAGTATTCACTGAACCAATGATTGTCATAAGTTTTGCTTAGTAAATGGCTTAATAAAAACACCAAGAAAACACAAGCGGGGTGATATTAAATTTTTAATGACATTGTATATCTTCAAAAATAATGTATTCTGAACTCTATAAGATTAAAATTGTATACAAAAAACCTTGATATAACTTTATTTTAGTTTAAAGTAGTTGCGGTAAGACAAACTAAACCAGCCCACCAGAAAATCTTCCATTGTCCCGGTGATGAAGTCCACCCCTGTATAAACTCTATAAACTCTAACTTTGGCCAAAATAAATAAAATATTGTTCAATTAAAAGTATAGAGATTAATTTTCTTCATACTGTGATATCAACCGTTCTCAAATATCTGTCAAGAGTGTCCTGTAATTTAATGACAACTTTTTCTCTTGTTTTAAAAAGTGTATCGTCTAGTGCTATTATGCTCATGACCGATATTCAACAACTGTTGATATCACCATATGAATAAAATGAAACTCTTATGTTTATACTGAAGAAAAATTTGATTTATTTTGGCCAAAATTGGTGACCTGGCGGTCTAGAGGTAAGGTGTCAACCGTCAAGACTTCGGTGCTGGGGGTTCCGGGGTTAAATCCTCGGTCCCGTCACAGATTTATCTGATTTCCAAACCCTTCCTTCACCTCTGACAAGACATCTTGTGAATGTGTGGAATGCCAGGTCTGTAGGTCCTTCATTTCATCTCACAATCACCCTACCATTACACATTAGCGTAAGTTCGTACAACCCGAACGGGTAGTAAGACGCGGTCTAATAATAATAATGGCCAAACTGTTTTGTTATAAGAACTGTAAAAACACTAGCCTTGACTTGAGTTCCCTACACCTCTTAATCTTGATTCATAAATAGTTACAAAATAAGTGCAAGGTAGAAACACGTTGGGTAACCTTGTTAACACATGACGTTGGCCTATTAGAAGTAGATTAATGTTTTATGCGTATCATTAATGGCGTATGTAAAGATAAAGAAGAGCTTAAAGGTCTCTCAATAAGATAGAGTTATCTAAAGTTGATTTAATTGAGCTTTATTTCTCTACACTAATGGAAGGGAAAGTGAGCTAAGTTCAGTTCTTTGTAGTTTTTAAAACCAAATTTGTTTTTTTTTTGCATAAAATAAATAAAATATTTATTTAGTTGATACGTTTAATTGAATTTTCAACATTAATGTATACAATTAAACTAAACGTATCTACGAAATAAATGTTTTATTTATATATCCCACAAAAAATAAATTGTAACCTTTTAACAACTTTTTAAAAATTTTCATAAACATCCCAAAAATTGAACAGACCCTTTTTATAAGAACAGGAAACGTCATGTATGACAATAATAAATATTCAATAACTGTTGAAATCGATATGCAAAAAACTAAGAGTGCTGCACTTGCAAGGTAGAATAATATCGGAAGCGTTGTAAATACCCTGAATACGGTTCTAGATTATCCCATTCGCTTTGTATGTCCTGCCCACCGTAATTTACGAGACTTGATTATACTGACTATGTCTTATGTTGAGTACAGGCTATGTAACTCTTTATTATGTAACCTCCTCCACTCTCCAGTTACCTCATCCCTTTTTTTGGACCAAATATATTTTCCTAAGCACCTTCTTTTCGAAACACTGGTACAATTGTTTTGTATATCCATAGTTTTACATTCCTCGACGGCAGGTGAGATGTCAACAACTTACTGACCAAGTAATAGCATGCATTTCCCGACTGTATTCTCTTCCTAATTTCCACTCATATCGTTATTGATAGTTAATGTAATGTCATGGGAAAAAGTTAAAAAGTCTATAGTCAATATGTATCAAATCTACAGCCATTTTCGTGACAAAAGGCAATTTATAGGTAACAAAGTTGGCTACACTGGACCATTAGGTCAAGGTCTGAATTTAGCTAACATGGTTTGTAGCGTCTGTCTCCCAATATACTGGATTTATTGTGGCGGAGAGGTTGAGGTTTGAATCTTGGTTGGTAGATTAAAGGTGTGGACTTCCTCACAGTAATTATCTCAGCCCTTTCTAACGCTAATGTGGAATAATTTACCCTAATACTCCCTACTTACACCCCTTAGACTAAGTCATCGATAATTCTGGGGAATAACGTATTAATAAAAACAAAATACACCTAATTTTGTCTCAGATGCTAAAATTAATTTTACCTAAAACCATTTAATGAGTAAATGTTTTACTATCCCATATAGTTAGAACATTATTAATGAAATCCGAAATATTTTGATTGCTCAAAAGTCAATCCTTTCTTTTTTAAGGCGGTAGTGTAGGAAATGCGAGAAAAGGTTACATCAACAGTAAATATCTGTCAAGGGTGGTCGTTCAAATTTAATGACAACTTTCTTTGTTCATATAAAAAGTTTGTCATCTAATACCACTCAAATAATACATCTATAAGGGGGCAATGTTAATCTAGGAGAGAGGGAAATTTTTTTTGGGTGGTAATTCACCCCTCTTCACTTAAATATAGCTCCACTTATTTGACATATCAATACGTGAAAATAGATGAAGTAGCTTTTCTATCTTTCAGAAGTTTATTTCTACGAATAATGGACTGTACGTTTAATATCTGTTTGGTATTCGCTTAACGGCTAAGACTAAAAGTTATTTTATTATATATATATATAATTATATGTATGTATATATATTTATATATATATTATTTTATATACTCGCTTTGCTCATTGGAGGCTACACCCCCAAGCCTCCAATGCGTTTTATTTGCAGGTGGATGTAAACTAATATCATTCCAGAACTGTTTAATAACAAGATTTTTTAACTTTTTGGACTTTTCCCGTCAGTTACAGGCTAGAAGCTAGAAGTTTGCCAAATTTCAATTTTCTAGCTCATCTGGAAGTGGGTAAACTTTAATGTCAGTGGGTGAGTCAGCCATGTGGCTTTATAGCAGTACTATATATTTATATTATATATATATATATATATATATATATATATATATATATATAGAGGGAGAGAGAGAGAAAGAGAGAGTCAACTGTTATCTTATCAGGTGTTTTGTCATAACCGTGTACAGCTCTCATCATTAACAAAGAAGTATCTATTCAGGCACTTAACTTACTTACAATTAATATTAGTTTAATCTAGAACTCTCTGATTTTATTGGAGCAATGCCGGGTTTCAAACTAGGGACTTCCCGAAGGTGAGATCAAGCGTATTATCATTCATAGACACCAGCGTCGAAGAAACGTTAGTGATACGTTTGACAAAAAATAATGTTTCCTCACTAGCATCAACAGCCTAGTTAAAATGTAGTAAGACGCGGTGGAAAAATAACAATAAAGACACATTTATGTTATTAATTCAAAAATCACAAACAGATGTTGACCCCACATGTATAGAAATATAGTGGGGTTCTGGTAGAAAAAACTTTTAGAAAATACTAACATATCTGTCGCAGTCAACAATGCTAACATAATTATCACTGCATTATCAGTTTTATTTCAAATATGTTGATAATATCTATCAAAAGGGATAGCGTAGATCATACAACTTTACTTATAGACACATTAAAATTATTTTAGCCTCATTTATCAATTTCACAAAAGTTCCTTATTCTTTAAATCTGTGTAACTCACCTGGGTGGCGTAGTTGGCCTACCTCTATACCTAATTGTTTTTCTGAGAAAAAACGTATTTCTGAAAAATTTGAATTTTTCGATAATGATCAGGAGATTTGTGCTTAAAATGGTTTCTGAAGAATATTGTTAATTTAAATAAGAATGTATGTTGGTTTTTCTAAATTTTATAAAGACTAATTTGCTGATGAATTAAATTAGAAAATTTGTAATTTAAAAAAAGCGGCTGTAGTGTTATTATATTCAACAATTATATCTAAAGAGTGTTTCCTATAATTACTAACGCAACATTTTTTTTTAATTTTATAATTTTTTTATATAAATTATATTATACTAAACGAGAAATTATATAGGCCCACTATTGTGTAGTATTATATTTTTGTTTTTTTACCACTTTCACAAAGAGTTTGACTCCATAATCCTACGGTTCATGGAGTCACGGATCAGTTCTTTCTTTCAGTTCATACCTGATAATAAACAGTGTTGTTAATGG
This sequence comes from Timema monikensis, assembly GCA_902151445.1. Classification (NCBI taxonomy): domain Eukaryota; kingdom Metazoa; phylum Arthropoda; class Insecta; order Phasmatodea; family Timematidae; genus Timema; species Timema monikensis. The sequence continues at coordinate 33,139 of CABFVZ010000110.1, read as the reverse complement.
AAGTATTTCATGACGATGACCTAACACGTGTGGAAGAAACGAATTCAGGCTTACACAAATAGGTATGTGTTTAAGATGAGGGGATGGATGTACAGGGGGAGGGGGTGGAAAAGAAGTTTACCTACCCAGACCACGTCTCGCTTTACCACGTATTAATCTGTCTTGGAAAGTATGCGGCGAAGTCTCTATCAGTTCTCACCTTGACAGTTTTTTTTAAACATTAGTTGAGCTTAAAGCTGAAGAGAGAAGAGTTGGTTGGCATGAGGAAGGAGTGTTGATGAGGGGGGGGAGGGGGGAGGGCATGACATCATTGTGAGCCAGTATAGCAGGGCATATGTGAGACACACACACACACATCGAAGCACACACGACTACTTTCCATATGTGAGCCTCACGTGCCGTCCTTCCCGTCTCTCCCCCCACCCCCAGCCTATACTACCAAACCACACTTCCCCTCTTATAATCCTAAACACATATGAGTCCCCCTCCCCCCTACACAACCCCTTCCTCCCTTTGCCAGCAGGGCAAAAGCCATACATCCACCAGAAGAGGGATAATCTCCACCTATTAGTTTTCAAAACAGAACAAAGGATTTTTCTTCATAAAAATCATGTCGTTATTTTAACGGCTTTCAAAGGTAAAAAGCGCTCTCATAGATTGTTAATATCGCATCGGACTGATACTTTCTCATTATATCACTGATTCTATTTAATTAAGTTGAATCCGTACCGGTGGGCACGCGGACTAAATGTCAGGTTCATCTATTACTTTTAAAATTTTAGTACCGTGTTTAACTATCAATCCGGGATAAACGTTTATGTACCAACTACGCTAATATGCTAGGGACGAGAAAGGTTGAATTTAGATTAGGTGAACTCGCATTTTCGTGGATGGATTGTGAGAAAACATCTATACTTATAAAATAACATGTCCTGACTGACTGACTGACTGATTCATCATCGCCGAGCGCACACTATCAAGGCTACAAGCATGACGTGCGTATAACCCGAACGGGTAGTAAGACGTGGTGCTAATAATAATAATACAAGCATGACATTCGGACTGTATATTCATTTTGTTATGTAGGCACCCACTAAGAAAGGATTATAGATAATTCCACCCCAAAGGGGTCAAAATAGGGGATGATAATATGTATGATAATATGTATGAAAGTCCGTCATTTTGAAAGTTACATAAACAAAATTTTGTATTTCGGTTATTGACGTAAAACAAATAAATACGTGTTTCAGGAATTTTGGAAATTTTATTTAATAAGGGATGAAAAAGGGGGTGAAAGTTTGTATCGGACTTGCATTATTTTTGATCTGAGGTCAAGTTATGGTCATCAACGTAACGTAATATTTTAAATTAATCTGTAAATACATATGTATATTTTCGTATTTGTATATAATCAACTTCCACGCGAGCAAAGCCGCGGGCAACAGCTATCTAGTTTAGAATAAAACCTCCCTGAGTAAACCAGGCCAAGATTCGAACCCCTATCTCCCCGTCATTGGCAGTTCAGTCTATTGCGAGAGTGATTCCATAGATATACCGTTTGGTGGTTAGGCTCATCGAGGTTTTTTTGTCGATGACGGGGAGATTGGGGATGGAATCTCAAACCAGTGTTTTAAAGTAAGTTTTTACTGTGTGGTTCCCCACTCTCCCAATTGGCAAATGTCTGTTTAGCCCGAGCGGGTAGTGTGATATGATAAGAAAAAAAAAGACTTGGATAATAAATAATAATATGATAATAATAATAATAATAATAATACTAATAATGCGTATCACCCACTTTACCGAATAACTGTTGTTTAGGATGATCAGCCATCCGAATAACAAGTGGTAATCTAACAATTAAAAACGGTTCATTAACATACATTTTATAATTTTTTTTTTATTTTCTAGGAAAAGAGAAAACATAAAAAATAACATACACTAAATAACTTTTTTAAATGTCTTTAAATTTTGCATGGTAAAAAATGAAATTTCATAAGGTCTACTCAACAATAAGAGACAGTGGAATTTACAAACAATCTGATCTGCTATTGTGGTTATAGGTGTACATAATGACCCCAACGTGAGTCACTGCTTTTAGTTATTTTATTATTATTGGTCCATATTTTAATAAAGTAACTACTGGTGCTGGCGGGGTCGGTGTAAAAGGCATCAATCTCAAATAATGTTTTTTTGGCAGTGACAGGAAAATCAAGGTTCAAACCCCGGCCAGGTTTATTGAGATAATTTATTCTTAAATGCGTGAATATTTCACTCTAGAATTTTACTTACTCCTTATCTACTACCTTAGTGAAACTAAGGACTTTGCCTACCTGTGACGTCACGGTGGGTCAAGATACGATTTCCTATGTTAGTGAATTTAAGTTTTATTCAGGCAGTTTTTAAGATATAACGTTAAAACGAAAACCATAAATTCTTAAATAATTCTAAAAAAATAATCCTACATTATCACAAAATTATTATTTTATATTGATGTAAATTTTTGCTAGACTTTTTTTTATTATTCCTCTATCACTTAGGCTATTTGTCTTGGCTACAAAAACAATAGCCTGTAGGAGTATTCCTGCCAGAATGTAGATTTAAAATGTCCGTGTTAGCATATGTATATCTAAAATAGGAAACAAGAAAAAGGTTAATTTAAAAAGCAAGTTGATGTTTTCAAGGTGCAAATACTATACTGATTGAAACCCGCCTTGGTGACGTAGTTTGCTAACGCGCTTGCCGTGTTTAGCTCGAATGCTGAGGACGGGGAGATCGAGGTTCGAATCTCGGTCGGGTGAACTGAGGGTGGTTTTTCCTAAATGGTTTTCCACTCTCCCTCCACGCAAATGTGGGTTCACTTCCTCTAATTCAACCTTCCCAATCCATTAGCGTAATTAGTACTTAAAGCGTATAACCCGAATGGGTATTAAGACACGGTGCTAAATATAATATTATTATACTGATTGAAAACTCGTCATAGGAAGTGGGGAAGTGTTGATGACAGATAAACAATAGAGTCTTGCAGGTTGAAATTACCAATTTACCCCCTCTCTTTTTATTTAGTACATTGATGTTTAAATGTGATAATGCTTAGACTGCTTAGGTGCTTCTAGTTAAGATGTAACTCGCTTCGCAAACTAGCTTAAGAATTTCCAAGAAGGCAGCATTGTTTAAGAGCGATGTCCATACGGGCAGTAAAACACGTTACAAGTTAAAGAAAAATACTCTTCGAAAATATTCCTAGTTTTAACATAATTGTATCCTTGAATATTGACTGAGCTATTTCAAGGGAACAACGATTAAGTAACATAATAGGTCTACATCAAAGTTACGTACACAAAGAATGTTGCTAAATATTGACACGCGATCTTGTCCCAAGGACGTGGCAAGGATGTGATATTGGTTGTGTTGGAGGGGGTACGAAGGAAGAGGAAAAATCTCCCTCACTTTCTCAAAAAATCTTTCACAATCAATGGTGCCACAAACTATTATAAAGTTGGCTGGCAGTTGATACTTATTTGTAATTCCGGGAGAGTTTCACTATTTTTTTTGGGGGGGAGGTGGTATTTTTCTTCCACTTCATCATGCTATATGTTAAGGCTTATTGCATGGATGCGGTAGGTGTGAGGAAGGTATTATTAACAGGAAATGTACCTGCACTTACGTGGCAGGAAGTAGGAGACTGTTTATGAAAAAAAGCACACCCCGACTTTTCCAGCCAAGATCCCAACCCAGATCTTTAAGTCACCAATAGCCCAGTCTACTGTGAGAGTGCCGCCTTAAACCATTGTTTCTAAAACTGCTGGTTAAGATCTAAGTTTTTCTGAGTAGCGAGAAGTTTTAGAAATTCTAATATTGTATAATTATTTGAAAATTTAAAAAAAAATCACTAAAAAATGAAAGATTGAAAAAGCACACATGGTTCATTTTGGGAAATAGATCACTTAAAAAAAGTATTCAATACATGTTTTGTTTTAAATCAGTAGTAATTTTTTTAAATTAAAAATACCCCTCAACCCTCCTCAGTTCATGACTATTAAAAATAGGTGGGTCGATAAAGTTTATCGTTCTAAAATTTGGGTTGTAGTTCTAAAGAGATTGGGAAGCATTGTCTTAGATCAGTGGTATTCCACATGGGGTAAGTGAAGACATCTTAGGGGGTACATAGAATTAAATATATCTTTATATATAATACATTATTTTGTATGTAACTTATTTTATCGATTTAATGTGTATATTATAAAAATAATGTATAACTTGCATGATGCACCAACAGATTTGGGGGTACAAAGTTGAAGATACATTATATCTGGGTGTGTGCGAACAATAAATGGTTGAATGCCACTTACTTACCCCATAATTTTAATTTTAAAAAAAATCCCTGGTAGTAAGAACTAAATTTCATGCACTAAGGATGTTGCCTATTTCTAACGTTAAAATAGGATTTCCTATGTTAATGTATTTACTTTTTATACGGCATGCTATAAAGATATAATATTGAGATAAATATAATAATTTCTTAGATAATTCTAATTATTACTTTAAATAAAATTGTAACTTTTTTATCTTGAAGTTTTTTTAAAAGTATTATTTTTAAATCGTCTACAGCTCAGGCTAATTGGTTTATTCACGAAAATGCCAGCAGAAATCTTCCGTTCAGGATGTGGATTAAAAAATCCCATGGTAACATATGTTCATCTAAAAAAGGAAACCATAAAAGGATAATTTTGAAATGCAATTAATGCTGTCTAGGAGTTAACATTAGAGGGAGTGTGAATACTCGTCAGAGGAAGAGGGTGAACTTTATCAGCAGGTAGACAATAGGCCTCGCAGAATAAACTGCTCATTTAGTTCCCTCTCTATTTCATACATTAGTGTCCAAGTGTGATAGTGTTCTTCAAGTTAAGATACAAACCACTTTGCAAAATAACTTCAAATTCACCAAGCAATCGAACTCGTTAGTTAACCAAACATGTTTGTCCAATATCTCGCCTGGATGATAAGCTAAACGTGTCATGTTCGGCTTTTGTTCTGAGTCCTTTAAACACATCACCATATGTTGTATAGCAGTGGCTCGGTGCAGCCAAACAGCCTTCCACTGTTTCGTTGTGATATGTGGTAGTGGTGGTGCATGGATGGTGCACCCGATACAAACTACTATATGGATAACTAGACCATGCATGCATGCTTGCGACGACCAGTTTTACAACGATGTAGGGGAAGAGGGAAAGAGGGATGATTTCTGAAGGGTGTTTTGAAAGGTGTTTGACGACTAGAAACGGTTGTCCAAACTACACAAAACAAAGCCCTTTTAATTTTCATTCATATTGTCTGGTCAGGGTCACCCAAAGATGATAGGGGAAACGGGGAAGATTTATCGAACATTTATTTTTTTAATTTTTAACTCAATTTTCTTACGAATGGGCATATATCTAGCAATTAGGAAAAGCTATAACAGTTTACTAAATACAAACATATTTTATTCCGTTCAATATGATGGCATTTTAATATATTATTAATATCCTCTAACTAATACAGTGATTTTTTGATAGACGCACAACATAAAATTTTAAGCTATTTGAGAACTACCAGCTCTTTACTTTTAGATAAAAAGTTTCATAGATTTATTTCCCCTCTTTCTTATTGACACAACAAAGGGTGGTTGTAGGCAAAGGGTTAAATAGAATATAGGCCTACAAAGAATAGAGAAGTAGCTCCAGAAAACGACGCAGACAATTTTATTTTAGGCCATGTTGTCTGACAGCTATTGATACTTTCTCGCTGACCGAGGCGACAAAAAATGTTGGATGGACACCTTTATCTTCTTCATTTTTCATGTAGACCTACACAGTTTAAGGTGGGATGAAAGGGTATGTGAAATAAGGCCCATTTTAATAACAACTTCATCTTTTTTTGGTACAGTTACTAAAATATTGCTCTATTAGATATATTTGGTTTGATTTTCTGTCAACAGTTCTTCAACATTTGTCATGAACGTAAAGGGTTATGTAAATCTTTTTAAATGAAAAAAATTAAAAAGGTTGAAAAAGTTGTCAACATATTCCATTTTTGCTTTTTATAACTATTCCAAAACTGTTGCGAATAGTATGTGTAAAAAATTAAACTAAACATATCTACAGAAGCCATATTTTACTTATTGTATATAAGAAAAAAATCTGACTTAAGCTCGAATTCTCCTCCATCCTAACTTAAATATTTTATCAATAAAGCACATATATTTTCGTAATTATGTTGTGTGTAAAGAGGGCCCCTTAAATTCAAACTGCCTCAGACCCCAATGGTTATCCTTGGGGTCTGATAACAGTTCATTCCCGTCTATATATGACCAACTTAAAAAGTATCGAACCCTTGATTCACCCTGATAAAAACAGTATCTGACTGACACGTCAGACAGTTTTTACAACTACCTTCAAATAACGCCAAAGGATTTTTACCCCAGCTGTCCCTTTTGATGATTTTCATTTTTGACATCTGCAAGAGAAATACAGTAAGCTTGGGCCAATATTAGTATCTCTCCTCTACTCTAAAGGATTATTTTTTTGATGATCTCCCCATACAATGAACGTTCTATCTGAACACTTTTAGAAAATAAACTCTGACAAGATATCTTGTAAATGTGGGGAATGCCAGGCTTCCACTGTGGTTCGGATTCCACGTTAAACTGTAGGTCCTTCATTTCATCTCACAATCACCCTACCTATTACACATTAGCGTAAGTGCGTATAACCCGAATGGGTAGTAAGACGCGGTGCTAATAATAATAATAATAATAATAATAATAATAGAAAATAAATATCTAAACTAGCAATAATTTTGGTTGGGTTATTTAGTGGAAACTTTTAAACGCACTTATATTCTCAGTATATGACTTAAAAACTAAATCAATATAATGCAGTAGTTTTAATAAAACACACCCAGCTTCAGCTCCTAGATATTTATTCATTAGAAATGTAGGCAAACTAATATACTTTATATAAAAAATATTTGATAACAACACCTCTTAGAATCGATTTATTGTCTCAAAGTCAAGGTCAAACACGCCAACCACCTGTCCATGTTTATGTACTTTTAAATTGGTTAGAAATTAAGTTTATTCTAAATAAATGTTTTAAAACGTTACTAAATTATGTGAGGATCTAGCTTTATGGTTATATATAAATAGATATTTTACTATATGCATACTACTACTACTTTTTTTTAGTGTAGTTATATAGTCTTACAAAATAAAATGACCGATTACATTCCTAAGGATAAGAATTTTTATCAACCACTTTGGACAAACCAAACTGTACATAAGTACAGTTGTAACATTTCAGCTATTACACTGGTAAATATTTATCTTGGTCTGTAGTCTTATCTCCTAAATAAAATACAGTATTTTAAGTTAGGATATTTAACGAGAACTTTTTAAACATAAAAACCAACTCAGAACAGGACTATCGAAGCTAGCTTAAGAACAAAGTGGCCTATTTTCTATTTTAATTTACATTTTATTCGGCGGTACTTAATGATATTATATTGAAACAAATACCATAAATTCTTAAATCATTCTAAAAATATGGAGTCTTAAATTGTCTAGCAGTTTATTTTTATATAGAAGTAGTTTTTTTTTGTAAACGTATTTTCTAAAATCTTCTACAACCTAGGCTATTTGGTCTATTAACGGAAATTTCCAGTAGGAATCTTCCTACCAGGATGTAGATTAAAAAAGTCCTTGGAAGCAAATGCTTGTTTAGAACAGGAAACGAAAACATAAATTTTTTAATGCAAGTTAATACTGTCCAGATGCAAATAGTAGAGTGAGTGTGTATACTCGTCAGAGGAAGAGGGTTAGTATTATCAGCAGATTGACAAGCGGCTCGCTGGGTTAACTGCTTTAACCGCTCATTTTATTTACTCTCTTTCTATTTCGTACATTGGTGTTTAAATGTGATAGTGATTAGGATATAATAAGTCAAATATTTCTCCAATAAAAACATTTTCTTCACGTGATGATATCAAAAGTTGTTGAATATCTGTCAAGGGTGTCCTGTAATTTAATTACAACTCTTTCTCTTAATTTAAAAAGTTTCTCATCTAATGCCGCTATGCTCTTGACAGATATTCAACAAATGTTGATATCATCACGCGAAGAAAATTAAACTCTGTTTATACTGTAGCAATATTTGATTTATTTTGGTCAAACAATATGTTTGGATATATCCACTGACCTATCCTCACCACTGACCTATCCTCACCACTGACCTATCCTCACCACTGACCTATCCTCACCACTGACCTATCCTCACGTTCCATTCATTCTTACCTTAAAGACCCCAAACATTACAATTTATATTGTTTCTTCTCTATACAATCTTGATATATGGGTGCATATTGTACTTTTAGAATAATTCACACCATCAGCTAGGGGGCTTTTAAGGCCTTTATAGTGGCTTAATGGGGGACCTGCACCTCCTCATTCCTTCCTCACCCCCCCAAAAAAACGTGTAGCCTACGTATGACTATGATTTACAAAGGGTTTTTGAAAGGATCTGTTAATACTTTAAACTCTAAAATCAATTATATGCACATTATAGTCTAATCTATATACTAATAATATAAGCTTGTATTCAACACACAAAAAAAAAACTATAAAAATACACACTTATTTGATTCATAAAATTGTTTCACGCAATTTGTATGCTTCATTCCGCTTTATTGTTCCGAAAATAACTCTCAATAACTTCATTTTGTATTTCTAGTGTTTTATCAAACAAAAGGCTCACCCACAAACAATTGAAAATAATCACGTTTCCGTCGGTAAGTACCAATAATCTGACCAAACTCTATCAGAAACCTTTAAAAATCAAGGTTCCGGATACTTTTGTATCATTTAATTTATTCCTCTGTCCCAGCGTTTTCCAAACTGGAGCCCTGAAACTTAATTATAGACTACTTATCTCAGGCTTCATGAGGCAGTTTTATAATATTCTGTATTTGTTTTTCACACTAGAAATAGCATCAGCAAATTAGTATTGTTTTTTTTTTTAAATATGAATAAGGAACTTTTACCAAAGGTGCAGCCAGAACATTTGATGTTTTAATTTATACTATTTTTTTTACTTGTAAAATTTAACTGTCAGTTTTTTTTAGCATCGCGAGTTTGGGTTATACACTTTTTTTTTACTGAATAACGCCTATGTTTTTATGTATTAGTAATTAGTAAGAGTATTTATAGAAAATGTATCTGCATTCACGTAGAGGCAGAGTGGAAAACCATTTTGGAAAAAAAAATATCTCAGTACACCCGACAGATATACAAACATGGAGTTATAAGTCATCGGGATTCTAGTATAGTGCCAGAGTCGCACCTGTGACCAACCTTCGTTATTGAATGTTCATAATATTGGTATAACTTTTTTTTATAAGGGCTACAGCATGTATTATTTTCTAGTGAAAGGGTCTAAAATGTTTGGGAACTACTGCGTATATTTTTCTCACACGCACCAGTGGCTACACGGACCAAGGCGTCAGGTCTCTTCTTGTCTGCCTGTGATGGAGAGATCGGGGCTAGAGTCAGAGGCGGAACTAGAATATTTTCATAAGGGAAGTTATAATTAACACACTTTTTAGTTTCTGAGAGGCTTACTACGTATCCGGGATGTACACACTTTAGTTGCACTAAATAGGTAGGGAAGAGGCAGGTTGAGTTTAGAGGAAATGTACCCACATTTGCATGGAATGGGGAAACTATTTGGGAAGAATTACCTTGAATGTCGAACGAAGCAAGGTCTTATAAGATTTAATCGTGTGTTTTTTTAAAATAAAAATTAAATATATAAATAGTATTTTGTATTTATCTAACTACCACATGGTGGGACTGACGCGTTGACCCTCCTTCCCCCAACCCCCTTCTCCCATTGAATTCACGCCTGACTAGAATATCGGTCGGGTCTACAAAGCGTGTTATTTACAAACTAGATTTCCACTCTCCCTCCACGCAAATAATATCCCTCTAAATCCTATTTTATTCTTCCCTGCTCCTTCGGTGTAAATATCTACATAACCCGAACGAGTATAAGACGTGGTGTTTAAATTTTAAAAAAAATCGGAAAAAAACTTACCCGTAGAGGGAGAGTTTAAAACTCACTTGAGAAATAACACCCTCAGTACACAAAACCGGTATTTGAACCCGGACATCGGCAAACAAGACTGGATGAGCTTGACGTTTAGTCCGCGTATCTACTGATGCGTGTGAAACAAATAATAATTTTAGTGTAAAGAGTTTACGCGCGTCATTTAACTTTGACCATGAGACACTTTTGTTTTTTTTAAATAATTTTCTCTTTTGTTCGAGCTGTTTATGTTTCGTGATCGAAGCAAATAATTAGTAATTCACCTGGTATCATTCTTTGCGCACACAAACTATGTTCAATGGCCCGAGTCTCAAGGTCAGCCATCCCGCCTGCTGGACTTCTTGTTTGAGATTCTTTGTCACTTTTTGTTCTTTCGTTTTGCTGTTTTTTTCTTCTTTCGGATGACTACCGAATGGCGAACAAAGAAGGAAGGCTCTTCTTTTGTTTGTATAGCTTCTAAAGCTAAAGGAATAAATTTTTTAACAATAAATATAATTTCAGTTTCAATATTTCGTATTTATATAATTTGTTACATCAATCGGATATTTGATCACTTTTTATTATTGCTGTGAAGTGTTTTTCAACCTTTATAGTAACACATACTATCTATCTCATTCTTAATCACTTATCCCATTTAAGCAAGCATACTCCAAAAGTTGAATCCAAATCTTGAGGTGGGGGTTTAGGGTAAGCGAGAAAGTGTTTTTACAGTTTTTATACCAATACTTTTTTTTTTGGTCAAATTAAATCAAGTATTTCTCAAGTAGATATATAGAGTTTAGCTTTCTTCACATGGTGACCTCAACAGTTGTTGAATATCTATCAACGGTGTCTTAGAATTTAATGAAAACTTTTTCTTTTCAATTAAAAAGCTTTATCATCTTACGGTAAGGCAAGAGTGCAGGCCGATTCTGATTCTGAAAACCGGTGCGAGAATGAATCTTTGTTGTGCTTTGGGAGGGGTCATAGTGGCGGCAGGCGACTGGATGCGCGCGCAGAGGACTGAATCAGTGAATTTACCGGAATGAATATTCCATTCCTGTTTCCGATTCAGTTTGATATCGTCGTGCACGTGGTGTTGTTGTTTTAACTGTTTGTTTAGACCAGCTGTTTTTGTATACCATTTTTTTATGTAGAGAGAAACACTTATTAAGAAAGTTTTTCTAAAACCCTAAATTTGGAACAAGAGACTGAAGTCGTAACTTAATCCACGATGTAGTCGATAAGTGCTGGCAAGAGATCGCAGAAGATATACCAAACTCACATCCCGAAATATTAATTTCATGAACTGCAATTCTTTCTCATTTTAATTTTAAATGAAAATTTTCTGTAACCATTAATAAGGACACACTGTCTCTTCACCAGACAACTCCATGATTGCGACTGACCTGCAGTCAGTTTAAACCACCTGCACTCTGACCACCGCCTGCCAATCTGCCTTCCTACACACATGCGTTGTATTTCAGAATCGGAATCAGCCTCCACTCTGACCACCGCCTGCCAATCTGCCTTCCTACACACACGCGTTGTATTTCAGAATCGGAATCAGCCTCCACTCTGACCACCGCCTGCCAATCTGCCTTCCTACACACACGCGTTGGTTTTCAGAATCGGAATCAGCCTCCACTCTGACCACCGCCTGCCAACTTGCCTTCCTACACACACGCGTTGGTTTTCGGAATAGTAATCAGCCTCCACTCTGCTGGCCTAACCGTAATGCCGCTATGCTCATGACAGTCAGTATTCAACAACTGTTGATATCAACATGTGAAGAAGAAACCCGCCTCAGTGGCGTAGTTGGCTAACGCGGTAGTCGTGTTGAGCTCGACTGCTGAGGACAGTGAGATTGAAGTTCGAATCTTGGTTGGGTGAACTGGGGGTGGTTTTTCTTAATGGTTTTCCACTCAAATGCGGGTTCAATTCATCTAATTCAACCTTCTCAGTTCCTAATCCATTAGCGTAATTAGTACTTAAAGCGTATAACCCAAACGGGTAGTAAGNATATATATATATATATATATATATATATATATATATATATTTAGCACCGCGTCTTACTACCCATTCGGGTTATACGCTTTATATATATATAACATGTTAAGAAAATTAAACTCTATAATACTACCGGAGCAATATTTTATTTGTTTTGGCAAAAAAAAAAGTTTTGATACAAAATTGCAAGAACACTAACCTTCTCTCACGTCTCCCACACTACCAACTTAAGCCGTCAACCGTGGTCAAATGGTTTTAAGTCGACACTCCCGTCTTGGAATGGATTACTGGTGACGGTAAGATCGTGGTTCAAATCTCGGTCGGTTGTACAGTGTGGGCTATTTTCTCCCACTCTCTCTCCACGCAAATGTGGGTACGTACAACTCAACCCTGTTCATTTAGTGTAATTAATGAATGTCTATAACTCAGACGGGTATTAATAAGGTAGAATTTTATGAGAAATGCATCCCTTTATTTTCGTGGAGTGATATAGAAAAACCATTTAGGGAAAACTACGATTTATTCAGCTGACCGGGACTCCAGCCCCGATCTCCCCATCACCATCAATCCACTCCAACAAGATTATTTTAAAAGTAGTGAACTAAACTTAGAAATAAATCAATTTGATAAAAATAGTGGACCAAACTTAGGAGTAGTAAATCAATTCGATAAAAGTAGTGGACTAAACTTAGGATATACACCAACGCGTTAGATCACGAAACCACATACACGGGTTTAATTATCTTTAAATAACATATTCAAATAAACTTTAATGTGAAGGTGGCTGAATTTTATGATTTAAATAATTGCTATTTTCATGAAATATGAGATTTGGGCTAAGGCTACACTTAATAGCAGCCATGAAAGATTTATGATTATTTTTAACTAGCAAAGGGTTGTAATAAAGTAGCTGTTAAAACTGGTTTATGATGATTATGTTTGAGTTATTCACTAAAGTTTTCACGCCTTGTTATTTTATAAATGTAGCCTATATTTTATTTCTAAGGGCTTTCTTGTTCTTAAGAAATGTTGCTTGGCAGTCAAACGATTATGAATTTTCAAGTAGTCATTTCTTAGCGTGTTTATATGTTTGAGTGAATGTGTGGGTTATAACTTTAAATAATTTCACTTTGGGAAATACAGAAAGTCTCAATAGAGTTCATTCATTGATCGTTCGTTCCTATGATGTGTTCAACAAGCTTAGTTTATATATTGTCTTAAATTTAAATAAAAATAGGTGTTAAGGTCATTCTACAAATAAAATTTTACTACACGCTTTTATCCAGTATATAATACTTATAAGCTATAAATAGGGATTCATGATTTAAAATAATTACTATTCACAAGTTATAAGGGTAAAATTTGCTATTTCATTCTTTTCAGAACGTTGCGTACTCGTGACGTCTTGGCTGGTAAAGGTAGGATTTCACATGTCAATTGAGGGGCTGGGTGCAAGAAGGGCACTTCTTCAGAAATTAAGTTTTGAGTAAATCGACGTTGAAAATTTAAACATTAATCAATTTATATTATCACCTTGAATAATTACTAAGCTTATGCCATATTTAAAATAGTCTCTTGAAACACTTACCTCTAAAAAAATATTTTAATTTTAATTAAAAATAAATACTGAAAATTAGTATAATAAAAAACTCTTGCAGAGACTACTTTTAACTAGAATATTCAATTAATGTGAGATAAATTCAAACGAAATAGTAATATTTTTCTTTTAATAATGTGATAAAACTAAAACTGAACTTCAAAAAATATGTGTGGCTTGGTAAAAAATAAGAAAAGTAGGGCCTACTAGGCCTTGAGCCAATACACGCATTACAAAATAATGTGTATGTTACTGAAAACACAAAATGTTTTTGATTATTACGAAGGTTCATCTTGATAGTCACTGTCTGAATAAAACTCTACGAGTTCTTCATTTTCATTTTCGGGACCGCTTGAAATAAAAATGTTATTTTCATACCACTCCCTTTCTTCACGCGACAGGAACTCCATAAGATCTCTCAGGTCATCAAGCTTTCCCTTTTTTATGTATGGTGTTTGAAGTTCTTCGAAATCAAGAAGTTCCAGATTATTAGCTTTCCAATACCTGAAGGGCTGAAAGATAGGTGTATATGATTTGGATGCAGCCATTATACCTAAATGAGAATACTGGATCCGAACATACTTTTGGGTTTGAAAGTTAATATTTTTGCCTGTTGGCTTAGCTAGGAACAGTGTGTTGAGACCCTTGCCCCAGTTCTTGATGAGAGGTGAACCTTCTCGAACTTCAAATGGACTTGGATTTTTTCTACAGCTAGAAAAAATATTTAGGTATGACTCAGGAGTACAAATTTTTTCTTTCCGCTTTTTTAGAGTCCCGTAGAGTCCAAAGTTACGGTCGCAAACACTATAAGAATGGCCTCTTACTGGGAAAATATGCTCAATCTGAACATCTAAAGATTTTGAAAACCAACTACAAAACCGGAACACTATTTTATTCTTGTTCTGGCCTCCGGCAGAGTCTGAAAACAAATTAATTTTCTTCACCTTTTCTCTGTCCAATTTCCTTGAAACAAAATCATAGAGGAAAGAGCACACAGAATTTGGATCCTTTTTTGCCTGGTTTTCAACCAGTAAAGGGAACTACTGTCATCGTTGTGGCAATGAATGTTAAAGACATACATCCATAAAAGTCTCTTATAAAATTGAGAAGTTACCGTAAGTTTAGGTAGCGGCCAATTCTGCCCGTAGTCTAACTCGATAGCTAAAACACTTTCATCACCACGAGCCAGGTTTATTATTCTGTCTTTGAGTTGTTTGTACGCCTCTACTTTATTTTGGTGAAGCTGGTATTTAATTTTGCATGGGTCTTCAGGTTTTTCTTTCAGTAAAATTTCACATTTAGCACAAAAGTCACATGTATCAGTGCGAGGCTGCCGAAATGAAAACTCAGAGTTTTCTCTAAAGTAGCGATGATAGGTAGCGTACTTCATTTGAACACTTTGCCCAGTCTTTTCACGAAAATACTCGGAGAATAGATTGAATAGTTCCCGGACATTTAGACAAGGTTTTTCAAAATATTTTCTTGACGTTGATGCGGCACAGTAGTGTGACGTTTTGTGTGGAAATGTTGCCCAATGTTCTTTGACCAAATCCCAAACTTGAATGCCAATCTTTTTCGGCTGGTTAGAATACTTTCCTCTCATGTCAGCAAGAACAGGGGATTCCCCAGTACACAACTTATGCTGAATGATTCGAAATCTCTTAGGACCAAATTGGAAAAGTTCTGTCAAAAACTTCTTACAAACTGTGTGTTTAACTTCTAAAATCCTCACTTCATATTTCCAATTATAGATGCTAGGAGGGCTCTTAGGTGTTTCAGTTCGTTCTTTCATCTCATGAGGAATCATTAATGTTGTGAGGTACGTGTCCTGTACACACTTATCAGCCATGGATAGAAAGTTTTGAAAAATATACTTTTGTGTATCAACTGATACATTTTTGCAACATTGTTTGTAACAGCACTTCTGGACTCGTTGAAACTTCTTCTTTATGATAATGGTGCCGGTAGTAGAAACATATTGTTTACCTGATGCTCTGCTGACTTCAGCTACATTTCTTTTCCATCTACTTTTATCCCTACACCTCTTCAAACCCGTTTTATTTTCAACTATACTTTCACTGTCCTCAGAAACTGATGAATCCGAAATATCATTCATGATTCTTCAAAATCACTGGAAAACTAATCAAAGACTGAAAACTCTAACCAAACAAACTCAAACCTAGAAGAAAGCTCACAGATAACTGAGATAACTGTTCTATGCAGAAAGGGCACATTGAAGCCTATACATTTTATTTTCTCCTGACCTCTGTTTTTAAGGTAACTAAAGCTTGGTGGTCAGATTATTAATCCATAGAAGAACACATTAAAGTGTTTTACTCAAAAAGGGCACTTCCTCTGAAATGCCCTTCTTGCACCCAGCCCCTCAATTAATTTACGTTGATTTCAACGAATTTTTGAAGATTTAACATTGAAAAAAACAACCATAAATTCTTAAATAATTCTAAAAATAGTTCCACACCGTGTCACAACATTATTATATTTTTATCTCGAAGAAGTTTTTTTGTAAACGTATTTTTCTTAAAAGAGCTAAAACTTAGGCTATTTGTCTTGGTCACTAACATTGTCAGTAGAATAATCCTGACAGGATGTATTTTAAAAATGTCCGTGATAGTTTATGTCTATCTAAAATAGGAAACAAGAAAAACTTAGAATTAAAAAGCAAGTTTAAAGTTTTCATGTTGCAAATAGCATAGTGACTGTGTAAACTTGTCAGAGGAAGAGCGTAAGGGTTATGAGTAGATAATCAAGAGGCCTCGCAGGGTGAAATACTTAGTTTATTCCCTCTATTTATATTTCATACATTGGTCATTTGCTTAAAAGGAGAGCGGAGAAATCACTTATGAAAATTTACCACAACATACTCGGCTGAGATTCGGATCATAGCTTTCCCACGCCATTTTCCACTTTTCCAATAACGCGAGTTGTGAAAAGCCGTACATACAGTAGCTTAAATCATAAAAACCTCTATGTATAATCCAATTTTCATGGAAAGACAGGTAGAAAAAGTGTCTAGTTCTATTTTAACGTTTTCATATGTCAAGGTATATGACCCGTAGTTGTAGGTTTTGATAGATAATATCAATACCTTTCAAATAAACAATAAGATGTGATCATTGTTGATTAAAAAAGTTTTGTATTCTATAAAGGTTTCTTCCTATTAAATTTTGGCTGTGCATTTACTTTACATACGCGCACAAAATAATGTTGCGGGACAAGAACTCAATACTAACCTTAGTCCCTTATTGTTCTGTCTGCTTTCAATCGTTCTCTCCCTTTCCCAACGGTATTAGGTAACCTAATTAATGAACGCTAACTTTATTGCAAATAGTCCTAACCAGTAAAGAGTAAGTACTAAGATGTATTGAAAAACAAATGATTAAATACACTTGAATATGGTTAAATATGATTAATAATTTACATAACAAACGTCTTATTTTTTCCCGATATATTTGATTGTGCTAGTTGCTTTTAAACAAAATTGTGTTTTAGCACTATTATTAAAAATGCTATATAAATTTAATTTGATTGCTTAAAATTAAAAAAGTTGCATCGGCCGGGAATCGAACCCGGGCCGCCCGCGTGGCAGGCGAGCATTCTACCACTGAACCACCGATGCTTATAAATGCTGTGGAAATTATGTCTGAATATAACTAATCTTTAATGGCAAAATATGCTGTTTTATTTTTTACTTAATATGGTTATTGTTTCTCCTACTGTGATACAGACCATAAATTAAATGCTGTCTGTTATATAATTGAATTAGTTTTTAGGTCGTGTGCCCATACTTTCAGTCAATTCTGAAAATAAGTTTAAAATACATTAAATTATTATTAAGAATAATAATAGTAAGAAGAAGAAAGTTACCTTTCAGCATGTTCAAAACAATAACATGTTTTAGTTTTTAAGATACTTTTAACTTATATTTACAGTTGATAAAACTTAACGTTGGCCACTTTTTCTATTTAATTGTGTCTTCCAATTGATTGAGCACACCCGACATTAATTCAACATGTACGATTACGGAACATTATGGAATAATCCTCACACACTCAAATCAAGTGCCCCACTCTCACAAATAGATTTTTTTTTGCCATGCTGGGAATCGAATCCGAGACCTTTAACTCAATAAGGGGCCATCCGTATACCAAATGACGCTGTTGAATGCGGGTAAGGGAGGAGGTATAATGTCTACATGTCGTTATATGTCGGCTAGAGAGGGAATAAGCAACAGATCTTATACTTAAATTCTAATGTTGAAAAAATAATATTATTGTTCATGTTTCCAAAGATGGTAACCATACTTATAAATAACTTAAGATACTGGGTTGTATTAAGAGCGTTAATCATAGCAGACCCAACTCAGCTCCCGGCTCGCGTGACGTATGAGAGTAACCGGTAAAAGAAAACACCTACGATATGCCAGAAATGTGTGCAGTGCATTCGTATTTGAATGATTACTCGAAATCTTCCGTGGTGAAGATGGGGGACAAACCGACAAAGTTTCTTGTTAATAACTACAGTATGTCTCTATTATGACAGAATGAAAATTTGTGCATTGTGCTTATCTGCGAAGTCTTTCTAAAATGGTTAGAAACAGGCTTTTCGATGCAGGCTCCATCCGAATATAATTTAATATCTCAACAATTTTCAGTATTTGAAACTTATATTTACTCTTTATCTCAATTAATGTTTAATCAGAAATGATCCACGTGCAATAGTGTTGATGTAAATTTACGATTTCTAGCTGACTGTATCACAGAGTTGATTGACATGAAATGCAAGATCATAAATCTGAGTTCCTCTTTTAGTGTCACAAAAACTTCCCTTTCAAATAATGGCATTCACTTTTGATGTGGAAAGTTACGTAACACCGATTGGAGGGAGGAAATGGGGGTGAAATCTAATGTTTACTTGGTGTTACATGGGGAGAAGGGAGCATCAAAAAAAGGTAAGAAAAAAGCGTTTTATTTCTAACATTAGTGTCCATTAAGTGCGCCAAGCTAAGATGCAACCCACCTTGAAATAACTAAGCAGGCAACGTCGTTATTGGCTAAGACATTAACCTTGATCTTCTCGGTGACCTGGTGGTCTAGGGGTAAGGTGTCAGACTTCTATGCTGGCGGCCGGGGTTCGATCCTCGGTCCCGGCACAGATTTATCTGATTTTCAAACCCTTCCTACACCTCTGACAAGATATCTTGTGAATGTGTGGAATGCCAGGTCGCCACCGTGGTTCGGATTCCACGTTAAACTGTAGGTCCTTCATTTCATCTCACAATCACCCTACCATTACACATTAGCGTAAGTGCGTATAACCCGAACGGGTAATAAGACGCGGTGCTAATAATAATAATAATAATAATAATAATTGATCTTCTCGTAACCGGCAAACAATACCAGACGATACCCAACGAAGTGTATTTGATGGAAACTCAACATTATTAGTTTAACGTAATATTTTAATGAATGAAATATTTAATCGAATATTTTCAAGGTTAAATGAACTGGAAGGAGATAATTGAGCTCATAACAAGGGGGCCCCATAACATTTGAAGATGAGAGAACCTCGAATAAGTGCGGCCGGACACCCTCTTCTACGAGGGTCGTTTCAGAAGGGTTGTAAAACTCAAAATGACTCGACCCACACTTTCCCACCTTCGTAGACCCCTACCACCCTTAACCACCAGCTTTCCCCCTCACACTCTTAAGCCAGTTATAGCTGCTATCAAATCTACCCTCGGCCCAACCAAGTCAGCCTCAGAAAATTCCCCATTGGGACATTCTAAAGTACATTTTAGAGGAATACATTTTGAAATCAAATAAATATGTCAGGGCTGTTCAGAGTTAGCAACACATTAAAGAAAGGAACAAAATAGTTACTGTATACTATTTTTTTTTCGCTAAATAAATCATATAAAATATTACAATATGTAATTTGAATTTAATGTCCCTCTTTCCTTCACCTCTTCCCTACATATAATTTATAATTTTATAATTTTGCTATTCTATATTTACGTTAGTACGAATACACTTCCACTTCACTTACCTACCCATTTTCCCCTTAGGTTAAATCATAAAATAAGCCATTGTGTTAAGTTACAGCCGAAGGGAGTGAGAGTAATTTTACAGTTTTTATAGAATTGAAATTTTTTAGCAAAATAAAATCAAATATTTCTCCAGTAGCAACATAGAGTTTAGTTTTCTACACATGCTGGTATCAACAGATCTTGAATATCTCTCAAGGTAGTCCTGGAATGTTGTCAAAACTTTTTAAATAAAGAGAAAATGTTTTGACCAGATTCCAGGACACCCTTGACATATATTTAAGATCTGTTGATATTAGGATGTGCAGAAAACTAAAATCTATGTTGCCACTGGAGAAATATTTGATTTAATTTGGCCAACAAATTTCAATACTATAAAAACTTTTAAAATACTTGCGTTCCCTTCAGCCGCACCTTAAACGTAATATACTAGAACCTTTCAATCTGAACTTAACGGGACCTAAGCTCATTCGAATTAGCGAAAATTCCTACTAAGCGGATAGTACAGGGATAAAGTATTTAAACGAATTTCAAATTACAGTTGAATGATTTTAATCAAATTTTCGTTTATTTAACTGATGTATAACACGTAATATGTACTGTAATTATTTTTAGTTACAGGACAACACTTTGTGTAGTTACAACATTTAAATATTAAGCAGATTTTATTATCAGATATCACTGTTTATTATAATTATTATCTTTTAACTTTGAGCATTTAAACCGTCAAAATACATTTAATTTTACTTGTTTTTTTCCCTCGTTTTTCGAAAACTTATCTGGTTTATCCAGAATTTTGGACTACTGGGGTTCGGTGTAACGTGGTTTTACTGCAATCTTAATATATATATGCTCATACAGAATACGCATTTACTGATAATAAAGATTATTATATTTTTAAATAAAATATTTCAGGGCTTGAACGTTTTATACTATACGAGCTGAAGAACTCAGCCCTGTCTGGAAGAAATGTTTTTAGTTTAATTATTGTACTGCACATGTAAAGTAATTTTAAAGCTAATCATTTAAAGCCCCGCATTTCTCGGAGCCTGACGAGGTTTTTAATTAATTTTAAAAAAATCTAGTAAGAATTTTAAAATTCCTGTTTCACGTTACACACATTCGTTCACGGGGGGTACTAATTTTTTAAATTGCAGAATTCTCCGTGCGGTAAATATCGCGCGTGCAGTGCTCATGACAGACAAAAATTTTCTTCATTTTATTAATACATAATATTGATTTTGACATATAACTAAGCTAATCAAATGTTTCCCTTGCAAGCACTCTTGCTCTCCAGTATTTAAAAATTAGTTTGGTAATATTGGTTTATGGTAAAAAAAAAAAAATACCTTAGACTCCATGTAGTTTTTATAGGACATTCAAAAATGCTTTATAATTTGTAATCCCATTCTCTCTAAAAAAAAGTTACATCCATTACTGTTTCCAGCCTGTGGCCTCGGTCAGTTTTTTTATTCAGGCTATTTATTTTCCACTACCAACTTGATAAGCCTGTAGTTGCTTCATATGCCTTATAATCTATCCTAAGACTGGGACAGACACAACATTCAGTCCCCGATTGTTCATTTATCAATGTGAGAGGCCAGTCCCATATTTTCATAAATTATAAATATTTCACCCATACCGGAAATCAAACCCGGGTCCCTTAGCTTAATAGGCAGACACGCCACCAAAGGAGAAAAGGTAAGTTGGACATTCTCTCTAAGTTTTTAAATTTTATTTCTTCAATAGGACAAGTTTATTAAATATTTATTCTAACAGGTAGGATTATAAAGGTCAATTAAGAAGATATGGACCAGCATTTTCGTGGCGATTTAAGAGCAAAACCACAAGTAATAAAACCCAAAGGGTGAATCACCTTCAGTTCACCAAGCAGAGATTCAAACCTGACACCTTAAGTCGTATGACCAATAGTGAGGGTATTAAGCTGTCTTGAAATCGACATTTTGGAGATAGTTAGAATTTATATTTAAAGCTGTCGAAAGAACTGCTAAAATCCCCACAGCTTTTTTTGATACATTTGGATTATGCAATATTTTGTTTAGCTTTTATTTATTTATTTTTTATAAATAAGAATAAATGCAATACATCTTTAGTATTATTATTATTATTATTAGCACCGCGTCTTACTACCCGTTCGGGTTATACGCACTTACGCTAATGTGTAATGTTAGAGTGATTGTGAGATGAAATGAAGGACCTACAGTTTAACGTGGAATCCGAACCACGGTGGCAGTCTGGCATTCCACACACTCACAAGATGTCTTGTCAGAGGTGTAGGAAGGGTTTGGAAATCAGATAAATCTGTGCCGGGACCGAGGATTGAACCCCGGCCGCCAGCACAGAAATCTGACACCTTACCCTTAGACCACCAGGTCACTCCTAATACATCTATTATTATTATTATTATTATTATTATTATTATTATTATTATTATTATTATTAGTGGTCTAACTTATTATTACGTTCAGAAGAAGTGCTATCGTGGATTAATGTATGAGAAGTGAGAGTAGTTTTGTATGAAGTGCAACAGCACTTACGCGGAATAGGTAAAAAATGACACTCTATAAACAACTTTTAGAAAACTATCCTCAAAACACCCGATACAGATTCGAGACGTAACCTCTTCCACCACCAGTAATAGTCAGTCTTTTGCGAGCCTGACGCTTTAAACCACGTGACAATCGGTGAGGGTAACTTATTATTTTACCCGCTTAAGTGCGTCACTCTCGTGTTTGAATGGCGGCGTGGAGATTGGGGCCCGAATCCCGGTTGGGTCTATCGAGGGTAGTTTTTTCCTATGCTTTTACAATCTCCTTCCACAAAAATACGGATAGATTGCACCTAAAATGTTTCCTCAATCCTCCTTACCCCATAACGGCATTTTTTTTAGCACCGTGGCTTACTACCCATTCGTGCTATAAGTTATTATTATTATTATTTTTATTATTATTATTATTATTATTATTAGCACCGCGTCTTACTACCCGTTCGGGTTATACGCACTTACGCTAATGTGTAATGGTAGGGTGATTGTGAGATGAAATGAAGGACCTACAGTTTAACGTGGAATCCGAACCACGGTGGAGGCCTGGCATTCCCCACATTCACAAGATGTCTTGTCAGAGGTGAAGGAAGGGTTTGGAAATCAGATAAATCTGTGCCGGGACCGAGGATTGAACCCCGGCCGCCAGCATAGAAGTCTGACACCTTACCCCTAGACCACCAGGTCACCCTACCGTGCTATAAGCTTATGTAATAGTTGCGCTAATGGTTTTAGGGATTAAAAAGGTTATATTTTCTAGGAAGGGGACCCGTATTTATGTGGAGGGAGAGTGGAAAACCATTTTAGAAAAAAAAACTCTCAGAACACCTGACTGAAATTTGAACCTCGATCTCCCCATCATAATCAGTATAGTCTACTGCGAGAGTAGCGCGTTAGACCACGAAGCCACCGAAGCGGGTATTAGTGTAATTATACAATATGAGTATAATCTGAATAGGTAATAAGACGCGGTGATTAAAAAAATCGTATTAATAGAGTATTAATTACTAGGGTGTACATTATTTTAAAAGGGTTAGAAAATATGATAAAATATATTGGCGTTAAAGGGACTCTAAGGGGTGTAAATTATTTAAAAGGGCTAGATAATATTATACAAGGTATAGGCGCTAAACGGATGAAGGGACTGTAAGGGATGTAAGTTATTAAAAAGGGTTAGAAAATATGATAAACTGTATAGGCGTTAAAGGGACTATAAGGGGTGTACATTATTTAAAAGGGCTATATAATATTATACAAGGTATTTGCACTAAACGTATTAAGGGACTGTAAGGGATGTAAATTATTAAAAGGGGTTATAAAATATGATAAACTGTGTAGACATTAAACGGCTAAAGGAACTATAAGGGCACACATTGTTACACTCTAAAATCCGCTTCTTTTTTTTTTTACTATAAAACTGGAAATGAATTAGACGTACAACCCTATTTCATCACCGTGTCACTCACTTTTATACAACGTACAGTAGCCCCACGACTTCTTTGGTGCTAACTGATAGTTCACAGCTGACAACTAAAAGCTTTGAAAAGTTACCAGACCAAATTATGTATCCCTACGAAAAACCATATGATCTGAAAAAATATAGGTTTAGCAGCTGTCACTTCTGACAGTCATAATTTAGGTATACACAGTAGCCCCGTGACTTCTTTGGTGCTGACTGACAGTTCACAACTGACTTCTGACAGTCAACATTTAGGTATATACCTAAATTTTTTCAGTCAGAAGTGACAGCTGCTAAACACATGTCTTTTTGCAGATCATATGGTTCGGCGTAGGGTTACATAATTTGGTCTGGTAACTTTTTAAAGCTTTCAGCAATCAGCTGTGAGCTGTCAGTCAGCACCAAAGAAGCCACGGGGCTACTGTAGTCTACATATAGCTAAAAAGACGAACCAAAGATCCCAGATGGGTAGCGGTAAATGAATAGCAGGACGAACGGGACATCGGACACTGTGATCTTTACGGAAGTAAGGTAGGACAAAGAGCGATGATGCGCACACCTGCCGATACTAGGGCGCGCAAGCGCACACTTCACCGATAGAAGAAAAAAAAACCTAACACCCAGACACTTGCCACGGCCACGAACTGGGGGCTTCTGGGTCAATAATGGGGACGTAAGGGAGGGGTTGTCTGTATATGCGGAGTGGAAGGAAAGGGCAAGGTTTTCCACCAAGGGTGGCTAACATGGATGACCTAAAGGTCAAAAAACTTGCAAACCAAATTAGTTAATTGATCTTCTCTGGAAAAACGGACATATCAAATTTCAAGAATATGAAGTAAACTGTAAACAATAATAAAATAGATTGATGATTAAAGGGTGGATATATAAAGACAGACATGAAGGCCTACATTCTGTCAGTCCCCAAAACAAACTAAAACATACTCTCACCTTCTTAAATTATCCTCACGGTTGATTATAATAAGGTTTCTACTTTACCTTCGTGAGACGACAAGTCGTGCACCCATTTTGTCCACCCTTGGCTTAGAGTATTGATCAACCCTTGGTGGCAGGAAGGCCTATATAGCCGCCTCTCTCACCGGACCTAGTTTTGTGCGAGGGCGGGATCTAGCTATCTCTCTTTAACGTTATCTTTCGCTCTCTCTTTCAACCCTATTCCTCTCCTACTTTCGTTACATCGATGTGCCCACCTCTTGCCCCCGAGAGTACACCCCGTGTCAAAAGGGTTCAGTACTTTACAGTGTATGTCGGGGTAGCTCGAGTAGTTATGATAGTGTGGAAAAGAGGGCTCTGGCTCACTCGGAATTAAAAAAAATAAATCAAAATGGCGTCACCCTTGTTTACCAATTACACTAGAGATGTGCAACGACTGTCAAATAATTTAGAGCTATGTATGGAAGTGGTTACCATGAAAATGATTATCCATTACACTAGAGCTATGATGGTAACCATGGCAATGATTATCCACACTAGAGCTATGATGGTAACCATGATAATGGCTATCCATTACACTAGATCTATGATGGTAACCATGACAATGATTATCAATTACACTAGAACTATGATGGTAACCATGATAATGGCTATCCATTACACTAGATCTATGATGTTAACCATGACAATGATTATCAATTACACTAGAACTATGATGGTAACCATGATAATGGCTATCAATGACACTAGAGCTATGATGATAGCCATGACAAAGATTATCCATTACACTAGAGCTATGATGGTAACCATGGCAATGATTATCCACACTAGAGCTATGATGGTAACCATGGCAATGATTATCCACACTAGAGCTATGATGGTAACCATGACAATGATTATCCACACTAGAGCTATGATGGTAACCATGACAATGATTATCAATTACACTAGAACTATGATGGTAACCATGATAATGGCTATCAATGACACTAGAGCTATGATGGTAGCCATGACAATGATTATCCATTACACTAGAGCTATGATGGTAACCATGGCAATGATTATTCCACACTAGAGCTATGATGGTAACCATGACAATGATTATCAATTACACTAGAACTATGATGGTAACCATGATAATGGCTATCAATGACTCTAGAGCTATGATGGTAGCCATGACAATGATTATCCATTACACTAGAACTATGATAGCTACCATAACAATACAATGACTACAAACTATAGTAGTTTTTTAGCACCGCGTCTTACTACCCATTTGGGTTATCTGCTTGTATACTAATTACGCCAATGTTTTTAGGGGTTAAGGAGGCTATGTTTATAGGAAGTGTACCAGCATTTGTGTGGAGGGAGAGTGGAAAACTATTTATTGAAAAACCTCCCTCTGAACACCCGACCGAGATTCGAAACTCGATCTTCCCATTTTAAGCAGTCTAATCTACTGTGAGGGTAGCGCGTTAGATCATGCGGCCACTTGAGTGGGCTATACAGGGTGTCTAACTCTCTCTCTCGGATCTTCTTATGTATATACATATTACGCCCATAAATTTAAAAGTTATAAGTGAAACTAAGGTGCTGGTGGTCTAGAGGTAAGGTGTCAGACTTCTGTGCTGAGGGTCCGGGGTTCAATCCTTGGTTCCAGCACAGATTTATCTGATTACCAAAACCTTCCTTCACCTCTGACAAGACATCTTGTGAATGTGTGGAATGCCAGGCCTCCACCGTGGTTCGGATCCAACGTTAAACTGTAGGTCCTCCATTTGGTCTCACAATCATCCTACCACTACACATTAGCTTAAGTGAGTATAAACCGAACGGGTAGTAATACGTGATGATAATAATAAAAAAAAGGGAAACGCAGGGGCCAAGGGCGAGTTAAATATCATGTAGTGGAGCTGTGTTTGATAACGGTTAGAAATAATACTTCCAATCAGGATCAGCTTAATACACGAGCTAAGACTTCAACCTTATAAGCATTCCAATTCAAGAATCTGAAGAATATTCAGTCTCAGTTGCGGCATCACGGGGGTAGAGTGCGCTACCCCCCCACTCCCCCTCCCCTACACACACAGTATGTAATTTGACCGAGTTGGCTACTTTCAAAACTTCACTCCAACGGAATATTATTTCTAGGTGAATCTAGTGCCTATTGTTATTGTAAACATAACAAATATAACTGTTTGCATACAAATGGGGAATAATTATTGGAATGAAAGGATTTAATTTAACTATTACATTTAAAATTTAGTTGCTATTGTCATTATAAGGTTGTTTAGTTTATGTATTGGACATACTAGCCTTAACTTCACCCAAATGTATCAAAATAAAGATAATAAATAGATTATCTTAGCACTGCGTCTTACTACCCGATCGGTTTATCCGCTTATGTACAAATTATCCTAATGGTTTTAAGGATTAGGAAGGCTATGTTTATAAGAAGTGTGCTCACATTTGCGTGGAGGGAAAGTGGAAAAACACCCTCAGTACACCCGACAGAGATTCGAACCTCGATCTCCCCGTCATCAGCAGTCTAGTCTACTGCGAGATTAGCGCGTTAGACCATGTGGCCACAGAAGCAGGTAAATGTATGACTAAATACCATTCACAGTAACATTAACTACGCTGATTCTACCAGGACATCATCTAACAATTACAATAGACCCTGGTTAATTGGAAACCCCTGGTTGAGTGGAAGAAAAGGCTAACGCCTTAACTTCGAGAGATAAATAAATATCACTTTAAGACCTATGTATGATAACGGTTATGTTGAGAATGACTTCCAACTTGTAGAATTATGTATTAAAATAACTTACAGAGCTGTATAAGCTAGTGGCTACCGTGACAACTATAAATAATACTAGAGATGTGTATAACAATGGATATCGCGACAATAACTCTTGATTACATATATGTGTACTAGATAGCTGTTACCCGCGGCTTTGCTTGCGTGGAAGTTGATTATATACAAATACGAAAATATACATATGTATTTACAGATTAATTTAAAATATTACGTTACGTTGATGACCATAACTTGACCTCAGATCAAAAATAATGCAAGTCCGATACAAACTTTCACCCCCTTTTTCATCCCTTATTAAATAAAATTTCCAAAATTCCTGAAACACGTATTTATTTGTTTTACGTCAATAACC
>CABFVZ010000109.1:788760-802099 GCA_902151445.1 Timema monikensis | reverse complement strand
CACTAAAGCCTGGCGTCACTTACAGACGCAGTCAATATTATTTTAATAACAGTGACGTAAAATCGGATATACCAGCCCTCTTACTACTCACTATTTATCAAAAGACTAAATCTAGGAAGACACACCTTGGTGTATGAATGTACATACAAATCAATCTAATAATTCTTAGAATTGTTTACACAGCGTAGTTATATTTTGCGCTGACTTTGGAGTAATATGTAGTTAAATAATATGTTTACATTTGTTTTGTCAGTAAATGTCATATTATACTCTTTATAAAAGTGACAAATAACGTTGGCTAAGCACCATTAACCACCGGCGTAATTTAATTTGACCCGGGAGGTGAGGTTTCGGTCCAAATCACGATTGGGTTCATTGGGGCTGTGAGGTGTGCACTGGGAGTAGGAGTGATGGTTATTTTACGATTTGTCAATTTTAATGTAATTTTTTTTATTCACTCTGGCTTACTACCTCTTCAGGCTATACGCGTATATGATAAATTACTCTAATGGGCTGGAAGTGATGAAAGAAGCATTTAGAATCAAGTTAATCTTCCCGTATTTGAGAGGAATGAAAGTATTAAACCATTTAGGAAAAATAACCCTCAGTAGATACAACCAGTATTCGAAACTGGACCTCCCCGTATTCAGCAGGCCAGTCTAACATGAGTGACGCCTTGGACAATTATGAATGTAAATAAGGTGTATTTTCTTCATACTAGTGATGGTGCCATTAGTAACACCCACCCCACGTGTCAGTGGTCTTAAGTTAGTGTAAGCTGGGGATCTGCATAAAACTAAGATCAACAGAGCTTATAAATATACATTTATACAAATATTTAGCAGCGGACATCAATGGGATCATGAGGAAAGTCATTAGTCAAGTCTTATTTATTTTGCGATTGACGTGGAGGTCGGAGTTTGAATCAAAACCGGGTGTTCTGAGATTTTTTGTTTTCCCTATATATATTTTTTAGACCCTCGTCTTACTAACCGCTCGGGTTATACGTTCATGTAATAATTACGTTAATGGTTTTATGGATGATGAATTTTGTATTAATCGGATGTGTATCCGGATTTGCGTGTTGGGAGAGTGGAAAACAATTTTGGAAAAAGTACACCCGACCGAGATGCGAAACTTGATCTCCCCGTCACCGGCAGTATAGTCTACTGCAAGAGTAACGCCTTAGACCATGTGACCAATGAAGTGAGTTAAATAATTCTACTTAACGTAGATGCAGTTATATTTGTATTGAATTCTAGCATCCTCAGTCCAACCCATTAGTGTAGGCCTAAATGTGCGGAAACCTCAGATGGGTAGTAAGACGCAAATCATGTAAAGGCATGATAAGTTAGCGAATGATCGGTGCGTGTTTCCAGGCGATCAAAATTCCCCCATTGGTAAGCCGCCTGTAAATGCAATGATATTAGTCACATCAGAACCTCTTCCTATTTCTTCATCCACTCTTACGTCACCGGAAAGTGTGCACGCTCAAAATATAGTGTCCCCTTCACCAGAGACCGCAGGCAGAGGCTTATAGCAGTGGGACCGCTTCCTGCATACAGATTACTTTCTTACAAGGCGTCCCGGGGAGCCTTAGGGGAGGGAGCTAGCCTAGTCACGCAAAGGTATAAGAGTTCGAGAAGGGGTTGAATTAAGACCATGGGTATCCTTTCTTACCTTCTACCCCCACCCTTAAAAATAGTAGGTGGCGTAGGAAAACAAGGGTTCATCTCGACCCATTTTGGTTTGATCATTCCTGAGGCATTTTTTTTTTTTTTTCTATTTTTACTGCTAACCACATCTTACTTCTCATTCGATATATACAAATAATATGTACTAATTGCATTACTGTGTCAAGGATGAGAAATGTTGAATTTTAAAGGAAGCGGAGGGGAAAATCATTTAGGAGAAACCCCCTCAGGACTGCTGACTGGGATTATAATATTGATATCTCAGTCATCGGTGGCGTGTTGGGTTCAGCCCATTCTGGTAGCAAGCACCTTTTAAAATCCGAGGCGTTAGAGCCGGCCTAAAATAAACCGTAAGTGTTCGCGTCCGTCTGTGAGTCAAAGCCTCCATTCTAGCAACTGGTAGTCATTTAGAGGGTGTTAATGACGTTAATTGTTAACTTGGTCCTGTTTCAGAACTACTAATATGAAATAATGTTGTAAAGTTAGGTTAGGTTAGTTATTGAAATGATACCTCCATTCCGTTGAAGGAAAATAAAATAGTATTCCCAGTCAATATCGATTTTGTACGAATTTTTTTTTTCCTTCCATTTAGTTTACAAAAATTATATATATAAATATTATTTTTGAAATAATTTTTTATACTTATTTAAACTTATTATTTATTTCCATTTATCTACCTTTGTGTTACGTAGTATTTGCAGCCTTATCAGTCAAAATCATGGATTTGTAGGGTATCAACTTTAAGTTTGCTCGTAGAAATATAAGTACTATTTCAGTAAGGAAATTGCGCAATTGTTAAACTATAAATATCTCCCTTTTAAAATCATTCAATCAAAAATATAAGTACCTGGATTGTTGAGGTTGTAAGGTTCCGGGTCCATTTCTAGCTATCAAACACTCGAATTACACTGAATTAAAATTCTTAGCTGCTTTTAAGTCCAAAAAGTAGGTCTACATATTTGTGTTTATATTATTATTATTATTATTATTATTATTATTATTTGTATCACCGTGTCTTATTACCTGTTAAGGTTATATAGATGTATTATAACTAGCCTAATTCGGTAGGTATGAGTAAGGGAGCATTTTAAAAGTATTTTACCTGCATTTGCGTGGAAGGAAATTGGGAAGTCAACTAGGGGAAAACGCCCTCAGTAAAACTGACCGCGATTCGAGCCTCAATCTCCCCACCGATAGTAGACCAATATAACACTAAAGTGAAACCTTAGATCTTTTGGCAGCTAAAGCGGGTCTTTCATAATAAAAGTACATAATATAAAAACTTTCATAATTATAAACATATGTAGGCCCCTGTGTATTATCAGAATTTGAGAAGCATTATGAAGCGTTTTCTGTTGGGTTTTTTTCAGCCTCAATACGCATAGTTCATCTTATGTAAGGAAGGTGTGCCCCTACCTTAGACTATACAGAGCTTCAAACGATCGAGACTACTGTACAAGGTCTTAAACCATGTGTCACAACCCATACTGAGGTTTCAAGAAAGTTTTGAAGAATCACAGCAAACATTTAAAACAATGAGTACATCTTATATTCATTAAAGAACTATTGAACTTTCAACACACTTCAACCTTTAGTTATATATTTATTTAGTTTATTGCCAAAATTAACGTCACCCAGTATGACTACACGAACACCATTTTAATAAGAACCCACCCGCCTCGGTGTCGTAGTTAGCTAATGTGCAAGTTTCGTGTTGAGCTATACTGCTGAGGACGGAGCGATCGAGATTATAGAGTTTCACTCGGGTGAACTTGGGGTGGTTTTTCCTAAATGGTTTTCCACTCTCCCTCTACGCAAATTCGGGATCACTTTCTCCATATTAAACCTTCTCAATCCCTAGCCCATTTACGTAATTATTACCTAAGAGTATAACCCAAACTGGTAATAAGACGCGGTGCTAAATAATAATAATAAAAAAAATAATTCGTCTAGTTAACTATGATAAACGTATGCTCTTCATTGGCTTTATGAATTTAAGGACTGTAACTTAAATAATTAATTAATAATAATATATAACTTCAAGTAGCCATATATTTATTAATTTTGCAAGGAATATCGACATTATTTACATTTCCAATTTGATCTAAAACTTTTCAAAATCTAACACTAAATACTAATATTACCTAAACCATTACTGCCCGTGTTCAGCAATAATAAATTGTCTCATGAAAAGTTGTCACGAACCAAATAAGCATAAGTTGGGGATCTAGGTGCGTGAGCAAAGGACAGTGTTTTGAATATTTTTTATCAAAGCATTGTTTGGCCAAAATAAATAAAATATGTCTTCAGTACATAAAGTTTAGTTTTCATCACATGGGGATAGCAACAGTACAGGCATAGTGGCATTAGATTAAGAATTTTTTAAATGAAGAGAAAAAGTTTTCATAAAATTCCACAACACCTTTGGACAGATATTCAAGAACTGTTGGGGTCACCATTGGAGGGAAATTAAGCTCTATGTTTCTATTGAATCAATATTTTATTTATTATGTACAAATCAATGTTTTGATATAAAATCTGCAAAAACACTTACCTTTTCTCGCGTCCCCTACAACCCTCTCTTAAAAAGCCGTGCTCTCTTTTTTAGTTTCCTTCTAGATGTGTATCAAACAATTATCTTTTGACACAATCTTATTTATTCTATACCTAAAATTTTGACTAAAGTCTTTAAGCAGACGTCAAGGTCTTTGCATCCTAACCTAACATCACCTAACCTAATGTCCGGAAGGGACCTGATGTCAGTTATTGCTTTTAAAATTTTCTTAAAATGTTGGGCCACTTATACCTATCGTAAATTCCCGTTGTTGATTAGAATTTTACTCCTTTTTTTAAACTCCACGTCTTATTAATTGCTTAGGTTAAACACATATAAGTTACTACTTGTGCTAATAAGCTAAGGATGAGAAAGATTGAATTTAGAGCATTTGTGAGGGGCGAGAGAGGAAAACCATTTAGGAAAAGTCACCCTTAATACACCCAACCGGGATTTGAACCACAATTTTCCTGTCATCGTCAGTATATTGCGAGAGTGACGCCTTGGGCCACGTGGCCACTGAAGTGGGTGATTTTACTCTAATATAATAAATAGCTTATAGTTTCGATAAATCTAAAACCTACACTCATACATAGGAATCAAATCCGGGACCTTTGTCTTTGTACGCCGATGCTCTAACCATTAAGCTACCGGTATCGAAGAATCGTAGCTGACTATTTCCACACGTCCATTACAGACTTCCTTAAAATATTAGTTAAGAATGACCTTGGGCACGGAACTATTCCTGGATAGCTTAGTGAGTGGAGCATTGGCATTCTATGCCAAAAGTGCTGGGTTTGATCTCTAAGTCTGGGTGTCTTTTTCAATTTAAAGAATATGAAACTAAGATGTGGCTATAACCGTAATTTGAAATGCAAGACCTCCACCATGGTTTGTATTCCACGTTAAACTGTAGATCCTCCATTACATCTCACAATCAACCTACCATTACACATTAGTGTAAGTGCTTATAACCCTAACGGGTAAAAGGACGCGGTGCTAATAGTAATAATAATGATAATATAACCATAATTATCAAATATAATATTTAATCCGTTGTTATTATTTCATGCCTAATATTCAAGCCAATTCATTCTTTAAATACCAACAATTGTGTGTACTTTTTAAATATTAAAACACCTTGGTAAATATTTGTAAAATAATTGAAGCGTGTTGCAGACGTTCAGAAATCTCCATTATTTAAGAATTGATTTGATGTTTAAAAATATGTTCGCTCAAAACTGGATTTTAAAGCTACATGTTCCTATAACATAGACAACCATAGATTTTAATTTTTTAATTTTTTTAGGTGTACAAAGTGGTAGCAGTATCTTAATTTAAACAATGTTTTACACCAACTATTTCTTTTCTGATATTAATATGAATTACGAGACAGTTTTTTTAAAGTCACAACATAAAATATCAAGATAATTAAGGATTGTTTTGGTGATTTTAAATTTCATAGCTTCCACTCTCACAAGAAATATAACAGTATAAGGAAATGTCCCTTCATTTCAATGGCACTCCTAACAATTAAATATTTTTTGGAAAAATCAGGATAGCATTAATTTATAAAAACACTTAAATTGATGACCCACAATATTATCACAATTAGTGTACACTGTAATTTATCGGCCCTTTATAATTTTATGCCCCTTTTGGTTATTGAAACTTTGTTAAATAGCTATGAACCCACTGAGTCAGTTGAATCGAATCAGTATCGTCGATATGACTTTGGAACAAAGTTGAAAGTGATATATATCATGAGATGAATTCAGTGATATACTTTTGCAAGTTTTTTTATTCAAAGTGTTTTTCCACCATTTCAATTTTTGTAAATTTAGCACAATGCACACGATGGAAAAGAATAAAATAAATATATCTTTCACGAACAAATTCCGCAGGTTTTCTTTTGTACATTCAAAACGCTGGTTGTTTGGAATATCGAGGTGTTAAAACGAGTGTGACGAATATGACAATTTTCACACCACATATTGATTTTAAAAAATGGTCCTTTTAAAAGCAAATTCTTTTTCAGAATCATAAATCATTTTAAATGTTAAAATATCGTTAAAAAAACCTCGTATTTTAGTAATAATATTTTATCTACTGGTTAAAATAAAACATTAATAAAAAGAAGTAAAACAAATGTTAAGAAACTTGTTTATGGTTATTATTAAATGAATTTATTTCTGTATATTAATAAACTTCAGTACTACAATTTTCTTTTCAATATAGTCACTTTATAATACAAGGAATATTTTATAGCAGGCGTTCCCAACCCTGTACACAAGGGCACCATGGCACCCGCCGAGCCTTTTGCTTGTGGTACCCAACAAATTTTGATCACGGCCGATAGGTTATTTTTTTATTTCCCTTCCTCTTATCCCTCTTTCTTTGCCAAAAATCTGAAAGGTTTTCTTGTTTCCTAATTTCATATCTTCACACTCTTACTTCCTGTTTCCTGTGTCAATATTTTGTCTTGGTCTAACCACCTTTGAAGCCTAAACAATACACAAAATAACTAAATATTAAAAATTTAATTAAATACCAAAATGGTTGTATGAGTGGTTATATATTTTCTAGTACCTTTTTTTTATATTGTTAAAACCATTTAAAAAAGGCAGTAATGTTTTATTTTCTTCGTTGACTTAGAGGGGGAGGGGGTTGAACACTCAAACCAACCAATTTGCCTTGTAAAATTAAATGGTTCCTGCCACATTACCATAAGTCTAGAATTTTCTCTATGGTACAAAAAAGCTGTGGACCTCTGTTTTAAAGCATTTAATAATAGTCATGTGAACAGTAGACCTCGCTCCTTCCATTCAAAAGATGCTGAAACTTCACGTTAAGAGCTATGTCACTTTTTTATCACCATGACAGACTTAGGATTTACCTTTATATTTCTAGTTTATATTTTTCCTTAGTGATCAATACAGACAGAAAACAAATTAATCAATATTCAATAGATAATTATATCAATTGAGAATAGCTGTTGTTCATGTGGCTTAGGACGCCAGTAATACAATGTATGAGGAAAAAATTAAAGCATATTTTGCAAACGGCACTAGTCCTAGATTCAAAGAACACTCCTTCCAAATTTAATTAAAATTGCTCCAAGAATTTGACATTAGCCACAGAATAAATAGACAGTTTGAATCCCCAATAGGCCAATTAAAACAGAGCCTCGGTCCACAGAGTAATAAACTAAAAATGTACTGACGAACATTGTCAAACTCTCACCACATTAATCATAACCATTGCTAACATGTTCTCCATAAGTAAAAAGGTGACAGTTGCAGAAATGTATACTTGACATATTAGCACATGAACGAGTATCTAGTATTTAGGAACTATGAGATAAGCTTCTTTTTATGGAAATCCTATTATATTAAGAAATATCTTAGCTAAACAAAAAAACTGCTTAATTAACTAAAAGCACTTGTTAATAAACGTAATTATTATTTACACCGGTACGGTCTAATGGTCCATTGCAATGGACTGTGTATGTCTTCAGATGGAGAGTCCGAGGATCAAATCTTGGTACAGTACACTGAGGAGTGGTGGAAAGGGAGTTCTCAAATGTGATATTGCCCTCTATATTTTCCAAACTCTATCCTTGACAATTCTGGTTAGTTTAATCTATGTTACTTTTCTCATCTCCCCAATTAAATTAATATGATAAGAGCGTATAGCCAGAACTATTAGTAAGACTCGGTGAGAGTGAGGGAAGCTAATGAAAGGTCCGTGTTTTTACAGTTTTTATATCAAAATATTATTTTGGTTAAAATAAATTAAATATTTTTTCAGTAGGATAATAGGCCTAAGTTATATTTTCTTAACATGGTGACCTGAACATCTCTTTAATATCTGTCAGAGGTGTCCTAAAATGTTATGATAGCTTTTCGCTTCATTTAAAAAGTTTGTAATCTAATGCCTCTATGCTCATGACCGATATTTAACAAATCTTGATATCACCATATTAAGAAAATTAAACAATGTTTATACTGGAGAAATAGTTGATTTATTATGTCATTAAAAGTGTCGCTAAAAAGCAGAAAAAAACACCTTTTCTCGTGACCTCTGCACTCCCACCTTAATAGTTCTAGGATTTAAATAATAATTTAATAAAACACGTAATAGCTTTAAAAAAACTTGCAGTTAATATATTATTTTGCTAGGTAGAAACATTTAAAAAAAAAACACTAACATATGCGGCCGAACTTAGTAGTATTTTATTATAATTATTATTTTATGAATTTTTTGATAATTTTTTATCAAAATTTACAGCTGAAGATCACATAAGAATCAAATAGCTGAAGCTATTATTTATGCTTTTTAGTGAGGAATTCTCCACCAAGATATAATATTCTGATTTGGCTTAGTACGCCAATGCTCGGTGTACTAAGTGAAAGGTCCCGAGTTCGATTCCCGTGTCCAGGTGTCATTTTCAATTTTCAGAATATGAAGATCAAATGATGCGACATATGCCTACATGTAAATTATTTTAGTAAAATGTTTAGTAGTCAAAATAATGTCATTTCTTTCATAATCGGGCTGTGGCTTGAAACATTTATACTAAATGTTTCACTTACCACCACGTATTATTACCCGTTTGAGTTATACATTTATGTACTACTACGCTAAATGTTTTAAGGATTAGAAAATGTATTTTAAGATGAAGTGTACCCGCATTTGCACATAGGTAGAGTAGAAAACCATTTTAGAAAACTACCCTCTGTACTCTCAACAGAGATTCGAACCTCGATCTCTCCCGTCATAGGTAGTCTAGCTCACCACGAGGGTAGTGAGTTGGACCATGCGGCCACCTAGGCAGGTATATACAAAATGTTTTGTTACATTTTATAATAAAATATGTTCTCGGTGCAAAATCAAGTTTAAAACATGAGATTAACGCCATACCGACCCAACCGTATGGGAACTTATCTCTTACACACTTTGGTGGCCACGTGGTCTAACCTATCGATGGGTCAACGGTGCTACTCTCGTATTGGACTAGACGGCCGAATATGGGGAGATCGGGGTTCGATCCTGGTCGGGTGCACTGAGGGTGGCTATCATAAATGGTTTTCCACTCTCCTTCCACGTAAATATGGGTGCATTTCCTCTATATTAAGCCTTCATAATCTCTAACCCATTAGTTTAATTAGTACAACCATAAGCATACAACCCGAAAGGGTAGTAAAACGCGGTGCTAAAAATAATACTTATCTATTTCAGCTAAAAATATTGTAATTCTGTGCTACATTCAATAACGCATATCTGGTATCATGCCTGCATTTAATAATAGTGCGTGTGTGTATCATGTGTGTCTGTCTCACACGTGTCTGCTGAGATTAAGTCTTTTTTCTAGAAGAACATCGTCCATCATAGAACAGACGTGTCGTCAGTTATCTACCTAATGTATCTAAAATGGGCCTGCTACCACCTATTTCTTATATAAATGTTTTTCTGAAAGAAACCATGGATAAAATTGATGACGAACTTTATCATATTCATAAGCAAATCCATTATGACTATGCTACCATTTATCCACGTTTTAGGTATAGTTTAGAGCCAAAAAGTTATAAAGGCAATTAACTATGAAACTACACTAAAAAGTGGAGCGATCCGTACGTAAGTATCGGGTCCGGCGCACACAGATTGCGGAACGACAAATACGGGTGCACACGAATTGTGAAGCAACTCATCCAAGCTCGGTAATAACCTTATACGACTGCGGGGTGAAAATTAAATTGATAATAACATTGTTCAAAATGGAAAATGGTGGTTAGGTAAAGTTAGGCTGGGTTAGGTTAGGCTACGATATGTTAGGTTAGTGGTTATAATTTGAATAGGATTAGAGGTTGTTCTGCAATGCGTGTGGACCTGCTGACAGGTATACTTTATTCAACAATTCAAGTGTGCCCATTGGGTCATATAGTCAGGTCTGCAATAGACTCTGTGGTTGGTGACAATCGTGTTCGAAAGTCTGAGCAAGGTGTATTAGGGTATCTTATTAACATATGGTTTATCCATAGCCTTTCCACGTTTTTGTGGGATCACTTATTAAGCTATCATCTTCGTCTCTAGCTCATAGATCATCATGTGGGATGAAATCAAGGGTGAATTGAGGTCCATAACTTTTTAGTTTTTGTGAAAAAATCGTTTTTGTCTAAAATAAATAGAATTTTGCTTCAATTGATATATTTGGTTAATTTTTTTACAAAGAGTAATCTAAAAATGTCTTGATTGTCAGAGTAATCCTATAATTTGGCCAGAAACGTTTTAAATTAAGAGAAATGTTCCTGGTCAGATTACGCATTGCAGATATTCCAAAACAGAGGATAAATTCAGACTAAAGGAACCAACTGGAACCATCGTTGATTTATTTTGACCAAAAGATTTTTTTTACATAAAAACTAAAAATACATGGACCCTAATTTCCATTCCCTTCCATCTCAAACTAGAGGCGCCGCGTACCGGACGCTGGAACGCGTTACAGGCCTTCAGTAATCAATCCAACATTAGGACGTTCTATTTAGACGCGTAAAGTCTAATATGTTAAGTGGCTGAAAAGTATTGTAATCTAATTAATCGATTAAGAAAAGGTGTCTCTGTCTTTTTTTTTATTGATATTTGCTGCAATCTACATTTGTACCATTTTCACGACAGTAAATAATCTGTGTTTCAATAACGATATGTTTTGTCAGATATTGTTAGCGTACATGTAGTCAATATTGACGTGACCTGGCCTTTCAGACGTCAGGTGTGCGATGGGGTTTATTGGATTATACATTAAATAAACTATGTTGCAATAAAACTTGAACCAGTTCCTAGCTTAAATATAGGCTGTTAATATTAATTATTATATAGAGCATGAATGTTCAATTGTACAGTTTTTAAGGCCATCCAGATAATTCTGCCAACATAATTATTGAAGTGTCCTTTCACACAATATAATAAACTTTAAGATCGAAATATGAATACCAAGCGGGTATATACTGAGCGTGGCTATTCATAAATTGTTTTCCACTATCCTTGCATGCAAACTCAAGCACATTTCCTCTATAATTATGCCTTAATCATTCCTAATAAGTCAATGAAAATATTAGGTTAGTTCAAATAGCTATTAAATCTTAGTGCCCGCGGAATAAAATTCTTTAAAATGTAAAATTTCCACATTAAGATATGAAATGTATACTGTGTATAATTAATTGCTCAGCCTTTCTAGCTGGACAGCAACTTTTGATAGGTCTAATTTATTTCGCAGGACTCTTGACATGAAATATCATTAAATATAGGCACTATGGGTAAAGAAAATATCTTTGAGATTACATATTTAAAATGGAAAATTATTATTTTGTAAATAAAATTTGGTCTAAACACCCTAAATGATTAATATTAACAGAAACATAATAAATGGTATTGTAATCCTCACGGACTTTCTCGCTCTTTTTTTTTTAAATGGAGATATTTACCCAAAACTCGTAATATATGTGAAACTAAATATTATACACTAGCAAACCCAAGCATAAATTGCACTATACTTACATAAAAAAAATTAGTCCCAGTTTTAAATTTTATAATTTTATATTTAAAGGATTAATGTCCTCATTTGTATGTTTGGACCGATAAAAAAAATCAATATTGGGTAGACAAGGGTCAACACATCGTTTTAAAAATTTCAACTTCCGTTTAACATTTTCGACATTTATTAGGTGTTGCAAATCTACATGCTATCGCATCGCTATTAAATTCCTTATTTATAAATTTTAACCAATAAAGAATTTATATAGACTATTGACTATTGAGTATAAAATGAAGGAGATAGATCATTGTTGTACAAACATTACTCCTAAGTGGTTTAAGGAAAAACAACATAAACATTTTGATATACTTACTTATATGTTATTACCCTATGGCATTGGAGAACTATTTTACTAAAACTAAAGTAGTAACTAAATCTCACAAAATTGTATTATTATATTTGCCAATATCTCAAAAACTGTTGGTTTTATAAAAATATATTTCATATAAAAGTTTTTATTTTTAATAGTACTACAATTTTGCAATGATACGTTATTTAGAATCTCAAATAGTTGTGTAGATACGGAAGTTTCTGCCTCTGTAAAGTACCCTAAAAGTTATTTTCATGGGCAAATGAAAATATCAATTTTATTTATAATCTTAATCAACGCATAGTTACGAATTTTAATCAAAATCGTTAGAGCAGATTTTGAGTAAATCGATTGTTCTCTTTTCTCCCATTATTAAACTACTCTTAATTTTAAGTTTAAATAGACACACAGACAGACGGCATTGCAAAGACCACTTTTTAGGGTTTTGGGGATCATGAGATGTCGAAATCCATTAACCTTTCAAGTTAGATTTTAACTTTCTCGCTATCATACAGGTAGAGAAAGTATAGTGATCGTCAAAAAATTGAACTTAAGATTTTGATGAATCTTGACGTTTCATGACCCCCCGAATCCAAAAAGTTGTTTTTGATTTTCCGTCTGTCTGTCTCAATACCTTCAATTAGAGCCTAAACTATTTTACTGATCGGGATAAAACTAGGTAAATAGGGTTTACATAAGGTTGGCCCGTAGAGTTATTGGAATTGGATATCTAACCCTAAAATTAAGGGTAGTTTACTGAAGGGCTCAAAGAAAAAAAATCGATTTTCTCAAAATCGGCTCTAACGATTTTGAGTAAATTTCATTTCTGAACATTTATAAATATTCTAAACAAAATGGATTCTCTCAATATTTCAACAAAATGACTTTAAGGGTTCCGGTCTGATGCGTAAATTATCTTTTTTTTTATATAAGATCTCCTAAACTATTTGAGGTATGAAATTACTTATCTTTACAAATATATAGGTCACTTTGTAATACAAATATTTTAGAAGTAGTATATTTTATACAAAACCAATAACTTTCAAGTTATACGTAAATATATATATTTACGTGTGTGTGTGTGTGTGTGTGTGTGTGTGTGTGCATATAACCTTTCGAACACAAAAGGTAAAAGTATTGCGACCACAAAAGAAAGTTTAACCTGAAATATTGATGGAAGTTGATATCTC
>CABFVZ010000109.1:722348-788748 GCA_902151445.1 Timema monikensis | reverse complement strand
CCCCCCCCTCCCCAAACCCTAAAAAGTTGTCTTTGCATTGACGTCTGTCTGTGTGTCTCTTTGACCTTAAAATTAAGAGTAGATTAAGAAAGGGCGAAAGGAGAAAAAATCTATTTTCTCAAAATCGACTCTAACGATTTTGATTAAAATTCATATGTAGGTGGTGATTAAGATTATAAATAAACTGGCTATTTTCATTTTACCGTTAAAATTAATTTTAGGGTACTTTACAGAGGAAGAAACTTCCGTATCTCCGCAACTATTTGAGATTCTAAATAACATATAATTTCAAAATTGTATAACTATTAAAAATAAAAAAACTTTATATGGAATATATTTTTATAAATCCAACAGTTTCTGAAATATTGGCAAATATATTAATACAATTTGGTGAACTTTAGATGTAAAGAGATACTACTTAAGTCTTAACGAATAATTCTCCAATGTCATAGTGTAATTAAATATAAGTAAGTCTCAAAAAGTTAATGTTGTTTTTCCTTAAACCTCTTAGGAGAAATGTTTGTACAACAATTCAATAATCAATATTTACATTTTTCATAGGTCAAAATATATAAATGAGGAATTTAAAAGCAATGCGATGCCATGAAGCTTTGCAACACCTAATAAAATGTCGAAAATTTTAACCGGAAGTTAAAATTTTAATATGAAGTGTTGACCCTTGTGGACCCAAAATTGATCTTTTTTATTGGTTCAAACATACAAATAAGGACATTAATTCTTTAAAAACAAAATTATAAAATTTCAAACCGGGACTAAAAAAAAGTTTTACATAAATATAGTGCAATTTAAGCTTGGGTTTGTTAGTGTATATTATTTCGTTTCACATATATTACGAGTTTTGAGTAAATATCTCAGTTTTCAAACAATAGATTGAGAAAGTCCGTGCGGAGTTCCATATATATATTTTTTTTCGGTCGCAATACTTACCTTTTGTGTTCGAAAAGTTTATATATATATATATATATGCGTATAGCTTGAAAGTTATTGATTTTATAAAAATATGCTGCCGCTGCCAATAAAATATTTGTATTATATATAGACCTACATATCTGTAATGATAAGTAATTTCATATCTCAATTAATTTAGAATATATTATAAAAAAAGATAATTTACGGATCAGACCGGAGTCCTTAAAGTCATTTTGCTGAAATATTGAGAGTAGCCATTTTGTTTAGAATATTTATAAATGATTAGAAATGAAATTTAATCAATATCGTTAGAGCTGATTTTATGAAAATCGACTATTTTTTTTGCCCTTTTTTAAATTACCCTTAACTTTACGGTTAGAAATCCAATTCCACATAACCCTTGGGGCAGCCCTGTAAAAACCCTAGATACAAAGTTTTAGCCTGATCGGTAAAATAGTTTAGGATCTATTTGGAGGTAAAGACAGACAGACAGAAATTCAAAAACAACTTTTTCGGATTCGGAGGGGTCATGAAACGTCGAGATTCATCAAAATCTTAGGTTCTAGTGTTTTTGACTATAACAATACTTTCTCTACCTGTTAGATAGCGAGAAAGTAGTAAAAAAAAACATTTATTTTACCGGTATTTTTGCATCTTCTTCTAAAACAAATTTTGACCTATGCTATTTAAGTGTATTTTCTTAAGCCTGTAGCAATATAATATACAGTAAAACCTTACTGTTATTGAGTAATTAGTGGAAAACTGGATCGTATAATCATAAATTTCCCAAAATCTGAATTAAAAGTTACTCATTTAAGAAGTACAAGAAAATAATATTTGTTTGCGTTAGTAATGCATGTTTACTGCAATGAATAAGTAAA
The DNA here is from genome assembly GCA_902151445.1 of Timema monikensis. Taxonomy (NCBI): domain Eukaryota; kingdom Metazoa; phylum Arthropoda; class Insecta; order Phasmatodea; family Timematidae; genus Timema; species Timema monikensis. The sequence goes on along the minus strand of CABFVZ010000109.1, from coordinate 786,937 downwards.
GTAATAGTATACCTATTTAAAGAAGGGTGTAATTTTTGCATCTAATTTGGTTTATTTAGCAATAAATGAATATTCCCTGCAAATTGATGGCAAAATCCCAATTATTATTTCGTTAAGATTTTTTGTCTGGAACATAAACTTAGAAAGATTTGATATTTTTTTGGTCGTGCCATTGTAAACACGCACAGACAGTAAAGATACCATTATGAATACAAATAAAACATTAAAATGCAACAATTTGCAAACATCTCAAATACTGTAAGTAATAAACAAGCTTAGTTCTCCATGAATAACAAATAAACGAAGAAGCAGATCTAAACATGCTTATTTCGGAAAAAAGGGAAAATTGTATTTGAGTAGTGTGCATTAGCTGAAGACAGTGGAAAGATGAATCTTGCACCTACCCGGACACAATTCCCCGAAATTTATGGACTTTTCGTACATTCTCTGTAAAATAATAAGTGACATAAGCTGCCCGTTTAAACCAAAGTTCGTAACATATAGTTCAGTAAAATGGAGGGTTTATTGTACTTGTTACTAGACAAATCATCCTCTATATAAGCTGACATCTTAACTCGTTTGGTAGCACTTAGATTTAGTTAACCAAGGGTCCCAGGTTAGATTCCTGTAATGGCTAAATAATTCTTAATGGTGAAATTGGGATTTTTTTTACAGTGATGAATTAACAACTAGGGGAGCAGATATTGTATCTCTTCTAGAAATGAATTAATTTTTAGGTAGGTCCAGTAAGCTCATGTTAAGTCTCCCCCTTAACCCGACAAAAAAAAAATCAAATCTACAACCAAAGTTTACTATACATAGAGCGTAACTTATTATCTTTAGTATTTATGTTAGTGACGTCAAATCATGTAATTGGTGTTTTCCAATCTAGGCTTGGACTAAAATCGTTACACCTATATAATAATTATTTCCTTTTTTCTAATTATATGAATTTGTTTGTAAGTCTAATGTTCATATGAATAACTTTATCTGACAGCTATAAAATTAACTAAGGGAGGTTTTACAAAATAGCTTCACATTCTCCTTCCAAGAAAATGTGGGTACACTTCATTTAGATATAATCTTCCTTCCCTAAGATCATTAAAATAGTTAGTATATAAGCGTGCTAGTAATAGGTGGTACCAAAATAAACTGCCTCTACTTTCACATATTCATACGTCATTTCATTCAACTTTTGATGGATATTAACAATACCTTTGAAATAACTGTAAAAATGTATAATTGTTAAAACATGAAAAATGTGTATTTTCTAAAAGTTTCTACCTACCAAAATCTTAATATAATAATCCACACGCCTTTTACCTTAAGAGATAGCAGTCACACCCGATAGATTACTATACAACCCTATCCTATAAATACTATAGTGTAATAATGCAAGAAAATCTTGCTATATTATGGGGTAGACGAAGGATACAAATTTTCTACGTCAGGAAAAACAATTGTCCTGTGGGTTGAATAACACGTTGACTCTGTTATACTATGACAGGGAGGTCGGGGTTCGAATCACATCAGGGTGTATCTAGAGTTACTTTCCTTTAGTTGATTTCCACTCTCCCTCCAAGCAAATGCGGATACTATTCTGTCTTCCTCATTTTTTATCTTACTAGAACAATTAAAATTCATATAACTTAGCTGGGATGGTAAAACTTGGAGGAAGGAGATGGGGGTGGGGGATAAGTATATTTGGTTACATAATTGTATGCGTGATTATTTATTCATTTTGTATTTTTTCTATCTGTCACAAACCATAATATATTATTTGTTAGAACCATCTTATGAAATAAAATATATAATTATTGTTTACAAAATTATACCTATAGTAATTATTGAGCTTGATATTAAATGTTGTATTGAAAGGGAAAAAAATTAATCATATTTGCAATTTTATAGAAAAAGCCGTTTTGGCCTAAACGAATTTAATATTGTTACTGTAGAAACATTATTTGGTTAAACAATAATTTGTTTAATGAAAATAAAGAGTTCTGTTCAAATTCCACAATGCCTATGACAAGTATTGACAAAACTTTGAGATTTATTTTGGTCAAAATATGTTATTGAATATATAAAAACTTTAAAGATGCTTATCACAAATAGCGTTCCCTTTATTACCACCTTATCGGTATAATTACCAATTGCACCAATAATCAATAGGCTCAATAGCTTACAAATTTTACGCCATATTCAATGAGGAATTACAAAATATTCACCCATGCTTCTTTTGTTGGATAAACGCTTCCCAAGTGGCGAGAGGAACGAATTGATGAGATTCTTGGAGGAAAATGGCGCTCTTGGGGGATATGCGAAAATACGCTCAGACAAATTGCCGAGACTTGGCTAAAATTAAATACATCGCTGAAGGAAGGAGAGAGAAGGGAAATATAAGCTTATAACACTTGTCATAAATTTCCATGTCAGCAAAGCGTTGGAGCATGTGGAACACAGGCTTAACTAATACGTTTACATGAAACTTTGGAGATTAGAAATCAAACTTTTTAAATATATTTTGTCGAAGATAATTTTTGTAGGTGTTGTAGATTTGTAAACTCTCATTCAAGTGTTAGATCTTAGAGCCTTAGTCATCATTAGTCATTGAGTAAAAATATATCACTGTCAAGTTTGGTGAGTGGTTAGAGTTTTCACTGCGTCTTATAACCTTTTTTTGGCTATACGCATACATTAATTATCACGCTGATTCTATAGAAATGAGAAATGTCTAATTTTACAGGAAATGTAACTCTATGTGTGTAGGGATATCACGAAATTGGTAATGCGTTTGACCGTTCGACCACCAATGGCTTATTGACGATATTAATTAATTTCTAATAGCCTGAAAAATGGCATTACCGTGTGTTAAAATAAATTGAAGGAATCATATGGATGTTCCTATAACTGCATATGCATTCGTCTGGAGATGTAAAGGAAAACTACACCATTAAAAATCAAGTTTAATGTTACCCATGTGGTATATAATATAAAATACTTTCATTCAACTGACAAAAAATGATGGCTTGAGCTCATTTTGGAGGCTTAGTGATTTTATACTTGTAATATTTTGTTAAATTATATTTTGTTTCGATGTTTTATATTGAATTTTATCTCTGGTCCACGTTTTACCACCCACCTGGTCTAACCACCTATTCACACTAATGAAATAGGAAATAATAAGTAGTAAATTGTACCCACATTTGAGTGGAGTAAGTGTGGTAAATTATTTAGGAAAAAAAAAATATCTTAATACACCAGGGGGAATTCGAACCATGGCCTCCCTATTTCCAACAAAACTTACTAGATGAAACTGATAACTGTGTCCCTATACCAAACAATGTAGGTGTTAATTTGTTAAATTATATTTGTTTAATTTTGTGATATTTGCTTGTTTTACTGATTGTGTGTTCAAATTAGCCAAATACATTGAGCACTCAATCAACACAAGTATAAATGTGTAAACAACAAACTAAAGTATTAAAATCTATATTTAACCTAATAAAAATATTAAATATTTCAACTACCCCGTATACTTTAAAACGTTAACATATTTTTGAGTGAAGAAAAACACAATATATCTGACAACTTGAAACGACAGATAAACATTTTTCAGTAAAGTTTCAATAGGCAAATATTCAACAGCAGTAGCGTGTAGGTTTTAATCGAAGAGGTTAAGCCGGGAGGAGGAGGCACCTAGAGCCAAATACATAAATCCATCTGAAATTGTTTGGGGTCTGGTGGGGTAGGGGTGTAACCCCTCCTTTTTATATATTCTTATACACATAAATAACAGACAGGTTGGTTACGAGAGAGTTTTATTTTTATTCAACAAAATGTCAAAAGGCTCTATGAGAGAGTGAGGCATGCCCAGCGTTAGGCGCTGTATTCATACACAATGTCTGAAGAGTACTAATAATACAACAAAAATGCGGGACGTCTCCCCGAGTTCATAAATGGCCAAACAAATCATTTAAAGCATTACGTTAAACTGACATTCACACAAATCTATTATAAATAACAATAATAAGGAAGGATGAAGATAGTAAACCTTAGACTATGATAATATCAACAAGATATTAGCTAGTTGCCATCAGCGACTCCCAATTTATCAGAGTAATAAACAAAATGTTCTAGATAAAAGAATATCTTAACAGCCATAAATGGGCGTAATAGAATATACAACAAAAATAGAAACATTCGTTATAGTTAGGAAAACTAGCGTTAAACATATCAACTTGAGTTAAAAGAATAAGCACGCCGACTCGCGGGCCCTGATTTAATCAACAAAGAATAAATCTCCGATGTTTAACAATAACAAATAAACTTCTCATTAATAACACGTAGCATAATCTTAAAACATATGATTTGGGAAAATTACAATATAATACAGCCCAATGCAACACAGGACCAAAAATGGCAGTGATCTAAAACGTAAACCCATCCGTGAAGCGGATAAAAGAGTTTCCCTATCAGACAAATGTTTTGGGTTCAATCGTGCAACCGTATTACGTTTAGCCATAGTCTTTAAGCAAACTTCAGCAAACCCGGTATAAATAAAGATTATATATATATAATATAACATCACAAGCGGTAAGTGGTACAGTCAGTACCAAATCTCAAACGGGACATAAGGCCTTCATTGTAAATAGTTGGTTTACTACGCTTATTTGAAGCCATTTTAAAAACACTTTACGTTCCTTGTGTTTAAAGTTGATTAGTTATCTGTAACGTTTATCAAAAAAGGTAAAAATAAAGTAAAACATTCTACAAAAAGCTACTTAAAGTCCTAAACTATCGAACTTAAGCTCCCTCCCCCCCTCATGAGCTGACTGGAGTGTACATTCCAGAACGTCATTTTAATGACTGATGATGTTATCATTGGTATCCCTCTTCAGTCGTTGACATTTTATCCGCATGCAATGTTAACTGTGGCAAGGGAAATCTAATCATCTATAGCAGTGGTTCCCAATCTTTTTGAATTGTGGAATACTTTTCAGGTAAGAAATTCGTCACGGAGCACTATCGTTGCCCTGATGTCAAAGGCACGAATTTGCATTTTTTTAAACTGTTTTTACCTAACCACACTTTTAAAGTTGTTTGTCAATATTTTATCCTATAGCAAAAGCACGAACTATCTTTCTAATTCTAAATATCGTAAATTTTAATCTAAATTTAATTTTTTCACATTAAAAATCATTGAAAATTGGAATTTTAAATATAGTTTTCTCAAAATATCAATTGGATTAGGGGTTAGATACATTCACCTAGTACCTACATAGGTACTTAACTGAATGACAGTAGTATTCACGATGGAAAAGTGGGTTTAGAATTTGAACATGTTAAACATAAAGTCTTACATCATTCAAAATGTTATTTTCTTCACTAATTTCAGATAAATAAAGAACTTACCTAACTACATAAATTAAAACCACAACAAACTTAAATTAAGGCAACACATTGGATAACAAATTCAAAGTAGGTATTATTAATTAACAATAGCATGTTACCCACATAAATATGGTATTAAAATCCATTTTCACCTAAAAAAAAAAGTGACGACATCAAAAAAAGAACAATAAAGTATAGACTGCGAACTTAGATTATAATGATAGGGATGGGATTGTTTAGATTTGCTTGGCTATATCTGGTTGGATTGTTTTGATTTGAATAGCTTTATCTGGTTGAATATGGAAAAACTGCAACCAAATATCTGGCTTTGCCTTGAGGTGGGATTTGTATTTTGTTTTAGTAGCCACATAGACAGAGAATTCACACTTACATAAGTGAATTGTTGCAAAGGGCAGAAGGATTATTTCCACTTTATCTGACCAAACTTCAAATTTATCTATTAGCCGACACCTAAATTCTGATATAGAAATCTTAGTTGTAAAAGTCTCTTTTATCAAAGAATCTAATGTCAAATCAATCAAGCACTTATTTGCTGCTATGTCAGGCAGAGTAGATTTTCCGACACAACCCAAAAGTGGTTTTTTTTTATTTCTTTCGTGGAGTTCTTCCAGAAAATAACATTTAAAACTATAAATAACACTGCACTGCGACTTGACTTGTTTTGACTCTCGACTGAATACTGACTGAACTTCAACTAACTGAAGGTGCCAAGAAACTTGAGGTTTTAATATGCAATAGAAATTTCCCAGATAATTCTGGAAAGGTGTTAAAGATAACAATCGTATCTGAAAGCGTGGCGAAGTTCTCACAGAGACGATGTTAACTGACATCTTCGATGTGCTTCATCAACGTTCTCGATGTTTTGCATGGTTCCAAAAATATGTGGGTGGGCAGAGATGATTGAGGTTTCGCATGACATGCACTTTGGCGTTTTAGTACTTGTTATCTACACTGTTTTACAGAACGTCGAAGGCGCTAAATAATTTCTAACCAATACTTATATATATACATTTCATGGTCACATAAATTCCCAATTTGGAGATCTTGTCACATTAGTTTTATTTAATTTTCTTTCCAATCTTTTCATGGAGCACTTCGATATGATCCACGTAGCACACGTTGGGAACCGCTGATCTATAATATTCGACACATCCAGAGGATTACATCTAGGGTAATATACACACCCAGGGAACTATACACACTTATAGAGCCTTACACACATTAGGCAATCCACACACCTAGGATAATCTACACAGCTAGGGAAATATACACACCTAGATGACTACATATCTAGGATACTCTACACGGCTAAGAGACTCTAGATATCTAAGAGACTCTACACATATCTGTGACTCTACATATCTAAGAGACTCTACACATATCAGAGGCTCTATATATCTAAGAGTTTCTACACATCTAAGAGACTATACACTTCTAGGAGAATCTACACATATAATATACTCTACACATATATGAGAATCTATACATACGGAGGACACTAAACATCCAGAGAATACCACACATCCAAGGATCTCTACTCATCTAGAACACTCTACACATCCAGGAGACACTACAACCTAGGAGACTCTACAAATATAGGAGATTCTACACATTCAGGGGATACTACACAATCAGATAACATTACACATCTATACATACGGAGACTATACACATTTAGGGAACCCTACACATCCCAAGGACACCAAACATTCAGATAATTCTACTCATCTTGGAGATTCTACACGTTCAGGTGGCACTACACATCCAGAGGATATTACACATCTGGGAGACTACACACATTTAAGGAATACTATATATTTAGGGAACACTACACATCTAGAGGACATTAGGCATCCAGGGGACTCTACTCATTTAGGAGATTATACACTTTCAGAGGACTCTTAAACATTCAGGGAACACTTCACCTATAGGAGGATTTAGCTGCCAACCACTACCACTGAGCTACGTTCATTAATAATTATGGTAATAGTGTTTGTGAGTATATTTCTATACAGCTGTAGTGAACTAAATATGTCACGTTTACTTTCTAAAATCTTTTAAATTAATTTGTAAGTATTTAATTTGAATAATTTAATTAAATAAGGGCTTAATTATTTTAAAGTTAGGGAACTAAATTTAGGAATACTATGTGTTGAATTTACTTTCTAAAATCTTTAAAATTAATTTGTAATTATTTTGACTTTAATAATTAAATTAAATAAGGGATTGATTATTTTAACCATAGTGAACTAAACATAGGAATACTTTGTGATTTCACCTAACTTGCGCAGCATCTACTATCCTCTCAGCGTGCCCTTCACCCTCCATCCCTTTCATGCACCCCATCATAGCACCGTGACGCTATCCGGTCCTGCGGTCAAACCACCACGGCGGGTCGAGCGATGAATGTTTGAAGGGCGCCCGCGAGGCCTTTCACAAGTCTATCAAACATTCAGACCTCGTTAGCGGCGTCACTTCCAGGCTGTTGAGTGTGCGGTGTTTGACTTCCGTGCGTGCCTCGTTTCCACGATTTCGGGAGGCGGCTGTCAGGACTAAATGTAAGGCTGAGTTTATGGCTTTATATAGTGACAGGCAGCCCTAGATGTAGGGTTTGATTTAAATTGATTCCAGGAGTTGGAAAACAATACTCGATGTAAGGCTTGATTTAAATTGACTTCAGGAGATGAGAATAAAAACTTGGTTCAAATTGATTCCTAGAGGTCACAGAAAACATTCAATGTAAGGCTTGGTTTAAATTGATTCCAGGAGATGATAAGAAAGGCTTGGTTCAAATTGACTTCACTAGGCGACAGAAAACATTCAATGTAAGGCTTGGTTCAAATTGACTTCAGTAGGCGACAGAAAACATTCAAAGTAAGGCTTTGTTCAAATCGACTTCACTAGGCGACAGAAAACATTCAATGTAAGGCTTGGTTCAAATTGACTTCAGTAGGTGACAGAAAATATTCAATGTAAGGCTTTGTTCAAATTGACTTCACTAGGCGACAGAAAACATTCAATGTAAGGCTTTGTTCAAATTGATTTCAGTAGGTGACAGAAAACATTCAATGTAAGGCTTTGTTCAAATTGACTTCACTAGGCGACAGAAAACATTCAATGTAAGACTTGGTTCAAATTGACTTCAGTAGGTGACAGAAAACATTCAATGTAAGGCTTTGTTCAAATTGACTTCACTAGGCGACAGAAAACATTCAATGTAAGGCTTGGTTCAAATTGACTTCAGTAGGTGACAGAAAACATTCAATGTAAGGCTTTGTTCAAATTGACTTCACTAGGCGACAGAAAACATTCAATGTAAGGCTTGGTTCAAATTGACTTCAGTAGGTGACAGAAAACATTCAATGTAAGACTTGGTTTAAATTGATTCTAGGAGATGAAAGAAAACACTCAAATATAGAGGAAGTTACCATTTAATAAAATACAGCCTAATTACACCCGATTACGGCTCAAAGTCATACTAAATTAGCATGACACTTAGAGCCAATGATTTCGCACTCTACCTCCAGACAATGAGGGCAAATTTAATCTCAGTTTATACATTCCTTATTCCTACGTCATTAGTATACCGGTGATTGATTAATGCGTACACCCTGAATGGTTACTAGACAGGGAAAATAACAGCTAATCATTTGGATATAACGCATGAATTTAAATAGTTCCGCATACAAATAGAACTATACAAAAAGAGCTATGCATATAAAGAGTGCCGCATGAAAAGAAGTCGCCATAAAATGAACGTTGAATGAAAAGGGCAAAGTATAAAAATGGTGCCGTTATGGAATGAACACCCAAATAATTAAAAAGGCATCGTTATACAATATAAACACGCTAAAAGAAAGCACCATTGTAAAAGGACACCATTTGGCGAGGAAAAAACAAGGGTTCATTTAGCTAGAGTTCAGTATTTACTTTTGAATATGAGTACATCCGTGTTATCAAAATGTTTGAAATTAAGTACCTTGAAATGTAATTCAGAGTATTGGCATGTTTTATATTTTACCACACACACAGAATATAGATTGAATAGTTATGGTCACTCACTTCGGGGGCCTCATGGTCTAGAACGTCACTCTCGCAATAGACTTCATATGATGGGCAGATCTTGGTTAGATCCTTGTCGGGTATACTGAGCACGGTTTTACTAATAATTTCCACTCTCCCTCCACCCAAATATGAGTACACTTCCTCTAAATTCAACCGTCCTAATCTCTAATATATTAGAGTGATTAGTAAATATCATATAGCCCGAAAGGGAAGTAATACGCGGTGCTAAATAAATAGATTTGATCAAATTAACATTGGCATCAGAGCGATATTTTTTTTCAAGATTTTAAAACAAAATCTATTAATTAAACGATATGTTGTAAATAAATACCAAATAAATAAAAGTATACAAAATAAAACAGAATCAATGTAAGAAATAATTTATTACAGTCACGGACTGAATTGTATATTCAAACAATTTTAAATATATTGGAACGTTATCTCTATTTTCACAATGTCCATTTTGCTGACAACGTAAAAGTATAAAATGAGGGAAGGAGATAACATTAGTCCGGAAAATGTATAATAGTAAATACACAGTAGCAAGAGTGTTTTAGAAACTAGACAGTTTGATGTTGTTGTAATATTAATAATATTTTACTGCATTATTATATTATGAGTATTGATACTATCTATCAAATATGACAGCTGCAGATAACATAGTTTACGTATGGATTAGTTAAATTAGGGTTAATAAACATTGTAAATGTCAGATGTTGTTTGTTCTAGTGCGTTATTACGTTTATAATTTTATTTTTTAGTACCATGTCTTCCTAACCGTTCGAGTTATATGCCTATATAGAAATTACTCGAATGTGTTAGGGTTGAATAGGATTTCATTTAGAAGAAGTTTAACTGAATTTGCGTGGAGGGAAAGTGGAAGGCTATTTAGGAAAACCATCATCAGTACACCCGACTGGGATTGAACCCCAATCGCCTCGTCATTGGTGGTCTAGACTATTGCAAGAGTGACGTCTTAGACTATGCGACCACTGTATAGGTTGTAATACTACAATAGTGGTATACCATTAATATTAAGAAACTATTAAAAAATGTTGGCACCCATCTCCAACCTCTATTAAAATATCACCTGAAATACATCTCTCAGACATCCGAAATATGTTTTTAATATGTTGTTAGAAGAAAGACAGCATTCTTCTAACTGACCCTGAAAAATTAAGGTTCAATCCCTAACATATGTAATATGCGTTTTCCCCCTACATATTTTAACTTGCAAGAACTTATTTTCATAAAATAATGGATTGAGTGCGTCGGTGGTGATCTTCAACATGTGATTTATCGCTGGTATTTCTTCAACTCCCTCTGCATTTTAATTTGACTACATTCCCTTTCTCAGCCCTACATCTTGGAGTGAGTTGTTAGTAGCCATATTGTAAAACGTATTGTTTCAAAGAAATAATATAGTTGGTTTTGTTGTTATAAAATGGTTTCCTTAGTTTTAAAACAAAATTAATAGGAAGTTCTCACTTTATAAAACAGATAAATTCAAAGTTTTATAACCTAGTTCGTGCTTGCTACTAAAGCCTCGTTTTCCTTATGTTTAGGGTCTCTATACTTTTAGTCCTTGAGTATGTAAGATTTTTAATTTTATGAACACTTGGTGATCTTAACCACTTAATATCGTGTCAACCAATGCAAAATTATAAGACTTGGTCCAACCAAGCTCATGGAAATAAAATAAGCTCAGCAAAAAAAGTGCAGTGTTTTTGCAGATTTTAGAATATATTATATTATCAAAACATGTTTTTGATCAAAATAAATTAAATATTGCTTCAGTACAATTATAGAAATTAACTTTCTTCACATGGTAATTTCAACTGTTCTTGAATATCCGTCAAGGTTCTCCTAGAATTTAATGACATTTTCTCTTCATTGAAAAAGGTTGTCATCTAATTCCGCTGGGCTCATTACAGCTATTAAACAACCTGTTGATATCACCATGTGAAGAAAATTAAACTCGTGTTAATTTTTGCCAAAAAAGCAGTGTGGAAGGCAACATTGAACCAGCACCTTTCCTTGTACGTGGTATTTCTACAAGATACCGAAGGGCTGAGTGCGTGAGCCAGCTCTGGATGAATAGAAATCAAATCAAACCTTCGGGTTGTTTACTTAAGAAGAGTAATATATTAAAAATGATATCAATGTTTACCGTAAAAAATATGTTTGTATTTTCTAAAAGTACATCAAATATCCATTAACAAGAAAATAAATTAAAGCTTGTGTTAGATTAAAAAAAATACTTTGCTAAAGAGAGTTAATGTGGGTTAGAGCAGCACTTTCAGTGGATTTAAACAGCAAAGTAACTAAGAAGTGAGAAAATCTATGTAGTTTTTTAGTACCGCATCTTACTACACGTTTTACCAATACGCATACGTAGTAATTACGCTAATGTGATGCGTGTGAAAAATTGTGAATTTATAATATGTGTTCCCTCATTTGCGTGGAAAGAGAGTATAAGTCATTCGCAAGCTAAGTTTACTTGGATGACAGCTCGAAATGTTACTAGAAGTAATATCTAATATATCACTACGCCAACAGCTGACATCTATCACTTTGGATGACTGTAATGAAAACAGATGGTAATATTTATGTGATAGTTAACCATCGTAATTAAGGCCAATATTATTTATATATTCATTTGAGGTCGGACACAAAGTTTATTTATAGTTTTATTCCCCTTAAAAAAATATTAACATCACTTTCACAAAAACTTCTAACGAACATATCTTTTAAATGGTGACTAACGTATCCAAACCATATGATTAAACATAACGGTAAACAAGTTTTTTACAATGATGCAGACACGCAGTTGATGAAATATTTTATTCAATTAAATATTTCAAAATACGATAAAATAATCATAAAATCATTTATTGTATGTAAAAAAAATTATAACAATTTTCTCTTTTCCAAGTAATAATAATACTAATATTTAGCACCGCTACCCGTTCGGGTTATACGCTTTAAGTACTAATTATGCTAATGGATTAGGAATTGGGAAGGTTGAATTAGAGGAAGTGATCCCGCATTTGCGTGGAGGGAGAGTGGAAAACAATTTAGGAAAAACCACCCCCAGTTCACCCGACCGAGGTTCGAACCTCGATCTGCCAGTCCACAGCAGTCGAGCTCAACACGACAAGTGCGTTAGCCAACCACGCCACCAAGTCGGGTCTTTTACAAGTAATTACGATGCCTGTATTAAAAGATATTGATGTGTGCACTATATTACGCAAAATCAGTAACATTCCAAAAAGAAAAAAAAGTACTTTTGATTATGTTTAAAATATTGTTTCGAGTTGGATGAAAAGAAATTATTTAAAAAAATGAACTAGTATGAGAAAACTTAAGTTTACGTTATTTTTAATGTAATATATAACAGATAATTAAAGATATTTACATCTATAACAAAACTGTGAGTTTTTACAAGTGTTGATAACCCAAAACCTAAACATATGATTTTCGAACTGTCATCCAGGTAAAAACCTATCGTGAAAGGAATATAGAAACCCGTTTAGTGATAAAACCTCAGTGCACACGACTGGGATTCGAACCCCGATCTCTCCGTCATTGGCAGTCCGGTATAGTGTGATAATGACACCTTAGAGAATTTGGCCACCTAAGTGAGTAAAGTCGTGTATTGCTTAAGTTTTTTTATTATTTGTTGTTTCATTGTTGGTTTACCCTCCATGGATTAGTTTCTTTGTTGTTATCCCATATAAAAGTATTATAAGTACGAATACATACCCGCAAGCCCGCATCGGTGAACACGGGGACTAGAAGCTAGATTCGTTTGATTTGGTGGATTAGCCTGTGATTGGGAGATTGTGGCTTGAATCCAGCTAGTACTGTAGTACTGAAGGTAGCTTTTCATCAATACTGCCCTAATCTCCCTCCACACAAACGCGGGTACATTAGCTCTGAGCGTATTATTTTTTGTCCACCCGTTTCAAGTACCCACCACCTAAGCTAATGTAATTCCTTCCTTCCCTGGTTTATATCCTCCAAGGGAAGACCAGTGCTTGATATACGACCGGTTGGTGGCCCTTTCCCCATTGATCTAGGAGGAGGAATCGTTGGAAACCCACCCCCGTCATTAGCGACAATCTGCAATGTCGGCTGCAGCCGCAAACCCTCCATCTTATTCCTCTCCTAAGATCCCCACCGAGGATTCTCTCCGTCGCTCCTTCAAGGGAAAAGGATTCTTGGCTCTAATTCGTGAGTCTTAAGGTCAACGCCTATTTAAAGAGGAATATCCACAAACTGTGATATTCTCACAAGAAAGCCAATTCTCAATCTTTGAAAAATTATTTTAAAATAATGTTTGCCCCCATTCGGAACATCCGCAGTTAATTACGCTAATGGGGTTTAGTTAAGGCGCCCACCTCAGTAAGCGAGAAATTGATGCAAGAGGTTCAGCTCTAACTAAATATTTAATTTTACAATGCGTTATTTCTAAACGTTCACGCCAAAATAAAGTCGAAATATTCCAACAGGAATCATTTTCCTTAATAACCCTTTAATCAAGATTATATTATTGACATGTGACATTAGCTCATTTCCAACGACTTTTTAAGCATATTTGCGAAGCTATGAGAATATACTATGTTAAAGGGTTTTATATTTAGTATTCTTCTAACAAATACAGTAATATTTTGATAGGCTCACAACAGAAAATTGTAAGATATTTGAGAACCGTTAGTGAGCTTTCCTCTTTGCCTTAAGATAAAAAGTTCCATACTTTTATTTTCCCTCTTTCTTATTTACATTACAAAGGGTGAATTTAGGTAAAAGATGAACAGTTTTAAATAAGCTTAGACAGAATAGAGAAGTAGTTCCACAAAACAACACAGAACATTGTATTTTAACCCGTGTGGCTTGAGAGCAATTGATATGTTCTCATTGCCTAGACGGTCGCCTTAGGGACAGTAAAATTTAAAGAAAATAAACCGGAATTTGCATGAAGAAAATGGGGCACCATTTAAGAAAAATAATCATCAATACATCTGGCTGAGATTCAAAGCCTGGCCTCCCCTTCACCGTCAAATCAAAGTAGATAATCTAGACATTTAGCTCTCGTGCCCTCACCCTCTAACTCCATCCTTCCCCACAACCCACTCCACAAAATTAGGGTCAAAACAATCCCCAACTGTCTTAAATTTTATGCGAACCTACTAAAAACTGCTTTGCTGGAAGAAGTGTTTATAACCATTTACTTATATGTCAGAGCAGAGACAATTAACGAGAAAATTTAACTCTGATCTGGCCGATTGCTAACCTATGAGCATGTGGAAGAACTGATAAACATTGCCTGTAGTCATCCTCTAACTGTAAAACTTTTCTCTCAAATTTAAGTGCTTATTAGTTATATTCTTCGTTTGCAGATACGCTCTAATTTAATAAGGCTTTTCTCCCAATATTCCCGAAGTTAAACCAAAACACGAACAACCACGTCTTAGTTTAGATAAACAAATGTGGTTTTAATCTGTATGCGGCCTGCCTTCAACACATACGTTTCAATATATTTGGGTGAAACCTGAATCCATACAAAAGCACCAGTTATATTTATAATAACAAATACTTTTTTTAGTTAAAAAACTACAAAAATTACATTTAGTTAAGAATAAACACTGCTATATGCTAAAGAAATACTTTTTACTTTCTCTCAACCTCATCGGAGGAAGAAGTATTGTGATTCTCAAAAAAATTCAACCCGAGATTTTGATAAAATCTCGACGTTTCATGACAACTGTCTCTAAAATTGTATATACAGATTCCGTTTATGCTCGTTGGTGTAATGTGATGTTCTCTTTTCCAGCATGTTTCTGCAACAATGTATACTCGTTTCACAAATCTTGCACGTTTTTAGTAAAGGTCCCTATTTTTAGATAAAGTAGGGGAGAAAATTTTGTCGTGTAACTTACCATTTATATAGAAATAAGTTTTCCCAAATAATCTTTTGGGAAAAAATAAGCACAAGTACAAGATGTGTTTGCAAAGTGTTTATGCCAATGGATTATTGTGGTTTTTTCTATTATTTATAAACCCAGAAAATATAATTATTTCTCTGAAAATCTTTTAAAAAAAAAGGAATTTGTAACTCATTTTGATGGGAT
Organism: Timema monikensis; assembly: GCA_902151445.1. Lineage (NCBI taxonomy): Eukaryota > Metazoa > Arthropoda > Insecta > Phasmatodea > Timematidae > Timema > Timema monikensis. The sequence continues at coordinate 771,323 of CABFVZ010000109.1, read as the reverse complement.
GCCCTGGATATTTTATTAAGTTATCGAAATATGGGTGAGTGGGATTTAGGCATTTTTAAGTAATTGTTTACAGTAATTAGCGAGTGCTTTGCTTCATAATTGAGTTGATTAAACCAAAACTGTGTCCCATCGCTTTAGATGTACGAACCTTAGATCTCAGATAAAAGTGTGATTAAATATTCATAAAAGTTAATGTATTAATACTTCATGCCGTGTGTTCTGCAGCTGACACTTTTGACATTTAGTATCAATTTGAACAACATTAAATATATATAAGGAAACTTTTAGCAAGTTTGGCCGCACTTGATAGATTTATTCTATCTGCTAAAAGGTTTCTGGCTATATTTTGTCTCTTATGTTCATTAAAACTAACACTAAGATCTTAATATTTGCCCCGTTTGTAAAATAAAACAAACTTTTGTAATTTATCCAACGTTGAACAAAGATTACTGTATTTATCATACAGCTGTAAAAATAACATCATCTGTCAAAAATGACATTTGAAGAATAGTTTGTGTAAATCTAAAATTGAAAATAGGTGAGTACAAGCACCGTTTTTTGCTCGTTATCACCTTACCTCTCTCACCTGTCAATTGAGTATAGATTTTCTTATTTCTCTATACTGTCTACTTACATATTTTAGTCTGTTTCTATCATAATAGGCACAGGTTCTTAGAAACTCCGTGCTCTAGCGGTCTTGCCACGGTGGCCATGTCGCACATGTCATGTCATATCAGAATGTCTGCGAAATCATTATATGAGCTGTTAGCTATACTAGATGATTCAGAGGACAGTATACAACAATGAGAAAGAGCATTCAGCCAAAGAAAAAATATATAGTTACATTGGGGGTAAGAATAATTCAAAATATTTCTCAAGAAAATATACTATATTATTTTATTTGGATCAAATTTGAACATAATTAAAGTAATTTTGTGAAAATATAGGATTTAAATTTCAACATTATTCTCATAACTATCATTTGTTTCTTTGTATTCCGTTTTATGTTTTGTTTTCTGGTGTGTATTTTAAAGGTATTTTGAAATTCTTAAACTATAAATTTAACTAACCATTAATTTAGAGGAGCTAATTGTTCTTAAATCAGGTTTTGAATGGTTTACAAGTAGTGTTTTTTTTTCAGAACCTTATTTATTATATTTCAATCAATTTTTTTGTTTTCCTAAATAGTTTTACAATATATTATTATCAAATGTTATTTATAGTTCATTGTTAAAGAAAAGTTCTAAAAGTTCGTGGTCCTCTGTAGCAGCATATTATGAAAATTTAACTAAGTTAACTGAGGGAATGGAATGAACAGAGGGAGCTCTTTCCGTTAATGAAGAAGGGCTTTGAACAATTATTATTGGTTTTGAAGATGGGTGTGCAGTGTTAACAGGCGATATTTGGTACACATTCGTTAAATTATCAAACATAGAGATAAACAATTAATTAACCATGAGCCTACCTTTGTGAATGGTGATTGAGAATACCTGGAGTGATGAAATGATAGCTGGGGTGCACCAATCTTGATTCTCGAGCACTTATTAATATTTTACACGAGAGAGTTTTATGGCTGTGTGTCCCGAGAGCTAAAAAGACGCTTAAACATTTTTTCCGTTATACTAAAAACATCGTGGAATGGGCGAACCTATAGCCATTAGGGGAGAAGGCTCAATGTGGTGCTGACACCTAGTGCTAATGAATATAATTAATTAAACAAAGAATAGAGCACAGCTGGCTCAGTAGATATATTCATACTAAACTATGATGTTGAATAAAAGTTTGTGTTATGCCAAGGTTTGTAAAAACTACTATAGGTGCCGGCGTTTTGCTGTGATGGTCCTACAGTACCATCGTTATGGTGTTGGAGAAAAGTTCCAAAACCTTGTAAGAACAGAGTTTGATTTTGCTGGATGAAAGAAATGAGTTCCATCTACGTTGAAAGTTTTAAATTTGAAAGCAGATTTTTTTAAATGTCGGGAAATAAGCAAAACAAAGGCAATCATCGTCATTGTATTAGCGATCTGTTTATTAAAATGTAATGTAGTACCGGAGGACCAGTTTTAGTAACACCAAACCAGAAGCGGGATTTGAGCTTTGGTGTATAAAAATGTATTTTGTGTAGGATACATTTAAGGGATGTCTTCGGTCGGAGACACACAGATGAGTGTGAGAAGGATGATCTTGACGTCGTGTACCTATGTTCTTTTAGTAATATTAATTTGCGGGAGGAGCTCCCCTAAACACTCGCATTTTACAAGTACATATATTTTTTTAAATCACAGAGAGAACACTATTAACATACTATACATACATAGTCACGTACTAAATCATTTTACACAGAGTTTTTGAGAAGTTTATATTCAAACAAAACAGAGAAAGAGAGGTTCACCAAGATGTGATAGAGATTTGTTTTCAACGCACACTGTTTGTAGAGTACCAGAAGCTAGATGCAACAGGGTTGGCTTCAGGTATGTGGGTGAGGGTAGGGGGTAGCGAATTTCAAGAAATCTGCAGGCAAGTAGAGTGAGCTGAAATAGGGGAGAAAATAATCAGAAAACTGTAACTAGCAACAAGGAGTGTTTCTTAGTGAAAATTGCTAATAATGGAATATTCAACAGTTATATTCGGCCTGTTTGTCTTGTTGATCACGTCTTTCAATGGACAATTTCAAGGTCTCTAGTAAATCTTCATCATCAGCTGGTTTTAGCTTTTTTTAAGAGATCAGAAACTTTAGATGGTCTTTCAACTATTCCATATGACCCTCCAACTTTTGTTGCATTTTCTGCTTTTGTCTTAGCTACTTCCTTTGTTTTACCATCTTTAGGCCTTAGTACTAACACCACCTGAGCATTTGCTCAAAAATTCCAATTGAGAATAAAAGACATATGGGTTGCTTCGATCTCTTTCAGACTCTGTTTCGATTTGTTTCAACCTCCTCAGTTCTTGGGTGTAACCATCTCTCCCTAAGATTTTTCCGCTTTTTCTTTAGCTCATCTCCTGCAAAATAAAACAACAGAAATCAGAATTTTATATTTTATTAGGAAAAAAATGCTTAGTGTGGTATAAATTCGAAATATGGCAGGTTATTCAAGGGACAAATATGTTTCTACAAAAGTATCTTATTCATTTATGCTGATTTTGAACTGGAATGCTCATTTTTCCTTTTTTTTTAGTAACAATTTATATGTTTTCTTTCTACTTCTTTCATGATCATTTAAGCCATATATTTATTGTATATTTAAAGTTTATATCCCTATTTTGACATTATCTTTTAGTCACCATGCCTATTTTTCACATTTAGTCACATAATTTTAACAAATATAGGATTAATAAATAGAAGATCTAAGCTTAAAAATGTATATACTTTTTAAGATTCAATCATAATTAAATATTTGGATACATTTCCCTTTGGTCAATTTTATATTCTAAAAAAAAAGATCATAACTACGTGGATATGTCCATGCAATAAACGAGCACACCAGCTAGTAATATAATTATAAATGAAAACGACTAACTAAAGGAAGTCAGATATAATAATTATAATTTCTATTTTGATCAGTTTCAGGGTTTTTAATTACTGCATATATGTTGAGTGATTCCTTTACCTTCAACCTATCAAATTTAAAATTTCTAGATTATAATGAGCTACGGAGAATACTACGGACAGTTTTACGTGCATAGAGGGGTCTACTTATATACTATCAGAATTATATGTTCATTAGTAAAGATTTTTAAGAAAAACTCTGATATTCCGTTTTGCTGCTCAAAATTCCTATATACATGCTAGAGAATTTCTTCTAAATGTATTAACAAACTTGACACTAGATCTTAAAAAAGTTCACCCTCCCTGATATTGAATATAGGGTGGTTTGTGTGCTATTGTGCATGCGTCGTTTAAGCTGGTTTGTAAGTCATGTGAGAATATATCCTGTGTGATTAAAAAGTTCGCATTAAATACCATAGTACAAAAGTTCATTAGAACTAATAATTTAATGTTACATTGTTTATAAATAGTTCAACCAAAATGGTGACGCATTACATGGTGATATTTGATCATCGGATATCACGATGAGTATATAATTATCTTTATCGGCACAACATAGAATCAAACCAGAGATCTCTAAACTTTTGGTTGACCTCTCTACCTAACCACTGAAACGTGCTTCTAGCATTGTAAATTTCATCATAATGCAATAAACAAGTAAATGTCTGCGCAAACACTTGACGTAAATGCTACCGACGCGGCTCAATTCAATCCCTCCAAAACAGATGTTAGATGAAAAGCGCATGACGGTCTTAACCATCCACAAACCCTTGTGGAGCAAACTTGTTAACCAGTAGGTATAAAACGTCAAAGCAAGAGTCAAATGGGTTAATACTTATTAGTATTTTGTAAGATTCAAATGCCAGAATCAGTGGTCACGTCAGATATGTAAAACTCGTCTAGTCTGATTTTCCGAAGACGGAGAAGATGGGAGTAGAATCCTAGATGGGTGTTTTGAAGATTTTTTCCCTAAATGGTTTACCACTCTCTCTCTCTCTCTCTCTCTCTCTCTACACGATGACAAGTACATTTCCTATTAAAGCCATTCCCCATTCCTCTTCATCCCTATACTCTATTAGCCTAATTAAAATTTACACATCCCAGAAGTCTAGTAAGTTGATATGAAAAGAATGATAAATTAAAAGAAGTTAAATGCTTAAGTAATATTTATAAATGCGAATTAACTTTGAAACAGGCCCGCATCGATAAGCAAGTGAGCTAACATATTAACCACATTTGGTCTGGTCTACCAACAACAAGCCGGTTTTAAATCAAATTTAGGCCATGTTTACTGTGGGTTTGGTTATTTAATTCAATTGCTGCCCCGTTTCCCCACAGAAAAATGTGGACTTTTTTTTCTCTAAATTATACCTTTCTTTTACTTAGACTATTAGAATAAAAATGCGAACTGCCCGGACAGGTATAGTAAGTTAAGGTGGATAAAAACAAAAAGCATAGTCCTTTAAACTGAGGTGGAGGAGAACGTGAGATAATGACCTTATTGTAATCTCCACAACTCTTGAATAATTTTTATGGATATCCTTTTATACAAAATGTTAATCATCGAATTCCATTATGCTCATGACAAATATTCTAAAACCGTTTATTATAACATGAATCTAAAGTTAAATGGAACGTATTTTATGAAATAATGTTTCACGTATTTTATCAACAACAAAAAATTTTATGTTATAAAAATGGCAAAAATGCCGTAATTAAAGTCGGAGTTTAGGAAAACATAAGCTGAGGGCAGGATTTTTGCAGTTTTTGTATTAAAATGTTATTTGGCCAAAAGAAATCAAATAACTCTCTAGTGGAAACGTGGAGTTTAATTTTCTTCGCCTGGTGATATAAACAGTTATTAAATCCGCCAACGGTTTCCTGGAATTTAATAACAATTTTTTCTATTCATTTAAAAGGTTTCTTCTCTTATACCTCTATGCTTATGAGAGGAATTAAAGAACTGTTGATATAACCATGTGAATAAAAATAAACTCTTATATTTCTCCTGTAGAAATAATGTATTTACTTTGCTATCAAAACTGAAAAAACGGTGTCTTTAACTCGTGTTTCCTACACTCCCACCTTAACTAGTCTCCCATTTCTTCCCCCCAAAACGCTGTCTTTAACTCGTGTTTCCTACACTCCCACCTTAACTAGTCTCCCGTTCCTTCCCCCCCAAAACGCTGTCTTTAACTCATGTTTCCTACACTCCCACCTTAACTAGTCTCCCGTTCCTTCCCCCCAAAACGCTGTCTTTAACTCGTGTTTCCTACACTCCCACCTTAACTAGTCTCCCATTCCTTCCCCCCAAAACGCTGTCTTTAACTCGTGTTTCCTACACTCCCACCTTAACTAGTCTCCCGTTCCTTCCCCCAAAACGCTGTCTTGAACTCGTGTTTCCTACACTCCAGCCTTAACTAATCTCCCGTTCCTTCCCCCAAAAGCTGATTTGACTGCCCTCTATTCACTGAACTTATAATTAATATATTTAAACGTCAGCCTGCTCAAACTTTCTGTTTGTAAAAATTTAAATTATAAATAAATTATTAAACCCTGTTTGTAAAGGACATTCCGCTCAGCATGTTTTTAAAATTAAACAGAATTATAAATCTTACTGGAGCTAGTATTTCGCGACACACGCACACACACACGCATAATGTGAATAGCTTTACAAAAGAGGACCGGAGTGTGTGTGTTCCTAGAGGAAACTTTGGGAGAGATATCTGGAGGATCATAAAAGAGATTAAAGTGAAGGCGGAAGAAAGAAAGAGAGAGAGAGAGGTGATAAAGTGGGGGGTGCAGGAGAATGACAAAGTGTGGTACCGTCAAGGGGGTTGGGGCTATTGTGAGGGTTGGAATGAAAGAGAGTGGGAAGGGGTGAGGGGGTCGGCTGAAGTTTGGTGCGGTGCCCACAAACATCACATGCCATGGAACAAGGAGGGGAAGATTAAATATATCGAGTCATACATATCCTTTCTACCACCTTTCTCTGATATTATTTTAGAATTTGTGCAAAACACATTGTTAACCACTTTTTACCACCCGTACGTTCTATCCTCATATTTCTCCAATTTTTAAGGTAGATTTTTAGAAGTAAATGTATCTGCTCTTTAGTGGAGTAGGAATCCATAAATTAAAATACACTTTAGAGCCCCAGGCTTGGGTTGGAACACTAAGCCCCCTATCACTGGCAAAACTAAACAATATGAGCCTAACGTTAGTCCACGTGCCCACCAAATTGTATAATCTTTCTAATAAAATGTTTTAAAAAATGTTGGTTTTACGCGTTTTACTATCCATCCGGGCTATTCATATATTTTTACACTAATGTGGTATGAATGAGGAAAGTAGAATTTAGAAAGAGTGTACGCACATTCACGTGGAGAGCGAGTTGTAAACAAATTTCCTACACAGAACAGGGATTTGGACCAGAACCAAAAACTGGAATATACGAGCGCGAGCATTCATCCACGTGCTCACCAATGAGGGCACTTGTTGTTCTTATTATTTTGAAAGATACAATTCATTCATTACCTGAATTGAACTGACATTGAGACATGGAGGATAAAATTGAGCAATTTAGCTTAAAGCGATAATGCCCTACTTTTCTAAAAGACATCTTTGAATCTTAGTCATGTTAAAAATTAGTTTTAACGGGATTAGAAAGAGTTGATGTATGAGCATGTTATAAGTGTGGTCCTTGTCGCTAATAACCCCCTAATGATTGAAGGGAATGTAAGAATTATTCAAATAGAAACATTTAAGATATTGATTTACATCCTAACATAAAGAAGTTTAGTTTAGTGAATAATGAAGCTAGCCAAATTTAACTAATATTTTTTCCCAATTTTCCTTTTACCATTCAGTTATCATAACTTTATTCTTATCATTAAAGTGACTATCATTATCAACAAAAATTGTATTAATGATTTATTCTAAGGGGTGGGTAAGATCATGATATATAGCGTGGGAAGAGAATAAAAAAATCATAAAAGATAAGTCTTTAGGGGCATATTTTAAATTTATTGATTGAAGTTAAAATACTTATTGTGAATATATATTTTCAAGTAAATTCTTATAAAATAATCAAATTAATACCAGTGGCTTATAAATAGTGTATAAAACTGCAATTGTACTTAATGCAGTTCTTAGTTTAAGTTGTAATAATTGTCTCATACGTTTGAACTGCTTTTCTCTGAGTTCAAAAAGCTACTAGAGCTACTTAAAAGTTATAGGATGTGAATTGTATCTCTCACTTTTGACAGATGTTAATTTCGACATATTTAAGAAGGCTATAGTGTTTTTTTTTAGTAAATGTTTACTACTTTATAATTAATTAATTTAGCACCGCGTTTTACTACCCGTTCGGGTTATATGTTTAACTACTAATCATGCTAATGGAGTAGGAATTAGGAAGGTTGAATTTAGAGGAAGTGACCCGAACCGGTAGTAAGACGCGGTGCTAATAATAATAATAGAGGAAGTGAGCCCGCTACTTTATAATTATACTTTATACATTCATAAAGGTTCGTCAATCACTCTACAATAAAAGAGTTACTAAGATTATTTGATTATATTACATGTTGACATGGAATTTAACATAGGTTAGGCTAATAGGGTTATCTTAGAGAAAATAGTAAGTATCAATGTTTCAGCCCAGTCCAGCAACACCAACAAAATAAGGAAGCTGGCGTCCATTTTACCTGGGTGTATGGAATTATCTTGCCCTCTGCCTTAACTCGACATATTATGTTCTTTTTAGTCGGTGTTCTCTCTAAAATAAGTACAGTCAAAACAAGAAATTTAATGAAATAGTCATTTCAAATGTATTTAAACAATGATAAATTCACACACCTTAATTCAATTAACGAATAAAGTTAGGTTAAAAAAATATTAATTCTGAATGATGACATTGTATGCTACTAAATGAGATGAAATTAAATTATCAATGTTAAAAAACAGTATTTATGGATAATTAAAAATTGAGTAATTTTTACCAATTTCCAACTGCTATCCATTAAAATAGTTTTTTTAAATATATTTTTAATATTTCTTGTCTACACCTCATATGATATCTAGTTATGCTAAATTTCAGCCCCATATTTAAGTATCTCTTCCTTAACAATGGTACATAAAAAGCATAAAATATCAATCTTAGCCTCTTATAAATAGTGAATTGTAAATATTTACAATATGGAATCACTTTCGTTTATATTTACACACTTCCTAACATGTGCGATGAAATTTTCACTGTAAAATGACCTTAATTCAGCACAGAGTTACTCCTGATCTTAAAATTACCATTTAGTAAAAAGAAACGAGCTCTATATTTTAAATTGTAAATTTTGTATCCTTCCCTAGAATATAAAACAAGACTATAAGTAAGATAGCCAGCTGAGCTACCAACTAAGCTAAACTTATATATATATTTATTTATAAATAAATTCACTTTGATTAAACTTAAGAAAATATTATATACATTATATATAATGTATATAATATTTTCTTAAGTTTAATCAAAGAGTATTTTTAAATAGATGTATTACTTTAGTAAAATACTTGGACTACAAATTAATATAATGCTATAACAACACAACACCCAATCACCCGGAAGAAAATGTGTATCTTTAGCCATGCCATGGATCAATTAAGGGACCCCAATACATGTATACCAACGTGCCATCTAATTAACTAAGGTGTCAAACTGTAAATATATATATATATATAAATATATGTGTGTGTGTGTGTTTAAGAAAATACGGCACTGACATTTCCTTTTCTCCACTCACCCGTGGTTCAGAGACAAGGACAAAGCATCGATCTAGGGCACAAGGCAGTCATTCGTCTTTACGCGACACAAAACGACGCCCAGGAAAAAGGAAACGAAAAATAAAAATATACCCCATTCTTCCACCAACACCCCTTTATCCTCTCCCCTTAAAAAAAATGGGTTAAAGAAAAGCCTCTGACCCTCTATCACGCTCTCATGAAAGAGAGAAAAAATTGGCCGACGGCAACAAAAATCTCGTCTCTTAAGTCTTGTTGTACATTCACTGAGAAGAGAGACACGTCATTGGACATGTACAATGAAGAAAACGTGCTTTTCCCATTTCGCCTCTTCCGTGGGACATTCTTTTGTTAGCTTTTTATTTTATAGAGGTGTTAAAATAGGCTCAGAGTGTTCCTCCTTTGGGTATTTCTTAAAAATATAACTTATGTATTTAACGTGACCTTTCATCAGAATTTTTTTTTTATCAAGTCTTACCACACGTTGGGCCTATGTGCATTTAATAGCTATTATAGGGTCGGGATGGGGAAAGTAGAGTTTATAGGTAAATGTACCCGCATTTACCATGGTATTAGATTGGAAGTGATTTAAAAAAACAGTACATCCGGATGGAGATTTGAGCCTCGACACTGTAAGACTCCAGGTCAGAGGAGACTAACGCGTTACACCGCGTGACCGTCGATGTAAGTAAAATTAGAGTTCATTTATGTTTAGTTTATTTTAAATTCTACTTTCATCATATTTTCCTAACTAGCGTATAGCACGTAGGGAAAGGTGGTAAAAAAAACTATATCCGTATAGCTGGTTGAATGTTCAAAAAGTCATTCTTTCAATAGACATAGACTATATTGAACTGGACTAATTGCGACGGGAGTTGGGAGCTCGAATCCCGGCTGGGAGTATTAAGGAGGTTTTTTCAGAGAGAGTATTCAACTTTACATTCACGACAATGCTGATATATTATCATTTAAACTATACCTTCCTCATCCCTACCCTATTAATGTGAATATGCACGCATCCCAAATAGGTATTTAAACACAGTTTATACAAAAAAGGACTGTCCACTTAAATTATTTCAGAAGCCATAGCTTTCACATAAACAGATGTTGTCCACTGTTTGTTAAATAATAAGGTTTTTTTTGTAGTTATTCGAGGAATTATTCTTCAAATGCAATCTAACTTAAGTTAACCTTATTTTGGTAGGAAGAACAGTATCTGGCAGTTACTGAAGTTACTTAAACAATTTTAATATATTCATACATCAAGTCATGTTAAGTTATCTGCAGCTGTCATTTTTTATTCAATACCTATAAAATACACAATACACACAATATAGTAAAATGTTAGAGCTGTTGGCCGTTTAGAAATATGTGTGAATTTTCTAAACTGTTCCTCAAACCAAAATCAGACTAAATGTCTGTAGGAATGGCAATGGTGGTATGAATTCCATCTTAGACTCCACATTTTTCCTTGTGGATTCACAGTCTCAGTGAAAAATAAAAGCAGAAACGCAGTCACGTGACGAGCTCAAAACCTATCACAAAATTAGAATATCATCTGCTTAACCCAATTGACTCAGAATAGTTTCAGATTTGCCAGTTCTGCTTGAAAACATTTGCTTGGGAGACCCAATCAAATTTTATAGCCAAACTAAAAAATCAGTGCACATGCGCTCTTTAGTTAAATTATAGATCCAAGAAAGCTACTATCCGACCATTGTTATGGCTGTTGAAATAGCTCATTAAATGTAAAGTGTGTATCGATGTGTTGAGTTGCGTCAGAACTAGGGATGGATCCTCGAATCCTTCAAATCCCTCGCATACTTAAGAATATTCGAGATTCAAGGATACGATAAAATTTCGGATTTGAGACTCAAATACATTTAAAAAAATTAAAATGAAATTTTAATGAGAGATCTAATACTGCTTATTGATGGTTCAGAACCAATTAGAGCTATAGGACAAACTCAACAACCAAACTCCAGACCAGTGATTTAACACTTAACTGAATGTATTAATGTTATAATGAATGTATTATAGGAAAGAGTGTTATACATTTAGTTACTATTTCTATTTTCTATTCTTCTATTATATTTATATTTATATTTTCTATTCTTCTATTATATTTATATTTATTATGTTCATAATCTTTTCCAAGACTCTAATTCAGATTAGATTTTAGGGATTCAAGGTAAATAGGAGATTTGGATTAGAGAGTTTGATTTTTATTATTATTATTATTATTATTAGAACCGCGTCTTACTACCCGTTCGGGTTATACGCACTTACGCTAATGTGTAATGGTAGGGTGATTGTGAGATGAAATGAAGGACCTACAGTTTAACGTGGAATCCGAACCACGGTGGCGACCTGGCATTCCACACATTCACAAGATGTCTTGTCAGAGGTGTAGGAAGGGTTTGGAAATCAGATAAATCTGAGCCGGGACCGAGGATCGAACCCCGGCCGCCAGCATAGAAGTCTGACACCTTACCCCTAGACCACCAGGTCACCCCAGTTTGATTTTTAAAATTGTGGATTCGATCCAACTCTAGTCACAACACAACACTTTTATATAAAAACAACTATTGAGACTAATCTAAAAGATCTGTTTGGCAACTCAAAATAAGAGCATGTTGATAATCAAGAGTTTCTAGTTTAAAATTGCAAAGCATCATGGGTCAACATGCAATATTGAGATGGAGGATGCTGTATCACTCAAGTATATTAGCCCTCCATTTTCGGTGAACGTGTGAATAAAATGTTATCAAGACGTATTAATTAACAAGTTTGTTGGAAAACAGAGGGAGAAGACACGGGGCTGTGAGACGAGCAATAAGCCAATCAGAAGATGTCAGCACCATCCACTTGGCTCTAGTAGAAAGAGTTTCAGCTTTATCGTCTCTGTTCGATAACATCTTCTCGAGAGACACAATCAAGTCTCAGAATAAAACCAACCACCCAAATCAATGCATATGCGCTGTTCATTTAAATTCTAGACACATGCAAACAGCTGCTGCTTCGACCCTTGTTGGGAGGAGATTTGAAATATATATTTAATCGTAAAGTGTGTCTATCAAAGTGTTTTGAGTAATTTTACGACAAAACACACTTATATGCAACAGCCATCTTGTTAATGATCAAAAAACATGTTTAACTACTTGAAATGGGTCAACAGATGAGTGACCCGCTTCAATGGCCGCGTGGTCTAACGCGCTACTCTCAGGCTAGTCTAGAATGCTAAAAATGGGGAGATTGGGGTTCATTCTCAGTCGGGGGCACTAAGAGTGGTTTTCCCTAAATGGTTTTCGACTGTCCCTTCACGCAAATTCGGGTGTATTTCCTCCAAACTAAGCCTTCCTTATTCCAAACCCTTTAGTGTAAATTAGTACATAGGAGTATAACCCTAACGGGTATTGAGACGTGGTGCTAAATAAATTATAAAAACATACAAATGCAATACTGAGAGGTTATGAATTTCTGCCTCATTCAAACAGACTCCTCTCTTTATTTTTGGATACCCGTGTGATTCAAGCTTCATGCTCTCGCCATGAACATGAAAACTAGCTAATAAAAACCTGAGGGGTCTCAACCCAGCGCTTATTTGTCTCCACTTCGAGAAAAATTCCTGTAGGTTTTATGACCCTTGATTCGCGGGATATGTAGCGTAGGTTCTCCACGACTCTTTTGTACTTCAATAGTTGTAAAACTCTTCTATATTGCCGAGATAAAAAAAAACCTCTTTTGTAGAGAGATTGTTTCCAGATGAAGTAAACAGCATTCGACGTGCATCGTTGAGCACGCGGACTGAACGTTAAGCTCACCTAGTCTGGTTTTCTGATGACAGATAATGTTGGGATTTGAAATTTGGTCCAATATACTGGGGGTGGGTTTTCCTAAATAGTTTCTCACTTTCTTCCCATAAAAGACCGAGTGCATCTCCTTTTAATTCAATATTACCTGCTTTGGTGGCCGCATGGCCTAAGGTACTAATTACTCTCGAAGTAGACTATACTGCCGATAATGGGGAGACCAAGGTTCTAATATTGGTCGGGTTTGCTGAGGGTGGTTTTTCCAAAATGGTTTTTCACTCTCCCAACACGAAAGTGCAGCTTTACTTCCTATGAATAAAGCCTTCCACATCCGTTAAATCACTAGCTTAATTAATACATAAGCGTATAACGCGAACGGGTAGTAAGACATGGTGCTACAAAAATATTTAAAAATGCTATATTCCTCATCCCCGGCCCATTAGTATGTCCGTTAGAGCAGTAAGAGATATGTATGTAAAAAGAAACATCTGCACTCAAGTAGTATGTCTTTTGTTTTTTTAATCTCTGATCTAAACGTACACTTTCTAAGCAAACAAATTTGACCAGGGGACGAATCACATGCTAAATTAAATTAAGACGCTACGATAAATGTATGGCACACAATCTTAGTGATTATATATTAGTTAATTAGTTAGAAGGGCGATTCCATGTATAATTAGACAATATTTATTCTCAAATACCCCCAAGAATCAAACCGGAAACTCAAAGACATATACTCGAACACTCAACCCACTTAGTGGACTGTCTAGTGTATATCATTGTCAAAACTGTACTAGTAAAACGATAATCATGATTGATGATATTTATCATTCACAAACATGAATATTATCTTGCAAGCATTGGTAGTAGCGTAGTCTAAGGCGCCAGTCTCGCAGGAGGCTGGATTGCCAGTGACGTGGATGTTGAGCTTTAAATCTTGGTTAGTGCATCATGGGATACAAATGTGATTTATGAAGCACATTTTAAATTTAATAAGTAGAGAATACATTATGTGTAAATCATTCAGTGTATAATGAATTAAAAGATGTTAAGAATTAGAAATTAACAAAAGGTCGTATTGTACATTAAACAAGTTTGAAATTTTACATAAACACTAATTTTATGTCATAAACAGCCGAAAAATTGTATTTTATTATGAAAGCCCTTTTAACAATAGACAAACATAATAAAATTGGAAACATATTACATTTAAGATATTAGGCCCATGGGAAATGGTCTAATAATTTGATATTTTAATACATAAATTAATGAAGATGGTGTAGAACTACATCGAGACTAGTCCTCGAATGGTGGCTGCTCACGCAGCGTCACAACTTAAAGAAGAAAAAGATTACTACTAGAATATTCAATCAGTAAACTTAAATTCTTATCTTTTCTATATCGCTTCATTAATTCTTCAGCAATTTAAAATAACTTTTTCTATGAATAATTCATTAGTCATTCTGTTTCAATTAAATTAAAATTATATAATAAAATACATCATTAGTGATAAATATTATAATAACGAGTTAATAACATTAATTTGTGTTTTAGATTATCAAATTATTAGGCCATTTCCAACGAGCCTAGTATCTTAAATGTTTAAACTTTTAATCTGTTTGCAAGGGATCTCATACTAAATTTTATAATGTTCATATATCATTCTTAATAATATAAAATAAGTGGTTATGTAAAATTTCAAAATTGTTTAATGTTTAATACAACCTTTATGAATGTCTAATTTTCAACATATTTTCACTACACTGATTGATTTACAAATAATATGTATAAAAGTTATCAATGAAGTTTTCTCGTCCTCTCTTCTCGCTAATGTGGGTACACTTCCTCTAAAGTACTTTCCCCAACCCTAGCTCATGGCTTAATCCCTTAAATTACTAATTCTATAAAATGTATAGGCTAAAAAAGTATAAGTGCCCTCATTTTTTCTTGAGTCGTATAGCGGCAGCAGAAGGCTTGATACATTGAAATGTTTGGAATATTCCACAACTGCTTTGCTCGTGTCACATTCAGAGAGTAGGCCTACAATCTCTTACTGGCGCTGACTTCCCACCACGAGTGGGATTTTGAACATGGTTTATACGCATGTGTGTTCGTGACCATCACTTTGTGTTTTTTACTAATAAGACCCGCCTCGGTGGCGTAGTTGGCTAACGCGCTTGTCTTGTTGAGCTCGACTGCTAAGGATGGAGAGATAAAGGTTCGAATCTCGGATGGATGAACTGGAGGTGGTTTTTCCTAAATGGTTTTCCATTCTCCCTCTACGCAAATGCGGGCTCACTTTCTCTAATTCAACCTTCCCAATTCCTAATCCATTAGCGTAATTAGTACTTAAAGCGTATAACCCGAACGGGTAGTAAGACGCGGTGCTAAATATTATTATTTACTAATGAGGTGGGCTTCAAGAGGGATAGTGTGTTCAATTTCCACAACACTGGTCAATTGGCTGCCAAGAATTCACACAGCACTGTGCAGTTACGCCACCAGCAACAGTTGAATATATATATATAAAAATTTAGCACCGCGTCTTTTTACCCATCCAGGTTATATGCCTAGTTCAGTATTAACGTATGGGCAGGAATAGTTAACGACACTTTAGTTGGGCCCTACGTGTTAACTAGAGGACGCTTGGCAGGCCAATCTTACTGTAAAGTTCTACAACAACAGTTAAATGTGCTTCTCAAGGATTCCCCGTTGGAGCTGGTACGCCGTGTGTGGTTCATGCGTGACAGGGTGCCACCACATTTCAGTAGAGTGGCCAGAGTCTATCTGGATGAGCGGTTCCCGCAAAAGTTGATGGGCCATGCAGGAACTTTCTCCTGGCGTATACGCTCCCCTGATCTCGATCTATAGTACTATTATTACCTGTGGGAACATCTCAAGGCCATCGTTTACGCAGCAGCCGTTACGGAAAGAG
Source organism: Timema monikensis (assembly GCA_902151445.1). Lineage (NCBI taxonomy): Eukaryota > Metazoa > Arthropoda > Insecta > Phasmatodea > Timematidae > Timema > Timema monikensis. The sequence goes on along the minus strand of CABFVZ010000109.1, from coordinate 755,239 downwards.
CAATGCTTTGCCAGCAGATCCGTAGCCCACCTGGGGTGTTTTAACGTGTTTAGACAATCAATGATGCGGCGTGTGCGCGCGTGCATTCAGGAGCAAGGTGGACATTTCGAACATCTCTTTTAAGTGACGTAGGCTATTGCTGCTGGTACTCAGGCAGGGCTGAAGATACACGAACAGGGGTGTACCAAGTAGAGCTATTAACGATTTCAGCAGAACCTTGTAATGTCTTACCCCGAGACCCATCGATTATAGTACTTAATATGGTCATAAGAACTTTTTGTGTAGTTTTTAAATCTACTATACACATTCCAGTTACTTCCCACATACATCGAAACAACTGTATAACAAGTGGGATAAGAAAATGCACACAAAATACCTCAAATATATAAAGCAAAAGCGTTATTGACTTAAGAAATTAGATGGATTAGAAGGGTACATACCCGCTTTGGTGCCCGCGTGGCCTAACGTGGTAATCTCACAGTAGACTAGATTGCGGACGATGGGAAGATCGGGTTTCAAATCTTGGTTGGGTGTACTGAGGGTGGATTTTACAAAATAGTTTTCCATTCTCCTTCCCACAAATGTGGGTACACTTCCTATAAATATAACCTCCCTAATCTCTAAAACCACTAGTGTAATTAAGTAGTACATAAGCATATAAACCGAACTGGTAGTAAGACGCTATGCTAAAAAAAGGGGGGATATGAGAGCATGTGGAGTGGAGAGAGAGAGAGCTAGAGAGAGAGAAAGGCAAGTCACACTATACTTATTTTTCAGGACAACCAATTTTATATTTCAAACCACATAAATACCCGAGTAAATACTTGTTTTTAAGTTTATCTTAAATATTTCAAAAACATATTAAGCTAAAGTGCATTAGAAAGTCCCATGATTGTCTAACAGATGGAATAAATAGCTCAATTTGAGTTAAAATTTTACTTTCTCCCATTTTACCCTCTGCCCTTCATTTGTATTAGCAAGAGGATATTTTGAGAAAAAGCAGTGAAAGTCACACTTTGAAAAATCTCTAGATATACCCGACTGGGTTTAGAACCTTCTACCTCTCCCTAAACGATGAACCAGTGTAGTACAAGTAACGCCATATACCATTTGAACACCACCACTCCTAGTATGTATATATACTTATATAGATAATTAAAACGTATAGATGGATTTGGGTATTAATCATAATGTCCACCCCATCTATAAACAGTTTATAGAGCTTGTAATCGAAAGCGTTTTCAGACAGCTAATTTTAAAACGTTCACTTAGTCGACTACTCGATGTCCCCCGTCATGTTGCATGAATAACAATTCGGTGAGAATTCTATTTGGTTGCCATGCGCATAGATTGGAAAATGGCGAACGAGAGTGTAGAGTGGGTTTACATATAATCAATTGCGAACTCACTTCCCCCAAAGGCCTACTGCCAACATTTTTATGAAACAAGCCAATCCATCATGTTCTCGAGACTTGTAAGCGCAATATAATTTCTAAAAACCCAAATCATATAACGATATTAATATGAAAGCATAAACCGCTTATTTTAAAACATATTTTTAATCCTACGGCGTCAGCTGTGTTAATATTAACAGTATTACTAATTAGAGCTAACATTAAATAATATTACCACTATTTAATAATATTATCACTATTTAATGATAATATTAACAATCATTGATGTAGCCTATTTAGTCTAAGACAGCGCACTATGAAGCACGCAAAAAAGGTCTTGTCTTACGCCTTCTATTGTGAAAATATTACTTTCGTAAGTGTTTTAAAAATACTTATATTTATGTTTTTAAGCGTTCAGTTTTATCTCAGAGCTGTGACATGTAGTGGGAAACGATGTTGTATAGGAACTACCTTCACCTTGTCATGATTGTTTTTCTTATATAACTTATAATATTAGGTTTTTAATTCTATAAAACCTTTTCAACTTCATTTTGGCATAATCTATATATTAAAATAAATTAAAAATTACTTAATTAATGTAAGGTGGGTTTTATGAACATGTCAAATACGTCTCAGCTCTCGCTTAGGCCTAAGTGTTCACTTTAAAACTTTTATCCAATTCACCCTAATATAAAAGTTTCTGGGACCAACTATATGTTTTTGTTGACATCTATGTATAGTTTTATTTTTATTTTCATTGTCACAATAGTTTCTTTGCATTTGATAACTATTCTTTTTAAATATGACTTGATATTGATAAAAATATTTGCAATAAATGAATTATCGAAGACAAATTTATTGTTTGATGGTTTTAGCGGTAATACAGGCTGCCAGGAACATCCATCTTTGTCACTCTAAATTATGGATATTTGTATGGCGTCATTAGTTTTCAATTTCATAAGTGATACAAGTTGTAGATATGTGTTAAGTTTTCACAAATTATCATCCCCATGATAATTGGAGAGCTACGAGGTATAATCAATCACGCCTGACATAGTTACATCGTTCAACTTGAATAATTATTGGAAGCAAATTTACGGTATAAAATAAGCTTTAACGAGATATGTTTCACATTCTTTTCGTTTTAAATGTGAATGTACATTAAAGAACACGTACTTATGTATTTTTTTAATCATAAAATACTTGATTGTAGAAATTGCTCCAATAATGCTGAGACCAAATTAAAAGGACTACATTCTTTATAATTTCAAGTTTGTATTTATAATTTCAAATTTCTATATTTTATATCAAAATATATTTATTTAGAAAATAGAATAGTTTTTCTTTTATGAATCCTGGACATCGCAGTGGTAGAGCATTATTGCGTGAGTCCAAGGATCCCAGGTTTGATTCCCGTGTTCAGGTGTTATTTTTTAATTATTTATGAACAAGAAACTAAACTATTCTGCAGTTGATCAAGTGATTAGGGCTCAAATCCAGGCCTGGTGTACTGAGGGTGGGCTTACCTTAATGTTTGCCAATCTTTCTTCATGCAAGTGCCAATATATTTCCTATTAATTCCCCCTTTTTGGTCTCTACTTCATTATCATATTTAAAATGTGACTATCCTTGACGGGTATTAATATGTGATGGAAAAAAAGACATTCAAGCATCGCCAAGCAGAACCAAGAAGGTCCTATGATTTGTAATTAAACTTTTAAGTAATCCATCCATTACAAACTGAGACAGAGAAGTATCCACACAATTAGACTTCCATTGTGATCCTTACAAACGTAGCCAGGTGGTTTTATCAGTTAATATACTGTGACGTAATCAATACACACACCCCAATTATAATACCATATCACACCCTGGGGGCGGGTGTGGAGTGTGAAGGCAGGGTATGGTCGGTTTGTTGTGGGAACTATCAGCTCATGTGATCTGGAATGTGGTAGGCCACCAATTCAAGAACAATGAAATTGAAACTAACGCGATAATTAATTGAGATGAAGCAGTTTGCTAAGTATTGCATTCAACACAAGATTATTTTCTCCACCAATCCTTACTACCCCTTAGAGTTATAAGAATTTTAACTACGTTAATGTGTTAGGTATACTGGCTAAAATGTGCCAACACCTCTCAGTACAGCATACTTACCGTAAGCAGCGAATACTACCATGGGTACGAGTACGATCGAGGCTAATAACCTGCTCTACTCTAGATTAATTACTAAAGGAACATTACAATATTTGCCTGGATGACCAAAGCTATGATGGGCAGCTACGTTAAAACGAGAGAGTCTATCTTTTGACAAGCTGGTGAGAACATGGACTATTAGAACGTGGAATGTGAGAGTACTGTGTGGTAAAGAGAATGAGCTGTTTGAGAAAATGATTGGAAGAAAAATATATATTCTGTGTTTATGTGAAACCTAGCGGAAAGGGCCAAATATTTTGATGAAGAGTGATGGTAGACTAGTACTGTGGTCTGATATGGATGAATAGGTAAGGGCAATTCAGAAATTAGGGTTAGTGCTAAGGTCAACAGCTAAGCACTTTGCGAGAAGGTATAAGTTGGTGCCATCTAAACTTTTATGTGTACGTATGAAAATAGGCTTCGTAGAATTATGTTGGTTGCTGGTTATGCTCCAAAGGAGGATGAAGACGATATTTCAATATTGGAGTTTTGGAATGAGCTCAATGAAGTCTTGATTAATGTGAACTGGGTGAAGAATTATCTTGCTAGGAGATACGAATGGATTCGTGGGTACCCAAAGAAAGAATTCAGAGAAGTGTTAGGACGGTATGGTGATAACAAGGTAAACTAAAATGGTAATGAGTTAGTGAGTCTGTGTTACGAAAAAATTTTTATTTGTGTCTAACACATTATTTAAACACAAATATATTAATATGTATACGTGAAAAAGGGGTTATTCGAGAATAATGATTGGTTCTGTAGTGTATTATAAGAGACTTAGAATTTTAGTAAAAAAAACACTGATGTGCATGTAGATGAATTGGGAACGGAGCACTTCCTAGTGAGCTCAGTAGTTAATTAGGTAGGAGCTTTGTGAGGAATCAGAGCAAAAGTATAAAAGAAGTGAGAGTGAAAGTGGAAATATTTCAGGATAAAATTGCGAGAGAGCAATATGAAAGATTGCTGGCCGAAAAATTGTTATTACAAGAGTATGAATGAAAATAATGTCGAAATAAATTAATGTTAATGATATGGAAAGTACTTGTAACCGAATAAAAGAGGCCGTAGCTGAGTGCACGAAAGATGTATGTGGACCTACGATGCTGGGTCACTTAAAACGAGATGCTTGGTGGTATGAACAGGTTAAAGTGCTGTGAGAGAGAAAAAAAAGAAATATACAAATGAAAGACTGCTTTGAAGAGTGAGGCAGAACGTGAGGTGTTGTGGGACGTATATAAAGAGAAAATGATTAATAAAAAGAAAGTAGTAAAAGATAATAAGTATAGAATGAGATTAAAAGGAGAAAAATATTTTGAAGAAAATAAGAAGATATTCTGGAAGTGGGTAAAGAAAACAATACAAGGCGTGCAAGGAAAGCCCTATGGCATTCAGAATGAACGTGGTGAGATGATCTGGGATGAAAACAGTATAAGAGAGCGGTGTATGGAATATTTTGACAAATTGCATTACAAAAACGTAAAGAAAGTGGGAGAAAATTGGTAAAAGCTATTAGGAGTGAAATAATTAATGAGGTTGAGATGTTAAAAGCTATAAACGTGTTTAAGAAGGGAAACGCTGCAAGTTTATATGGAATCACAAGATAAATGCTTAAGTGTGGGGGCATTCTACTAACTGCCAAATTGTGTATGTTGTTTAATATGTGTGTTGAGATATCGAATGTCCCTAATGATTGGAAGAATGCTATCCTTGTTCGTTTGTAGAAGAGTAAGAGTGAATGCCAAAATTATAAGGTAATTAGTTTGTTGAATATTCCAGTTAAGTTTTTTGGGAGAGTCTTAATTGAGAGGGTGTGTGAAAAAACTGTGGACAAGATTTGGGGGGTACAATATGATGTCATGCCAGGTAGAGGTTGCATTAAAACATGCTATTTAGAAATAATGGCAGTAAGGCAGAAGGTGTATTGTACATCTGTTGATCTGGAGAAAGAATATGATCCTATGAATAGATGTAAGTTAAGAAATAATCTGAGAAAGTATAGTGTGGATATATGGTTAGTGAACGTAATTATGATAGTGTATGATGTAAGTAAAGCATGCGTTAGGGATCAAAGAGCTTTGAGTGAATGGCTTGACATTGGACAGGGTATTACACAAGGTTGTGTTATGTCTCCATGGTTGTTTAGTGTGTTAGTGAATAATTGTATAGAGGTGCTTGTGATGATATGGTTGGTGTACAAATGAACAATGTGAATGTGGGAGTGCTGTTATATGCAGGTGATGAAGCAGAATGTATCTTTATATAAATGTCTCCAAAACTAGGGTGTTAGTTTTTTATAAGAACGTAACGGGCTGTGATTGTCAGCTTAGTATAAATGGATTAATGTTAGATCAAGCGAATGGGTTATTGTATCTGGGCATAATATTCTGTAAAGATGGAATGATGGGTAGTTAAATCGACAGCTGGGTGAATGCATCTCGAAGATTAATTGGATGTATGTGGACTATAGCAAATAATGAAGTAGTATTTAAAGATAAAAATATGGTAGTATATAAAAGTGTGTTAACGCTTAAAATGTTTTACGGATGTGGAGCGTGGGTTTGTCGGAAAAAATACAAGAGCATGATGAATGCGGTTGGAATGAGATATCTAAGAAATGTTTGTTGAAAAACTCGTATGGACGCAGTCAGTAATGAACGTGTGTATGTATGTATGTATATATGTACGTATGTATGTACGCATGTATGTGTGTGTATGTGCGTGCGCGTGTGTGTATGTATGTGCGTGCGCGTGTGTGTATGTATGTGCGCGTGTGTGTATGTATGTTCACGTGAGTGTATGTATGTTCACGTGAGTGTATGTATGTGTGTGCACGTGTGTGCGCGCGTGTTTGCGCGTGGGCACGTATGTATGCAAGTATGTATGTATATTACAGATGATAAAGATAAAATTTTGAATATAAATGCTCGAAATTGTGTGTTGGAAGAGTATGATACCATTTAGAAAAAAATACCTCGTTTCACCCTGTTGAGTTTTTAACCTAAAGTTCATCATCACTTAAATCAAATAAGGATATACTGAAGCTTTTGTCAGCGTGCCTGTCGATGTGAATCATATATTGGGAGTTGTTATATCTAGTTTAATTAATTATTAGTAAGCCATGGGATGGTGCTATCTTGTGTTTATAAAGTATAGGATCACTCATCTTTATAGAGTATTTTTATTTTACTAAAACTGTGTAGCTGAGATTTTTGTTTTGTGTACGTGGATAGAAAAAGAATAATTTGCCCGCCTTGGCAATCTATCTTTGTCTTTGGGGTATTTTGATTCTTCGCTTTGTTATTTTAGCTAACCTTTTTACCTCGTGCTAATTAGTCTTGTTTCCCTAGTAACCGCGTTGATTGGCGAAGGAGTACCGCGTGCGTCAAGGTGCCACTAACGAAGGCTTGATGAAAGTTAAAGCTAAAAAGTTAAAGTTAAGAAATTGATAAAGTTTCTTAGTTCATTTTGTTGCCATTAAGATCACCATTCTAAAGGGGAAAAAATTACACCGCGTATTACTAGCTATATCTAAGATTAAATAAATAATTTATTACATATAAAGATATTATTATCAAAGTAAAAACATTATTATAAAACTAAAGACACATTATTAGAGTAAAGATATTTATATAAAAAATATTATTAATGACAGACATAATGACAAATATAAAAACATATTTCTACAATCTAGACTTAAGAGCTAAAGTCTCTTTTACTTTTTAACAGTAAGACTCTATATAATGTATTATTATATTTTTACCACAAATTTTAATAAACATATTCTGTTGTTTATATTGCTGACAAAAAAACGTCGTAACATTTTATTCCTAAGCACAAGATTATATCAGCACACAATTTAAAAACCAACTTAACCCAGGAAAACCACACCACTGACCCTCAATTCTAGACCTTTCTATACTAAAGTAGCCCTAAATGTTCTAACCCACATGAGAATACAAGATTATATAAGATATCTCTTGATATAATACCAGATTATCTTAAATCCCTAAGGATGGCCGCCTAGCCGAGTGCCGAGACATTGTAGAAATCCCGAGTTATTTAAGAAGTGATTTGCTATTTTAGAATATGATTAGTAGCAAAATTGATGGATACAGTATCAATATGTGTCAATAGGGTTGAAATACTTACGGTTTAAGTTTTGTGGCTTAAAAAATGTATATAAAAAATGTTAAACTATTTTATTTTCAATAAAATTTGAGCGAAAATGTCATCGTTTTGAGAACAAAATAAAAGGTTACTTGCTTTGGTGGCCGCATGCTCTAAGGCGTCACTCTCGTGTTATACTAGACTGATGTTGACAGGGAGATCGGAGTTTGAATCCTGGTCAGGTGTACTTAAGGAGGTTTTCCCTCTCCCTCCACGAAAATATGATCACACATCCTCTAAATTTCATTTTATTCATCCTTAATTTATTAGCGTAAATAGTACATTTGCATGCAACATGATCAGGTTTTCAAAAAAGTTAGAAATATATATCTAACCTTCCTCAAACGAATAAATTTTTTTTTGTGTGTGTTTTTAAACCAGATCTCAACCAAGAATTTTATTAAAATTGAGTTTTGATTTAGTGTTTTTGGAGCTTAATCCCCATAAGAAATACTGCTGTGTGAGGATATTTCCCTTCGAGTGAGTAGTACCTTTATGTCTGCAATCTTTAACCACTCGGCCCCTAGGGAACACTCTTAAAGGTAGTCAATATAATAATTTGAGTACCACCAACTTTCACAAATCCAAACCAACGTAACGAAATTTTACGAAAAGCTTTGCTCCAAACCCCAGCTACCACTTCGGCTTCCCTTTCCCGTTTATTGCGTCGAGCAATATACCGCCAGTGAGTCCAAAGCTTTCTCCCCAGAGTCCAAACATAACCATGAAAAGAATTCGTCTGAAGCCTTTACCCTCCATTGCCATCTTATTAGAGAGAAGTTTCTGACTCCAGGAGCACTCCAAATAAACACTCTGGTAAATGCTGGACCCACTCATGTGAAAAATGACTTTGATGTCATGGAATGACTAGTTTTTTTTGTCTCCAAGAAACATACACAGTATGTATGATAATTTGTGGATCTGCGTGTGTGATTTTGTGTGTGCTATAGCTCAAATTGTGTGGGGAGAAGCTATAAAAAAATATACCACGCTATACACAGTCCACTGTTAAGATAGAACTTGGTAAAGATCATCTCTGATTCCTTTAATTTCCTTAATACACATTAATTATCCTTGCGAGCCCCAAGTGATAAATTCAACCAACTACAAACCAATTTTTATAGGAAGGGCCTTATTTCATAGCTAAAAAAATATATAATATCAACTTTCACATATTAATACGTTAGGTCATGTGATCTGCAGGTGGTACTTTTGATTGATTTTATCAATACCTAGACAATAACACTAATAATACGATAGAATGTTTTGGCTGAAAAAAACCTGTTTTTTTTTCTTCTAAAAGGCCCTTTATATTGAAATTGGATTGTTATGGTGGGATGTAGCCCTGGTTTGACGCTTGTATGACCTAAAATAATAGACTGAGCGTGTATAGGCTAATTTATCACACTCGGGTTGGACGTTGACATTATTTTTTTAATGTTAACATTTAACGCCATTGTTAAAAGCAATTTAATATAAGAGGTAGGAATGAATAAGTTTGCTTGGATGAAGTACAGAGTAATTATGTGGAGAGACCCCATTGATAAATAATTAGTATAAAATCATCCTCCAGCGAACCCGGTTGAGATTCAACCCTCAACATCTTTGTCAACGGTAATCCAATAATAATCATTGTTATTATAATTTAGGTGAAACCAAGGGCGCGTTACAATTGGGCAACGTAAACAAGTTATGATCTCCGTTTGAAAAGGGAGGCGTTAATCCTACATTACAACTGGGCCACGTCAACAATACTACTGGGCCACGTCTAAATGTCAACTTAATTGATTACGTGCATTCCAATTGGGCCACGTACACCTGTTGAGACAAGGTCGTGCATAGACATATAAACAAACTATAAACAACCCCTTTCGATTTCTGGAGCTCTCGCCAGAACACAACAACGCAAATTTCAATAAGGCTGTAAACGTATCAAATCCAGGAGGGCGTTCGATAAATATCTATTTATTGTTGTTTTTCCTTCAGTAAACTACCCTTCAATTTTAGAGGTAGAAGGATAGTTCCAAAAACCTTTCTCTAGAACCTAACCTAACCTAACCTAACCAGTTTCCTACAAATGTTTACCAACAACAAATATGTAAAAGACTTAACATGGTTTAGCATTCCTACAAATGTTTACCAACAACGACGAACTTGAATAAAGCAAGTAAAATTTCTATATAAAAGTATGTATTGTATTACTTGTAAGCAGAGTAAGGTGGAGTAGATAAAATTAATATATGTCTATGTTTTGGAAAGTGAACGTGGCGCAATTCACCTATGGGTGTGTTCCAAATAAGCTATTAAGCTTTTAAGAGATCTATATCTTTTATAATCTTCCTAGTCAAAGAACGTGGCCCAATTCCCCTGTGTGATTAAGATCTAATCGGCCTCGTAGCCCAGTTGTAATGATCCGGAAACCAAACTCAAATAATTAATATAAGCTAGGTATCTATTTCAATAAGAACTTGGACCATTGGGAAGGAAGACAAAGGTACCAGTTGCGTCTTTTTTAGTTTGTGATATGCACCATACTTTATAAAATAGGTTTACAACCCATTTTCAATAATTCCTCAAATAAAATAAAACCTGGAGATTATTATTTTCAAAAATACCACCATGAAACGGCTGTTGGGGTTCATCCAAACATCTTCAAACGAAAAATAATGTATTTTATGATCATTTTATGTATATAAAAAATTGCAAATTGAGAGTATCACATATACGACATTGCCAAGTTAAGGGTTATAGGAGGTTTAAGATTCAAATCCCGGCAGGGTGTTCTAAAATGATTCTACAAACATATACTTGTGTACTGCTTCTGAGATCTACCTTGCCCTAATCATGTAAATATATTAATAGTCTGAGTTGTAAGAGACAGATGATCAATAATTCAAGTAATTGTCACTAGAAAGTTTTCCCCATGAGAGATACGCCATTTATGCCCTTAAGTAGCAGCGTTTCCTTTCAATTTATAGTTCTAAACAAGTAATTTCAACTGACACGCTGCTATGAAAACCAGCGCCATTAAATAAATACAAAGTAATTACAAAGTTTAGTCACTTTGTAGGAAGGAGAAAAATGTGTTTATCCAAAGCAAGACAAAATAAATTGACGAAATCTTGAAGAATTTTTAGCTCGTGCAAGTGGCTTGAGGGGTCTATAATTTGCGTATAGGAGCAATTCCAGCTGGTGTTAAAAATTGACTTTTATACTTTAAATAAACGGGTTCGTCGTGCTAATTCCATTAGTAAAGAGATATCTTGGCCATATGCCGGGTGTTTGTGCGTATTAGGTTGCACTGTCTAAAGTTAAGTTAATTTGTAAGTCTCATACTAATTAAATGTTTGTGTTGGAGGGGAATTTTTTTAATGTAGGGGTGTAGAGCAGGCGAGTTTAAGAGAGCATTGTTTTTCTAGTTTTTAAAGCATTTTTTTTTAGCTTAGATAAATAAAATATTGCTCCACTAGAAACATAGGGTTTAATTTTCTTCATATGCTGGTGACTTCAAGATTTCTTGAATATCTGTAAAGGATGTCATGGAATTTAATTACAACCTTTTATCTTCATTTAAAAAGTTTTTCATTTAATGCCGTTATGATTATTACAGATATTCAACAACTGTTAAAGTCATCATGCAAAGAAAATTAAATTCTATGATTCTACTGGAGCAATATTTTAAATATATTTTAGTCAAAATAAAAAATTTTGCCATAAAAACTGCAAACACAGTGCCGTTAACTCACCTTTCCTACGTTCTCTTCTTAAGGAGGAAGCCTACTGGACGCGTTGACCACATCCAGAAGTCTCACAATTTTAAAGAAGTGATTTGCTAATTCCGAATAAGGCTCCCATAAAAATGGAGGTATTCACACGTTCCTACTAAGATTAAATAATAATAATATTTAGCACCGCGTCTTACTACCCATTCGGGTTATACGCTTTAAGTACTAATTACGTTAATGGATTTAGGAATTGGGAAGGTTGAATTAGAGGAAGTGAACCCGCATTTGCGTGGAGGGAGAGTGGAAAACCATTTAGGAAAAACCATCCCCAGTTCACCCGACCGAGATTCAAATCTCGATCTCCCCGTCCTGAGCAGTCGAGATCAACACGACAAGCACGTTAGCCAACTACGCCACCGAGGCGGGTACTAAGATTAAAAAACTCACGTTTTATATTTTTTAAATAATTGATTGACAGGGGAAATTAGATAAATTCCAACTAATTTTTAGGTGAAATGTTGCAGTTCTTAGTTTAAGAATTGTTATAATTTATTGAAAAAAATACATAGCTTTCCTCAAACAAATTAATAAAGATATGATTTGACAGGGTCACAATAAAAAATTATTTAAAAAAATTGAATTTATTTTTAATGGTTTTGAAGTTTCATATCTACCATTTTCATAATACTCTTTAATAAATTGCTACTAAAACTATTTCCAAACTATTTATCGGTGGGCTGAATCTCTCCCTGGTGTCAAACCCATGGGAAAATAGTTTTAGGAATTTTGAGACTAACTACAACGATTAAATAATCAGTGTGCAATGCTTAAGCTTTTTGTCTGATCGGGAGGCTTAAGAAAAACTCTATAGACAAATCGACACAACATGGCTTTTTATATATAGATGAATTAATGTAATCACTGTTAATTAATTTTAAAACGGTAGATCTGTAAATATAATTATCTCAGCTTTACTTACAAAAATAGGGTTAGCTGTTTCCACTATTATTTCCAGGAGCTACCACAACATGAGGGAATTTCCTTTCAATTAGTTGTACCCTTAACTCTCCCACTGCCCTGTGGAGGGTGGAGAATATCCGTTAGGTTAAGAACTAATAACTGAAATCTCAGAAGCTCTCAAAAGCTCGCAGCTTTTCATGAGTTAAACTTTTCACTAGAAATTCGGGTGAGGGCTTATTCGATAAAACTTTTAATGCCCTATAAAATGTTTTTAATCAGTGTTAGCGTGATAACTTACAGGCAAAGCTTCAACGATCCATGAGTTTTATTTTATTTTTAAATAAGAACATGGAAAAGTGATAATGCATATTTGCGAAGCAATTAAATTTTTTTAACTACACCTGATATTTTACCTTATAAATATATATTTTGCGCACCACATCTTTATGTCCATTTGGGCTAGCCACATTTAAGTTCACTATTGGTGTAGGACAGTGCTTCCCAACATGTTATACATCACGGTCTCCCTGAAGCCAATGATAATTTGCTGCTCTCCCCCCACCACCCCTCACCCCCACTACCCGCTACCAAACGACTAGGGATTAAAACACCCATGTACACAATTATAGTATGTTACGTAATCCCTTTCATATATTATTTAAAATTATTTTAACCGTGTCTTACTACCTATACCTGTTATGTGCTTTTGTAGGCCTACTAATTATGCGAATACGTTAGGGATGAGGAAAGTTATATTTAGAGGAAGAATATCACCCTCAGCAAACTTGACCTTGATTCTAACCTCGAACTCGGCAGACTAGGCTACTCTCAAAATAGCGCCTTAGACCACGTGGCCACAAAATCGGGCCCTTTCATGTTGATAAAATAAATTAAAAAATATTTTTTTCAATATCGAAATATTATTTATATAAATATATTACTATACTATTATAATTAGGTTTTCAAAGAGTATATATAGTGATGTTCAACATGAGCTCAACACTCACCTAATGATATGATGATTGGTGCTGTTTTATGGCCCTCAGTTTTTGAATGTCATAATCAACATAAGATGATTTCAATCGTAGGTTTGGATCTACACTAAGTCAATTTCTATATTTACTCCTAATATGTACAAGAACTTAAGAACGTTTCTTCACAAAGATAAGTTGTGGCTAATGACATTGCCCATTTAGAAACATCAGGGTACACCGAGGGAGCAAGGAACCAAAATCCAACATTGATATTAAGGGAACTGTCATCTTCAATGTCAAATCAACAAAAAATTAAATAATTCAGTCTTTTTCAATAAATGGCTTCTGGATCCCAACGGAACTCTTCATAGACCCCAAGTTGTAAACTTCTGGTAAACCTGAGTTACTTATAATTTTAGTGCAAATACTATATCCACAAATGTGCTTGGAAGAAAAATGGGGAAACCATTTGGGGAAAACCACCTGTATTGCACCAGATCAGGACTCCAACTCCAATATCACAATTACTGAGAAACCAGAAAAGACTGGTGGTTGTGTCCACCATTCCCCCACTAGCAGTTTTCTAGACACAGCTGAACCTTTACAATAGTTGTATAAAACGTGCCAAACTAAAACTAAGGAGCTCAAATTATTTTATTTTTAGCATCGCGTCCTACTACCTGTTCAGGCTTCACGCATGTTTACTAATAACGTTAATGACTTGAGATAAGGAAGTTTTAATTAAGAGAAAATATACCCTTATTTGCGTGGAAATAAAGTGGAAAACCATATTGGATAAACTACCCTCAATGCACCCAACCGGGATCCCTTTAAATGTTTTTAACTGAAAAACAAGTATGCAATATTATGTATAGTGTATCAACGTCATATATACGTTTGAAATAAAATGATAGTCATTTTTTGAGACATTGCAAATTTTCATAAAATAAGTAAATTACACTGATATGGATAATTTTAAATGAACTTATTTATTTGTTATGTAAGACTCTCCCGCGATACCCATTTTTAACAAATTGTTACAGCCATTTCAGAAAAAATTCAAATTTTCAAAATTCTATCATTTGTACTTGAATAAATTTTCATTTAAAAAACACGTATAAAATGCTATCTGTTAAATTTAAAAAACCTAAATATACGTTTTAAATAAAATCTTTGGTGACATTTTTGAAATACTTAGAAATTTCAAAAATCAGTCATCAGTAAACTTCTCTTAAATCAAAAGTTAGAATCAAAATCACTAGCTTGTTTATAAACCTGACCTTATAACATATAAATACAAAATTTTAACTAAATCCATTAAACAATTTATAATGCAGGCATAGGTATAAAAAGACACATAGACAGGCAGAATTGTTGAACCCAATATTTTGAGTTTAGGGTCACATAAGAGTACAACTTAAATATCTAACATAATCTAAGAGGTAAATTATCTTAGTTTACACGAGATTACAATGAAACAATTTTTGTTACTACCCTTGTCTTACTACCCTTTCAGGTTATATACACTTATGTACTAATTATGATATTGGTTTCATGAATTAAGGAGGTTTATTTATAGGAAATGTACCCGAATTTGCGTGGAAAGCGAATGAAAAACCATTTTGTAAAAACCACCCTCAGTATACCCAAACGAGATTTGAGCCTTGAACGCACCACTATCGCCAGTCTAGTCTAATGTGAAAGTAGCGCGTTAGACCACGTGTTCACCAAAGCGGGTGAAACAAATTTAATAGCTTAAAATAATAAAGAGGGAAAACGAGAAAAGAGATTGGAAAAAAGAGTCTAATCATTTAGTGAATAGTCCACAATTATCAAACTGAAAGTACTTAATATGGGTATTTCATAGTAGTAGTAATAATAATCTTTATATATCCATAAATCCATGGTTTGATCCGTAGAGGTGGTCACTCAGTCTGAAGCGTAATTTCGCACTAGAGTGAATTTCCACGTAAGGAAGGTTCTAAAAACTCAGCTGTATTGTACATGTGATTTATAACTTTTTTTCCATCACCACTTTACAATAGCGTGGGTGCACTTCCACTAAACCACCCAACTTATCCCTTTCCCTTGGATTAATTCGTTAATAGACCATAGTGGCAAACGGACTAATGAAGAAGAATTGAGGCATAATAATTTAAATTGATATCTACGAGTATTATCGAAACATAAGAATTATTCAAAAATATATGTGATTCAGCTACGTATTTTCAAAACAAACCGAGCAGATGGAAACATCAAAAGTGTAAACCTAGTATTTATTAAATGAAGAATTAAAACTCTTCCATGACCAATACCGGCTTATGCTCTACTTCAGATAAGCCTTATAGGCCATAATAATAATATTAATTTAATAGAAAGGGTTTTTAAATCTATTTCAATTACAAATTATTGCTCTAAGCATAGTTATTATTATACACATTAAAATGGTATAGATTAAATGATGGATTAAAACATATTTTGGGGTCACGGCTTTAAATTTTAATTAAACTCTAGCTTGTAAGCTGAAAATTACATTATGTAACGCATAAATAATCAAACTAATTATTTTGTAAATATGTATTCCGGTTATTAATGAGTAGTTATGTATTCTAATGTTAAAATGACTTTCCTGAGCTCTGCTCCCAGTGAATAATTATATGTGTTTCCATTAAATCGTGCTTTTTTTCTTCAAAATGGTGAATGGCCAGCTTCGAAGGACATTGGAGATAAGGCGTCAGTCTCGTATGGTCTGGTCTCCCAGTAATTGGGAGGTTGGGGTTCGAATAGTTCCACAAGTCTAGTAAAGTATGCTTAAGAGACCCACCTTAGTATCAGGGTTAGTAATAGTTTAATAATAAAATAATAATTATATAATTCTGGCAATGTCCGGGATACAACAACTGTCTCTTAGACCATTTTACTGATGAGCTTTCTTACCACTCCACGTGGAGATGGGTTTCTATATTTTGAAATGATGGGAGTCACAATAGGGTATGCTGAGGGTGGAATTTCATACATGGTATGGCACTCTGCCTCCAATAAAATGCGGGTACATTTCCTCTATGTTATACTTCAATCAGCTAGACGGGATAGTGATTGAAAACTATTAAATTCAAACGTCTGGTAAAGAATTTTGAAATATCCTATTGATGATCAATTTTTCATCCCGAAGGTTGGTTTGATTCACTTCCCATAGATCCGCTCACAGAAAAAAAACCATTTTGTACAGGTTACAACAAATTTATTGTTTATTTCAAAATTAGTTTGATTGTAACAAAATCATTTTGTAGTTCTCATTATATTTTGGTAACCTGTACTAAACTCTTTTTTCTGTGGCGGAGCTGGGTATGCACTCAGTCCTTCAGCTAGTTATTGTTGTCTGAACAATCTGGTAGAAAGCACATGTACAAGGGAAGTTCAGAAAGTGCGGTGGTTTCACACTGACTACCGCACTTAAATTCTCCAAGCGAGAGAGAAAGAGCCTACAATTTTTTTCAGGAAGGTACTTCCACATAATTTCCAGGGTTATTTTACATGCCACAATCAACATGGGACCGGTGGCTTTACTACCCCTCCAAAATATGTTATGCTACGGAATTTTATAGTTCGACATAAATATGTTGACCATATTTGGGTTTGAACCCACGAACAACAGGTCCCGGGGTGAGAACTTTACCACAAGACCTCCTAGGTTGAAAAATGTCCTACTACACTTACTATTTAACCAAGTTACCTCAATTCTACCCCCTAGCCCATTCAGTATGAATGGCGTTTATTTTTTCAAAGCATTAATTACAGAAAAAATAACAAAACGACATCACAAGGGACAAAGAAGCTGAGGGAACAATAGCGAAGGAGTAATTTTTACAGTTTATATTATCAACCTATAAATGAATTATCTAAAACACAATTAGAAATACAAATTATAATTTACGAGTATTCTAAAATATATGGTATATTTAAGGATGGGTAAAGGATGGATAAATAACTCCAATAAATGACTGGATCACCTAATATTTAGTCTAATAATAAGAATAATAAGAATAAGAATAATAATATTTAGCACCGCGTCTTACTACCCGTTCGGGTTATACGCTTTTAAGTACTAATTACGCTAATGGATTAGGAGCTGGGAAGGTTGAATTAGAGAAAGTGAACCCGCATTTGCGTGGAGGGAGAGTGGAAAACCATTTAGGAACCACCCGACCTAGATTCGAACTTAGATCTCCCCGTCCTCAGCAGTCGAGCTCAACACGACAGGCGCGTTAGCCAACTACGCCACCGAGGCGGGTAATATTTAGTCTAGTAATGAAACAATATACCAATGTAAGTCCCCAGTTACTTTACTATAGTAATGAGTGAATGCATAAGTTGAATGTATATATACAAGAAAAAAGAGTATTGTTAAGCTCAGCTTAAGATTATTTACACAAACTCACCGCTAGAGACTCCTAGTCAGATGCTTGGACTAAGGGGAGAGCGTGTCACAATCTATTATCTTGGTTTTTTCTTTAAAGGTCACCTATTTTTTGAAAGGAGAGAGAAAGAGAAAGGTAAAAGTTTGGGGATCAACCAAGAAATTTCAACCAAGGTTGTAAGAACTATTCATCCTGGTGCTACTAATTAAACACCATCAATTTTATTCGCTGAACTGACTTCCTGGTGTATGTATAGTTGTATATATTCAACTGTATTTACTAATTACTTCACCCGATTGTGTAAGTAAACAATTCTAAAAAATCCACAATCGATTTTAATTTGTATTATACTATTCCAAACTTTGTTCGAGATGGGGAATTATAGCTAGGGAATATTAAAATCTTGTTTTTTTAGTGATTTCCATAATCTATCGCAGTTTGTTTGAACAAATAAAATTGAAGAAAAAGTGTTTACTATAACAAATTGAGACGAGTGGTTAATCAGTTATATATTAATGAACTGCCCGATCTACTCTGGAGAATTTGTGAGTTTGAGTCCCGCTTGGATCGAAATGTATTGGTCCGAGTACAAGTGAATTGAAGCTCACTATAATAAAGTTATTAATCCAATTTAATGAGTATAAAATTAAGTATCTCTTTTGGCCAACGATAAATAAAAATGCTATGCCAAAACATTTGCCACCTACTGAAGAGTCGAGGCACATTGGGTACGTCCAGAAACACATCACTGTTTAAGAGGTGATTTATGTTTAAGGCTATCAGCATGTATCTATAGGATTTAAAAACTTAAATTGTTAATTTGTTAGTGAAAAAATATTAACAAATATGAAAGTAGCTCATTCTCAACAAAGTTTCACGTGAAATGTCGCAGCTACGAGTTCAAAGTATGTAGTTATAAACCTAGCTCTAGCCTTCCTCAAACCCATAAAGTAATATTTTAACATGGTCCCAACGGGGAGTTCTGATGTAATTAAGGAATGTTTGAGTGGTTTTGAAGCTTCAGAACAGTTTATAATTTTAAATATAAGAAATACTGAAGAGTGAGGATATTTTCCTTTAATTAGACGGTGCCCTCAACGACTTAATCTAATAAATAGGTATGAGATAGAAAGATAAGAGGAAGTGCACACGCGTTATCTTGAAATGAGGATTTTAAAACCACAACCACACGAATATAGGCCAATTATCATGCCTATGTTCAATGACATCCCAGTTCTTGCGTCATGGTATTATAATGCTTTACACATCGTGACTACCGGCACACATGGCACAAGATAACAGACAAGTTGGTTTAGTTGGAAGTATTTTATAGCCCTCTCCTCCTGTATTTATAGTATTCAGTCGTTCCACGAATAAGCTAGGGATCAACTTCAAGATCGTCACTAACATAACGTAATACCCCCCCTTAATTGCGAGCTCCATGTATCTGTTTACTCAGGCTGTTGACAAGTACACCATACACGCTGGGATAGTACGCTCGCACTCATGTGACAAGAGAGGTTTAAGTGACAAAGATAAATTATAGGTCCAGCACAGTTTTTTCACAGCTTTCCAAATTAGATTTGTAAAATATAAAACAAATATATATGCTAGAGCAAATTTGGAAAACACACTCTATAATCATAATATATTTATCAATCCCTCCTAAGGCAGCCACCTCAATCAATCTATGACAGGCCACACGGCTTAAAATACAATGGTCTGTGTCTTTTTGTGGAAATACTTTTCTATTATCTCTACGATTATAGTCCTTTTCACCCTTCACCTACAAACACCCCTTGTAATATAAATAAGAAAGAGGTGAAACAAAACTACGAAACTTATATCTCAAGATAAAGAGGAAATTCCACTTCTAGTTCTCAAATACTCTTAAAAATATTATGTGAGCCTCGCAAAAAATTTACCATATTTGTAAGAAGAAGGCTAGATCTAGATCCCTTTCACATAATTTCACATATGGTCTTAAAAGATCGTTAAAAATGAGCTAATGTCATATTTTCCCACATTGTTTTCTATTAATAAGACTTTCAATATATGGTAGGGAATATTTAGAATTTATTTTGGCGTGAACCATATTTTTAAATAATGCATAGTATAATTAGCTAATGCGTTAGAGCTGAACATTTTCACGGCAATTTATCTCTTACTGAGGTCGACCCCTTAATTCCTCTCAGTTTCTACCTCAATCTCTCTTAACCACTCTCAGTCTTTATCTCAATCTCTCTCAATTAGTCTCAGTCTCTCTCTCTCAACATATAACTTTTTCTCCCTCCCTTTATATAATGTGTTTACTCTTTAGCACAGGACCATTACGAATTGGGTTGTCGGGTGGGAATGTTGTGTACATCCCTCTCCCCAAAATAAATATTAATAATTAGTTTTAGTAAAAATTTAATTTAATGTCATTGCCTGGACTATTAGCTTATTTTAGTATTATGAAGTTCATAGCGCATGGAAAAACTGATATATATATATTTTTTTAATATTTAAGTGAAATACAGTTTTAAACAAACTTCTATTTCATCTCCTTGAAAAGAGAATTATACTATAGGCCACTGCAGGTATAGCCACCCTAAATCTAAGATAAATTTTGAGTAAGGTTCTGCTAAATCAAAATTATCAGATAGTTTTATATGTTCTAGAATCTATACTATAATATTTAAAACATGCAGGAATTTATTTATAAACACAGCTTAAGTTGAATATCCAAAAACCATACTTTAAAATAAATGGCATGGAACTCCGCACGGACTTTCTCGCTCTATTGTTTAAAAATGGAGATATTTACGCTAAACTCGTAATATATTATGTGAAATGAAATAATATAAACTAGCAAACCCAAGCATAAATTGCACTATATTTATGTAAAACATTTTTGAGTCCTGGTATAAAATCTTCTAATTTTATTTTTAAAGAATTAATGTCCTGATTTGTATGTTTGGACCGATAAAAAAGATCAATATTGGGTCCACAAGGGTCAACACTTCGTATTAAAGTTTCAACTTCCGGTTGAAATTTTCGACATTTTATTAGGTGTTGCAAATCTTCATGCCATCGGTGACCTGGTGGTCTAGGAGTAAGGTGTCAGACTTCTGTGCTGGCAGCCGGGGTTCAATCCTCGGTCCCGGCACAGATTTATCTGATTTCCAAACCCTTCCTTCACCTCTGACAAGACATCTTGTGAATGTGTGTAATGCCAGGCCACCACCGTGGTTCGGATTCTACGTTAAACTATAGGTCCTTCATTTCATCTCACAATCACCCTATCATTACACATTAGCGTAATTGCGTATAACCCGAACGGGTAGTAAGACGCGGTGCTAATATTAATAATAATAATAATAATTCATGCCATCGCAATGGTATTAAATTCCTCATTTATAAATTTAGACAAATAAAAAACGTAAATATTGAATATTGAATCTAAAATGGATATAGATCATTGTTGTACAAACATTTTTCCTAAGAGGTTTAAGGAAAAATAACATAAGCTATTGAGAAACTTACTTATATTTAATTACTCTATGGCATTGGAGAATTATTGTACAAAACTCAAGTAGTATCTCTTTACAACTAAAGCTCACCAATTTGAATTAATATGTTTGACAATATCTCAGAAATTGTTGGTTTTATAAAAATGTATTTCATATAAAAGGTTTTTATTTTTAATAGTACTACAATTTTTCAATAAAAAGTTATTTATTATCTCAAATAGTTGCAGAGATACGGAAGTTTCTGCTTCTGTAAAGTACCCTAAACGTCATTTTCATGGGAGAATTAAAATAGCCAATTTATGTATAATCTAAATCAACATCTAGATTCGAAATTTTAATCAAAATCGTTATAGCCAATTTTGAGGAAATCGATTTTTTTCTCTTTTCGCCCTATATTAAACTACTCTTAATTTTAAATTTAAACAGACACACAGACACACGGATTTGCAAAGATCACTTTTTAGGGTTTGGGGGGCTCATGAGACGTCGACATTCATCAACATTTCAGGTTAGATTTTTTTTAAGGTTGCAATACTTTACCTTAAGTGTTCGAAAAGCTAGAAAACATATGTATTGGCGTAAAGCTTGAAAGTTATTGGTTTTATAAAAATATGGTTCAAATAAATTATTTGTATTATAAATAGACCTACATATTTCTAATGATAAGTAATTTCGTATCTGGAATAGTTTATGAGATGATAAAAAATTATTATTTACGCATCTGACCGGATCCCTTAAAGTCATGTTGCCTAAATATTGATAGAAGCCATTTTGTTCAGAATATTTATAAACGCTTAGAAATTAAATTTAATCAAAATTGTTAGAGCGGATTTTGAGAAAATTGACTTTTTCTCTTTTGTCCTTCAGTAAACTACCCTTAATTTTAAGGTTAGATATCCAATTCCAAAAATCTCTCTGGGCAACCCTATCAAAACCCTAGATACCAAGTTTTACCCCAATTTAAAATAGTTTAAGCTCTAGCTGGAGGTACAAACAGACAGAAGAAAGTTCAAAAACCACTATTAAGGAATTCGGGGGGTCATGAAACGTCGATATTCATCAAAATCTCCAATTCTATTTTTTCAACAATCACAATAATTTCTTTACCTGTAAGATTGCGAGAAAGTAAAAAAATCCAAACAGATTTAAAAACTCAAACTGGAGAAAAATTAATTTGATCTAAATATCTACCGTTATCATATATAGTGAACAATGCGTGCGGATTAATTGTCATTCTCCTCTAGTTTGGTCTGGCCGTGATGGGGAGATCTGGGGTTTTGGATCCCTATATTTCCTATTTGGTTTCCTGCTCTTTCTCCACGCAAATGTATGTTTGTTTTCTCTAAATTTTATATTCATCATCACCATCCATTAAATCAAAATAGAAGACCGGAATTGTAATAAAATCAGGAGTTAAAAAAATATTTTCTATTAAACGTGTAACATTGTAATAAAAATGAGAGGATAGTTTAATAGCCGATAAAATATTTCAATTTGATACATATTATCTAACCATTAAGCATTTTTAGTCTACAAAAATTATTATTTAACAATTTATCATATTTTTATATTTTTTTAATTTGAAATAAGAATCAATATTATAGTAAAGACACACCATTTTTACCAAATTTACAAATTTAAAATGTGAAAAAGTATGTATATTTACACATTTCATGAAAATTCTAACGAGAAGTACTAAGTAATTTTATTAAAGTAATTAATAATTCTGGCTAAATATATTGACAAATCTATTGAAACACTCCGTACTTAAATAAGTCTACTCATAGTTGGACTAGTGTTGAAATATTAGGTAGATGGAGACCTATAGTTATATTAGTGCAGCACGTAATGATTTAGAAAGTTACCCTCCCATATATTCTACTCTTACCCATGCTGGGGAGTCATTAGATATAACAATTTTCTCCCCTCACCTGGCGGATGTTTCATCAATCTTGGGCGAGGGCTGTTAATTTCATTTCTACGCTCATTAATATACATGCAAAAGGAATAAACCTGGATAAAACCTTTTTATTCCTATGTCCTGTAGTAATTACAGTAGTTATTCTCTTCCTTTCCTTTTGTGTTCTCGCTGGAGTAATTAATATAATTGTAATCTTGAAATTGTATTTTTTATTCAACCGGGCGAACAGAAAATTTCCTTTAACAATAGATATCTAATTTATTTTAAAATTCATATTAACATAATATTAATATTATCCAAAAAAGGGAGTAGAATGGTGAGTGATTGACTTCCTTTAAAGTGAGCCATAGAGATCGGTCATTTATTGAATTCCTATTGAGATCCAATTTAACGGACAATTAACAGAATTATCTAATTTAAGATTTAGTTTTACCTAGGAACGTATTTAATTACCGTTTTCTGCAGGTTTAATTGAGCAACCGATATTTTTCGATAGGCTAGGTAGTTATTTTATGTTAAAATAATAATGTATTGATTTTGTTGTATATTTTAAATTATAGTAAAACGGTTTCACTCGGTTTATTTCTGAAGTAGGGCACAGACAAACTCTTTACGATGCGACGCCCAGTTTGAGCTGTATTACCTACCTCAGGTAAATATTATCTGGTGGGTAGAAACGAAAGGGGGGGGGTGGGTGATGCTCTTAAGAGAAGTGCATGGTAATTTTACCAAACAATTATTAAAGTATGATTGGATCTTTGTGAATAGGTAGTCCTAGATAGCAAAATTACACTGGTATTCAAACAACCCTTAGCCTCGCTGTTGAATAGCACCCTAGATCTCCAGCCTGGTTTCAAAACTAAAACACTCAGTTAGTTGTCAAGTAATCTCAAAAGCTTAATAATGTATTATATTTTGTAACCCAAAATTAAAATCAGGAAAAGTGTATATTAGTCCCTGTATTCGTGAAAAATCACCAAAAAATACACTCTTGCTTTTCTAAATAACTGGATTTTTATTAAATCCCAGCAATACTTTAGATGTTTTATGATTTATATACAAACTAGCTTTTACCCGTCGCGGCTTCGCCCGCAATAATTGATAGAATCTTTTAATTTTTACATAAATTCATTAATAAACTACTTTTTTTTCAAATATCTATGCCTTTTTTTCACTTATAGCTGTAAATAATTTTGCCGTATGATGCTAACTTGACTTAAATATTTTAATTTTCCCTTTTAAATATCTAGTAGTTAAATAAATAAATATTATTAAAGTTATCAATTATCAATTAAATATTTAAAAATTTACCTTCTTAATTAGTAAGATAAATAAATAAATGAAATAATGTTTTTTGCTATCTACATAGCTAAAATTACATCATATTTATTATTTATTAGTATGAAACTACGTTACACTAATTACTATTTACTTTAATTACAAAATATTAAACCACAAATTCTTAAATAACATAATTTCAATCATATTATAATCATAACAAACAAACTTTTACATTTATAATATTAGTAAGATTTACATTTTCACTTATATATTACTACAAAATGTTTCTGTAGACGACGTTGTACGATTTGTTGTTTTCGGCAAGTACATGTAAGTTTCGAGCACTCGATACTCTAGAACAGGCGACATACAGTTGACCGTGTGAGAAACACTGAGTTCTTAAGTCGATTCCTGCTACTTTTAAAGTCTGGCCCTGTGATTTGTTGATAGTCATAGAAAAAGCCATCTTCAATGGAAACTGTAAGCGTTTAAATTGAAAAGGCAGGTTGTTGGGAATAATAGGAATCCGTGGAATCAAAACTTCATCTCCTTTAGATCCTCCTGTGATTATAGAAGCCTTTATGACGTTTCTCCCCAGCTCAATGATGCGTAGTCTGGTACCATTGCACAACCTGGGTCCATCAAGATTACGCATCAGCAAAACGGGGACGCCGATCTTCAATTCAAGACAATAGGACGGCACACCTGATAATTCCAATGAGTTTAAAAACTCTACGGGATAGGTTGTACTATCATCACTTGCCATTACGGTATCTATCGACGTATACAACTTTGTTTCACCGACTACACCGTCTAATATTTTTTTGTTAATTTTATTTACAGAGTCATTCTTTGGTGACAATACTGCTCTCTCACACAACCACTCTTCGTTAGACATGTTGGTTTGTAAATTTGGGAACACTTTAGAAATGAGCTGCTCCTCCGATGTTACTGGGTTGCAAAATTCCGTCGTAAAAGTAATTTTGCCCTCTTCATTGGTTTGTAAGCGACCCTCTCCAATTTGCAGCAGTTTACTGGCATATGCTCCAGATTCTTGGTCGTTATAAAGCTGGACCCTCATATTGCACGTAAGATGAAGTTTTTCAACTCTAGCCCACAGTGGTGATGCCTTGAGACACGCATTCATTTCATCTGCTGGAGTACCCCTCTCAACAACAGGTAGGGTCTGTCTGAAATCACCCGCGAGCAAAACTACCACTCCGCCCATCAGCGTCTCGTTGCTACGGATATCCTGCAGGCTACGGTTTAACGCTTCTACCGCCTTCTTGTGTGACATCGTGCATTCATCCCAGACGATCAACTTGCACTGCTGCATAAGAGCACCACGACCACTGATCTTGCTGATATTGCAATTTGGATTTTCTTCGGTTGCAAGACTAAGCGGTAATTTAAAAACCGAGTGTGCAGTCCTTCCGCCGCTGAGCAAAGTCGCAGCGATGCCTGAAGATGCCACCGCCAAGGCTATTTTGTGATCTTTACGGATTTGTGCCAACAAAAGATTAAGCACAAATGTTTTGCCCGTACCTCCTGGTGCGTCGAGGAAAAAAAGTCCCTCGTCTTCACTTTGTATGCGATGCAAGATAGTATCAAAAATGTGTTTCTGCTCAGGAAGTAGACGTGGTATCATGTCATTGACATGAGCCTGTAATGCCGTGGCATCGTAGTTGAGCTCTTTGACTACATAGCTAGACAACTCTCCATCTTGCTGTGGTGTAGGCAAACCAAAATATGCGAGTCCCTTTCCTGTCATAGAAATGATCTTATCTTCGATTATTTTCAATGCTTCGTTGATGATTAAATTATCATTCGCTCCTTGTAATCTGTGCGCAATATCCTCTGAAAGTGCATTTTTGTATCTATCCCACAGTTGTTTAGGGTTAGAGAGTCCGCAAGTGCACACTAATATTGCAAACATCTCTCTAATTATTGCAGGCGAGTGACATAGCACAGCTTCGTCCATGGTTGCGTTCCAGTGGTGGCACGGAAACGACACTATCCGCACCAAACGACGTCATGTGGAAGCAACTATTGTATTTTCTAATATTGTTCAGAAAGTTACGTGACTCTTAATTCTCACATAAGAAAAACTCTTTTAATGTTTGCACTGGTTCCTGTATTCGAGAAATATTTACTTTACCACCAGAACAACACATCCCAGGATTTTCCTCCTCCCATTTCAATGCTCCGCATAATCTACACTCTTTGTCCATCCTCTTAATTTTTATGAGCCTATGGCTGCTATAGTCGAGAGTTGCATCGTATTCTAATGCAGCATGTTCAAAAACGCTCCACGTGTTTCTATTGAAGATTTGCCGCCACAGTGCCACTCTTTTAGCAACAGCATGTCTTCGAGTTTCGGCTTCCTCTATAGTTTCGACAGCTCACTGAGGCATCATATTAGCAGCATTTTGTTGACGTCGTTGATCTGTCTGTTAATGAGTTTCAGCAGCTCTCAAGCTGGCCTGCCGCTGAGCTTGCTCCTCACGTCGAACTCAAGATTCTTCTTGCGCCTCGGAAGCTCGCTGGAACGCCAGATAAGCAGCGTGCTGTTGATGTTGTTTTGACTGCTCTGGAGTTTCGGTTGTTCTGCGTGCTGCCTGAAGTTGAGCCTGTTTAAGCCTTCTAGCCTCTGCTTGGGCTGAAGTTTCCTGGCTCCCAGACACTTTAATCATTCTAGCTTTATTCGAACGTTGTAACAAATTCGATTTACGTTTCCCCGGCATCTTTCAACAACTTTTGAGGATAGATCACAAAAATAACTTATCATTTGAGGACGTCATTGAACAGCACCTAAAAAGAAACCAGGTTACTTTACCTCACCTTTTTAAAGTTAGTAAAGAAAAGTTCTAAACTAAAACTAACGCACAAAAAATACTATTGAACCTTTTTCATAATTGTGACTTCGTATTTACACCTGAAAACAACATTTCTTTCAACTTTTCGTTCTGTAGAAATATTTTGCTGGTAAGATGGTGAGTAAGTTTTAGTTTAGACCTGATAGTTACTAACTTTAAGAAATGGTGAGGTAAGCTAAAGCACAAAAAATACTATTTAATTTTTATAATAAAAATAGCACCATCTAACCTGCAAAATAATTAAACATTAATATTGTAAAATCAATGTAAATTAAAAGGTTGGGAATAGTCCTATATGTTATTCAAGGACATACTCTACCTACCTACCAAGTTTCATTCAAATCCGTTCAGCAGTTTTGGCGTTATTGAGCACCAAACATCCAAACACACAAACTTTCGCATTTATAATATTAGTAAGATATACAGCTCAATACCGCCATTTAGAAAATTCCACCATTCGTGTATGGCATTTGGAAACTCTTAGCAATACCTTCGATGCTGTCACCGGTTAACATAAACTATTTCTAAATAGCTATATTTGTATTTTAAGAATACGTTTTACTATATTTAAAAAAATATTAGTGTTACATAATTTATTGATCATACTATCCGCAACTTTTTTTGCACCAGGTTTTACTGCCCGATTGAGCTATCTTCTATTTACACTAATATATTATATATGAGAGGTTGAGTTTAGAAGAAATTTACAAACATTTTCGTTGATAAAGAGTAAGAAGCTATTTATTAGAACCTACCCTAACTACACCCAACTGGGATTGGATCCTTGATCTTCATGGCACCCCAAAAACAAGTTAATATGAGCATAAAAACTTTCAGTCCACTTCTCATCGGTAGGATATTTAATTTACGCGAAGGAAGAAAGTATTTAAATAAAAAAATTATCACCGCGTCTTATCAGATGTTCAGGTAATATACACATATGAGAACTACTCTACTAGTGTAGGTCAGAGGGAGGAAGCATTTTAGAGGTAATCTACCAGCGTTTGTGTGGAAGGATACTGGGAAATAATTTAGGGAAAACCAACCTCATTAGAAACAACCAGGATTCGAACCCTTATATCCCCATCATCAGCAGACCAGTCAAACACGAGTAATGCTTTAGACCATTCGGCGACTGAAGTGGGTAGTAAGCTAGGTCTATTCTAGGGGAAACTTACCCGTGTATGTGGGGTGGAAGAATATGAAACCATTTAAGAAAAAATACTCTACTGGTATTCTAAACCCAACCTCCCCGTCACCAGCAAACCAGACAAGAAGAGAATCACATTCTAAAAGAGGTAAATATGTACCAGTGTCTCTTGACCGACTTTTCCAGTGAAGCACTTCCATTACAGAATAATGGAATTATGTGTCAAGTCACACGTTCACGGTAATGGGGGGTAAATATTCAAGAATAATTTTCAATTATTCAAACAATATTTAACAATGAAGCAAAACAGGGGAAGCGCTATATAAAGGGACAATATTTACCTTTCTGGATAGTTTACATACCACGTGGATACTGTATACTGCATATATCAACATATTTATAGTTTATTGAAACTTTAGCTCGCAAATATTGAATCTGTAAAATAATTTATTTTAAAAATTTAATGAGTGGCTGGTAGTCTCCTATTCGTAATTAAATGTTTAAGCTTTTGATTATACATTCTAACACAACAATCATAAACCCGACCAGTAATTTACCATTTAACTAAATATAAATATACTAGTATTTAATCATGTATTCGTCAGGGAGCGTGTGCTAATTTTAAATAATAAAAAATCCTATATCAACTTAATTGGGCTATAAGATAATTAAATAAAAAATAGACAAATTGGATATATATATGTAATGAATAAGCATTATATCTTCCCAAGTTCACCAAACTATTCCGCCATAAGTCGTTTATTTTAATTATTATTTTGCTCCTGTACAGGCGATATCCTATCATTCGATATTTATCTATGTAATAGCAGTTTTATGGATCCTTCAAGGTAAATCTTTACTTTCTGTGATCTTTATTTTTAGGTTTTTCATCTGCCTCTACAAATTAAAATTGTCTACCATATAAATTTTATTTTTGTTTCTGTTAGCTTAGCCAGTTTTGAGGACCCTCTTTTTTCATCCATTTCCCGGCCCCCCCATTTTTTTTATCTCTAAACTTTTCAATTTTTATCTTATCTGAAGTGATCCTTTTACCAATTTGCCAAATATATATATATTTTTCCGTATTGAAGGTAGACTATCTAATAGTTTTGGGGAAGTTCCAAGCTGCTGCCTAGTCCCCCAAACTGTTACGGTTCCCACATCCCAATTCTGAAATTTTAAGACTTATTGGGTTTTCTGTTTGCCTAATTTCAATTTTAAACCACACCGAAATTACTACTCTATATTAGTTTTATTAATTTCGAGCATTTATATTTTCCGTTTTTAAATTTTGGAATCCCATTTATTCAGACATCATTCAATTATATGTGAAGGAATATTTACTTATGTGCCAAATTTAAATTTTATTTCACACTGAGAAGTTTTTTCCAATGGCTTGGAAAATTTTTACACATTATTTCTTGGAATCAATTATGAAATTTCAAATTTTAATGATTTTTGATATTTTTTTCGGCGTTTGTCTTAACGGTTTGAAAGTATTTAAATTTTCTACCCCATTTAGTCATCATTTTTATATTAGTTTTTTAATTCTTAGCTGTCCTTAAATCCAAATCCTCATTTAAAATTTTTAAATCTTTAATACTTTACTAGCTATTTACGAAATTTCAATTTCATACAAAACTAAAATGTGTTATTTTCTTTAATTTTGTAAACTTATTCTCATTATAAAATTCAATACTTTCACGGAAACTTCCGATTTTGTGATTTTAAAATTTAAAAGCTTCGGGCTTTTGGTGTGGTCTCTTTACCATCTCACCAGATTTAAATGTTCTTTCTCAATGATAAAAGTTGATAATTTTAGTTTTGGAAATGTCCTAGCCTGACCATTTCCCGTACCTCCATTTTGAATTTTAAATGTTCAATTTATTTTGGTTATATGGGTTCGACACTTAATATTTAGTAAAAAATTCCAATTTTCTGCTGTATCCTACATATTAACAATTTTTTTATTTTATTTTAAGGGAAACTTATTTCTTCTATGTTAGGTTCCTTCAGTTTTAAATTTAAGAATTTACAGACCTTATTTGCGATTTGTGGTGGTCCTTACACCTTATCAGCAAATTTCAATCTTTTATCACACTTATTAATAGTTAATTCCTTAGGTTTTGTCAATCTGGAAACGCCTCTCTCATCCACAACCCCTACCCTACATATCACCATTTCCCACTTATAAAGATAGAATATTTACACTAATTTTATTAATTTTAGTATTCCCTCTTCATTCATGAAAACTTAGTTTTTCACCACCTATAAAGGTTTTCTCTAATTATATCCTTTCCCTTTCCTTCCCTATCTTTCATTTGGGTACCAATTATTGTTGGTCAGTTGATTCGAATTTCGAAAGACCAATTACGGAACCTTATTAGCTGGCCTTGAAATATAATGTCTTAAAAATTAAATGGAAAATAACAATTTTCAATTTTTTTTATTCTATTTAAATATTGATTTAGTGTCAGCCCTCTGGAATTTTTTTTAAAATGACAGGTTTGTGTTAAGATGTGTTATAAGCCTCCAGAAAACAAATTTAACTGTGATGGGATAAACTTAATTTTTTGCCCATACGTTAAGCATGGGGAATTTTGGGAACAACGATCCAGCCTCTTTTCAAATTTTTCAGGTTTAGGATTTTTCACGTCATTCTCGGATTCCCAGGAAGATCCATGTCAAATTTCAACCTTCTGTCTCACCGGGTAGTATGAAAATAAAACCTTTGAAAGGAAAAACAGACAAACATGACATAGATTCTATATTATATAATATTTTTATACTCTTAATTAGAATCAAATTGAGGATCTAGATTATGCTCTTAGAATAAAATTTAAAACTACGTCAAGGATTATTATAACATAGCTGATAAAATTGTAGGCTATTATAAATAAATATTTTTACTTAAATTAGTTTTATTTAATACCCGTCATAAAAGTTAATATGTTTATTGTTAACTCTTGGGCAATTTTATCAATTTAAAAATAGTATTAGAAAATTGGTATCAACAAGTAAACTTATAGCTCTATTATTTGTAAATCATAGTGGCCCTGGCTCTTTCTTTAACTACATGGTATATATATATATATATATATAATTGTTTTATTGTTATCTTTCCAAATAATTAAATATTATGTATTATTAATATTTGGTGAAATGGTGCACCAAGAATATATATATATATACATAAAACACAAATTTGAAAGTATTAAATTTAACTTTTATTTTTTTAATTTTGATATAGATTAAATCTTTAAACTTATTGAGGAGCATAGCACTTGTTCAGTAAAAAAAACTTAAACTTAAAAATCAAAAGAATACAACTTTTAAATTGGTGTTCTTACAAATATATTTATTTTTAAAACAGAGGGCAAAAGCAAAGACTGAATACATTGCTGATAGCTTAGTCTAAACTCTAAGGCGTAAATCTCGTTATACCCCAGTTTACTGGGATATCAAGTTTAGAAATGACAAGTGCACTGGTCGTTGGTTTTCAAATGTAATTTATCACTGTTGTTCTCCGGTACCCTTTCTACGCTAATGCAGGTGAATTTCTTTCAAGTTACTTTCACCACCCTATAATCTCCCAATAACTAACCCAGAGAATTAGTCGTTTATAAACCTGTTATTTTTTCTCCCACGTCTTAACAACCATCCAGGCTATACGCATCTTTACACTAATGGAATGGAGAAGAGGAAGGTAGAATTTAAAGTAAATCTACCCAAATTTATGTGGAAGAGCAGAAGGAAAGTGGTAAATAATTTAAGAACATACACTATCAGTAGACTTAACAGAGATTCAAACCCCTTTTTACCAATTATTATTAGGGGGCGGATTTATAGGCACTAAAATTTAAAAAAAAGGCAGGCAAATAGGCACTAAAAACACAAAAAAGGAACATAAATAGGCATTATCAAGTTTAAAAAAAAGCCATTAATAGGCACTAAAAAGAAAAAATAGGCACATAAATAGGCATAGTGTACCGCCGCCCTTACTCTTCCCCGAAGAATAAGGCTGGCGCCCAACAGACAATAAAAAAAAATAAAGAAATACAACAATTGCAGAGGGGCTGTGAGGATACAAACAAAAGTAAACAGGCCGACCACAGGCCCATTTACTTATATTCTCCACGAACTCACACCTCAATTATGTTGATGTTCATAACAGGAAAAGGCGAAGGATAAAGCAGGAAACCTTGATTTAGAAGAATATATGTCAATGGTAACAATTTGTAGTTTTATTGATGGCGAGAATAAACTTGAACAGAGTATCGAAAATACGTGATTTGGTTGTACAATCTTGAATTG
>CABFVZ010000109.1:680933-721400 GCA_902151445.1 Timema monikensis | reverse complement strand
AATGTGGGGAATGCCAGGCCTCCACCGTGGTTCGGATTCCACGTTAAACTGTAGGTCCTTCATTTCATCTCACAATCACCCTACCATTACACATTAGCGTAAGTGCGTATAAACTGAACGGGTAGTAAGACGTGGTGCTAATAATAATAATAATAAAAATAATAATAATAATAACACACCCCACCTCGAGGTATAGAACACTTTACTAGTCCAATATTTCTCCTCGTTCAGTTGATCAATATTTTGGTAGAGGCAAGTTGTTGTCTTTTTTTGTGTGTGGGAAACAGTAAGTTGGCGCAGCAATAGTGAGGCACTTTGGTGAGTTTTCTAGTTTTAAACCTTTTTTGGAGCATATATCCCAAATAAATGCTACAATAGTAATGCAAAAAAAGCACCAAAACACTAAAAAAAATTATTATTCACTCTTAAAATCCAGCAGATACTTTCCATAAACACATATTAATTACTATTAGAGTTAATTATCAAATACTTCTCAAGATTTTCAGGTGTACATTTTGTTCTGTTGTCTGACAAAATGTTTTTATACTTTGAGAAACTTATTTCGACCTCCCATGAAGTCATTGGGTAAAACTTCAAACAAGTTATTTCAGCTGGGCTAAGCTTGACTTCTGGGAGTGATGTAGTTTGTCCTTCTAAGATATCCACAATACTTTCCATCACTTTCCACCCGAGGTTTCGCTGCAATACTCTGTTAAATTTGTCGACGATGGCTGTGCCAACTGAGCCAGAAGCCTGAATCAGGTTTTATTCTACTCCCCGCATTATCTTCACAGCTTTCACAAGAGGCAAATCCCTCGCCTCTAAAGCTGTGATTGCTCCAGGAAGATTTCTAAAATTGCTTTTTACGTATACCAGATCCGCACTGAAACTTGAGCAGGAGTATGGCAGCATTTGCTTCTGTAATGGCGACAGCTTGTTCCTCGTCAAATGTTTGGACTACCTACAAGCAAAACGGTTGGTATAGAAAAATTCACCATTCTTTCAATATATTGTGTTCTACAAGTATAACAATTAAATTAATATTTTTTTCAATAATGTGGACGGACAGGTGGAATCAATAAAACTAGTGGTAAGCGCTCACTGCAATTTTAATTTGAAAACGCACCTAAAGATAATGTATTGTATAATACCTTTTGAATGTCACTCGGGTAATCTGCATAGTACAACGCAGCATGAAGCCATGTACCCCAACGCGTTAAC
Organism: Timema monikensis; assembly: GCA_902151445.1. Lineage (NCBI taxonomy): Eukaryota > Metazoa > Arthropoda > Insecta > Phasmatodea > Timematidae > Timema > Timema monikensis. The sequence continues at coordinate 720,179 of CABFVZ010000109.1, read as the reverse complement.
ATTGGTTGTGGTGGCAAAGGTGTGTTGGGTAGGGCGGCCTTAAATGAGAAGATTCGTGATGGAGCTTTCAAAAACACTTTCTTGACTGTGGAAATAATAGCGTTAACATTTGGAAAATGAGATATGATATTTTTTGCAGCCCTCTGAACAGCATGTGCCAGACAAGTCATGTGAATTGTCTTGGTGTAGAATACTTTTAATCTCGCAGCCGCTTTCAACATGTAGGCCGCACTGTCTGTCAGCAAAACCAAAAACCTTTCGTCGTTGTTTTCTGAGCCACAGGACACATAATATAAACAAACTAACTTATTTATAATTATAATTTTTACAAGACTAGCACTGCGAATCATAAAATTAACACAGTATATCTTGTGCAATTACATTATATACTTACGCGAAGCATCACGAACAATCTATGGCAATTGTCGAGCTGTTGGTTGCCTCAAGCATATTTGAAACAACCAAATGAGGTTTCCCAGGACCCGTAGAGTCTAGTTTTCCCACAACAACATTTGCAACATATCTGCCCCAGTGATCAGTTGTTTCATCAACAGTAGCCCAGATGTATGATTCTCCAGTATCTTCTCGGATCTTCTCAACTGCCTTACACGAAATAAAAATGTTTACTGTAAATATTTTAAATTAATACAATTCAGTCAATATTTTTTAATGTCAGGAAGAAAAAACTGCTATTGTAAAAACTTACGGATAAATAGGTTGAATGCAAGTAATATTTCCTCAGAGTTGATTCGTCTGGTATCTTCATGTTGATATATTTGTTGAGAAAAGCATTGAAATCTGGATTCTTCAGCTTCTTTCAAGGAATATTTGCAGCTACCATCGCAGAGCATAAGTCAGCAGAAAACTGCTCTTGGGTTTTATCGGTATCGTTAACCTTAGGAAAAAATTGTTGAGATCCTGTTTTCTTTCCGGAACTCTTCATATGTATTGCAGTATTTTTGTGTTGTTCTAGGTGATACTGCTTCCCACATTTTACCTAAATATTAAAAATGAAAATTTTCACTCAGTAATATATGTGGATTCTACAAATTAACAAAGCATCACCTAACAAGAGAACTAAGATTGTTTTTTTTTTTCGATCGTAATGTTACGCTTTGGTAAATATTTCCACTTTGTCGTTGAAATCCTTCAATAAGAAATGAAACCTAGTTTGAACAATAGCAAATAATCGTGATTTACTTTTAAACAGTAGACAATATATTTAATAAAAACCTTGACTTTCAAAATTAATAATTTCATTTCCCCTTTTGAAAAGATAACTTACCTCCTCGGAACATGACTGACAAAAAATTATTTTGCCATCCGTTGTGAAATTCCTATCACCACCAATCCGCTGTTTGAATAATATACTTTTACACGATTTCTCTTTAGGCATTTTCTACTAGTTCAATAATTTACACTGAGTCCAATACAAAGAAATATTAATGAAGAGATATGCACATTTAACAACAGCGTAATATACACAACCACTGAATGAACTGACACTGTTGTGCGCTAGAAGAAAATATTTGTTGCTGGACTGACCAGTCTGAACCTATCAGACCACTGGACACAGGGGTTTTTCCTACCTATCACGAGTATCCACGTGGAGTAACCTAAGGAATGAGTGAGAAGGGGAGAAGGGGGGGAGGGGCAGCCGCAAATATTTAGAAAGAAAAAGAGAGGGTGGGAGGAAGAGAGAGAGAGAAAAAGGCACTTTATGGCTCCCATTTGTAAAATAGGCACTAAACAGCGAAATATGCATGTATAGGCACTATAAACGTTATCACATTATCTTCACAATCATCGAAAATAAACTTATGCCTCAAAATACTACTTTTCAAAGCATAGGAATAAAATAGGCATTTAGGGCAAAATCAACCCTTAATTATTATTAATACAATCTAGTTCGAGAGTGACGCCTTAGACAATGTGCCCACCAATGTGGACTTCTTGATTATAAACATAGACCGTACTAATAAAATTATATATAAATATTTATAAATTATGAAATTTGCAAAATTTCAGATAAGGAAATAAGTCTGAATAACCATACAAGACATACATTAGGCCTACTATAGTTAATATAGATTTAATATCCTATCAATAATGTATCTTAGTATATAGAGGGTTTTTTATATACCACAACATTTCATTATCCTTTCGGGATATAAGAATTTTGATTATGTTAATGTGGTAGTTATTAATTAGGTCGGATGTAGAATAAATGTAGGCTGCACTTGAATGGCGATAAAGTAGCAAGTCATTTGGTAAAAACACCTTTTCCGGGATTCGAAACCTGAGATCCCCGTCACCATAAAACGAGGTGAAATGAGTTTGACAATTATATGGATTGCCCACCGGCACCGGTTATGGTATATTAATCTTTAAATAGCTTATGAAATATTTCATTGTAATGTTTTTTTTTTATCAAAAGCAAGTTCAATAACGTAGGACAGTTTCTATAAAACGTCATGACATCTGTAATCTGTTTCAAATTTGTTTAATTCAGACAAAGGAATGTCATATAAGCTATTACTATAACTGTGTATGTATTCATTTGTATAATTGAAGATAGTTTACCAGATACTTCTGGGTTACGATAACCTCATATTAGTAAGTGAATTATTTTGGTACTGTATGATTTCAATTTACCCCTAATAAATGTCTTTATAAACTATATAAAAATATATATGCAGACATCTACCGGGAGATTGTATAGTCAATTCGTGTTCATTTTGACCTTTTCAGACAATTCAAAAATAAATAAAATAAGAACCTCAGTTTCATAAGTCTCGTGAATATTTTTTGTAACTTATAACCAGTGCGGTAAACTGACTTTAGTTGTAAAACTACCAAATATATTTGACAGCCGTAAGAATAAAGAACAACTTTTGAGTAATTTTTGAACTGAAAGGTCAAAGTTATGATAAACAGACTGAATACCCCTGGCTTTTTAAAACAAGTCATCGTACATATACACGTAGGTCAACTGTCTTGCTTGTTAAAATAACAGAGTTCATGATTATAAAGACCCAACAACGGTTCAGACGTTTAGTGATTCTAGTGCAAATCTAAAACTCATTATTTTTTTACAGACCTCAACTACTGTTTTTATTAAATCAGGTACCTTGTCATAATAGCGTCCGCAAATCTATCAAATGATGTAAACTATATACATCTCGTATTTATTCTGTAAATTTATATCCAACTAAATCAGAGTGGTCCAACCCAAAGTCCATCCACGACCCGTCTTATTCTGACCCATCAATCGAACATAGTTTTAAAACGAGTATTAGAAAATCTTGTAACGTCAATTTTCATCATTGAAAAACTTGAGGGACAAAAACAGGTACAATCAACTCACTATTGATATAGTCATAACTCATAACATTTCTATATTGTAGGCCTATTTGTATTTTTCAAGGCTGATGATGGTATGAGTCTCCGAAAGATCTCCCGTTAACGAAATATATATGAAGGCACTGTGGACAAAATAACTGAAAATACTTCATTTTTTATCCAACACTTTATCTAAGTTGGTAGCTTGTTTTTCTACTGATTTAAGGGTCACTGGGGTGCTATTCCCAGAATGGCCGAAAAGATATTATTGTTGAAATGTGGGTTTACACTTTCACAGTGATGACTTAACGGCAGGAGACTGGATGTTGTATTTCTCCTAGTCTTAAGTTAAATTATAAGGCATATGAAGCAACAACAGGCCTAGCAGGCCGGTAGTGAAAATAAATAGCTTGAATATTAAACTGACCCAAGCCACAGGCTGTAAACAGTAATGGATGTAAAAAATAATATATTTTGAGCTTTCACATACTTTTTAAAGTCTAATGGTATAGTTTTTCTTAGATGACATGTCATTTATAACTTTTTAAATTCCATAAAAATTTTAATCAAGTCTTACTATTTACTTTTATAATATAAACAGCAACATTGTGTTGATGATCTCAACTGTTTATAAATTATAAGTGTTCTTGTTTCCAATAGATATCTATTAATCTGGTTCAGTCATTGTATTATACATTTGTGCTTAAAATTTTAATTGTTGCTATTAAATTCTCATTAATAATTTTTGACTAATAAAAAATGTAAATATGGACTTTTGAATCTAAAATGGATATAGATAATTGTCGTAAAAACATTTCTCCTAAGAAGTTTAAGGAAAAGCAACATAAACTTTTAGACTTACTTATATTTAATTACTCTATGGAATTGGAGAATTATTGCGTTAAAACTTAAGTAGTATATCTTTACAACTAAATCTCACAAAATTGTATTAATATATTTGCAAATATCTCTGAAACTGTTGGATTTATAAAAAAAAATATTTCTTATAAAAGTTCATTTTTATTTTTAATAGTACTAAAGTAGTAAGACGCGGTGCTAATAATAGTAATAATAATAATAATAATAATAATAATAGTACTAAAAGTTTGCAATGATAAGTTATTTAGTAAATCAAACAGTTGCTGAGACACGGAAGTTTCTGCTTCTGTAAAGTACCCTAAAATTCATTTTCATGGTAAAATGAAAATGGCCAGTTTATTTATAATCTTAATCAACACCTATATATGAATTTTAATCAAAATCGTTAGAGTAGATTTTGAGAAAATCAATTTTTTCTCTTTTCGACCTTTATTAAACTACTCTTAATTTTAAGTTTAAACAGACACACAGACAGACGTCATTGCAAAGACTACTTTTTAGGGTTTGGGGGGTCTTGAGACGTCGATATCCATCAACATTTTAGGTTAGATTTTCTTTTGCGGTCGCAATACTTTTACCTTTTGTGTTCGAAAAGTTAAAATATATATATATATTTACGTAAAGCTTAAAAGTTATTGGTTTTATAAAAATATGTTTCATATACAATATTTGTATTATAAAGAGACCTACATATTTGTAACGAAAAGTAATTTCATATCTAAAATAGTTTAGGTGATATTATAAAAAAAAGATAATTTACGCATCTGACCGGAGCCCTTAAAGTCATCTTGCCTAAATATTGAGAGAAGCTATTTTGTTCAGAATATTTATAAACGCTTAGAAATTAAATTTAATCAAAATTGCTAGAGCTGATTTTGAGAAAGTTGACTTTTTCTCTTTTGGCCTTCAGTAAACTACCCTTAATTTTAGGGTTAGATATCCAATACCAAAAACACCCTGGGGCAACCCTATGTAAACTCCAGATACCAAGTTTTAGCCCGATCGGTAAAATAGTTTAGGCTCTAGTTGGAGGTACAGACAGACGGAAAGTCAAAAACCACTCTTTTTTGTATTCGGGGGGTCATGAAACGTCAAGATTTATCAAAATCTTGAGTTAAATTTTTTTGACTATCACAATACTTTCTTTGCCTGTAAGATAGCAAGAAAGTGAAAATAATTACAATCCTTGTTAATGGCATCTCCAAACAACACAAATTACACTCTATTTAATCTAAACAAAAACAAACCTGTTGTAGTGGAACTTAGAAAATTATCAGTCAACCATAAGTATATCAAAAGTGTAAATGGAAAGACAAGGAAAGTGGCGTAGTATTCAACTCGGAAGTTCGAGATTTAATTCCGGTTTTGGTGCTGAAATGTTTTTTCTCATTCTATGGTTTTCTGAATTTTATTAAAACAAAAGCTAGTGCGTTTAATTACAATATAACCATCTTATCACCGGTACTTAAGTTTACTTGTCTGGAGTGTCAGGGTAGTAATAAACAAGCTTGCTTGTGATGTAGAGCTCAAAATTTGAATCTCAGCTAAGGGTATCGGTAGTTTTCCAGCCAAATGTGATTGATCTGTGTGTTTATTTTATATTTTCTCAAGGCGGTATACTTGCTTTAAATTAAATAATGTATTGGCCTTGGCATTAAGCCTATTAAAAAGTAGCTCTTGATCGTGTATACTTAAATTAGATCATTTAACTCCTTGATACTCACACAGGTGGTCACGTGGAATAAACATAAATATTATCTAGTCTGGTTTTCCAATGACGAACAGTTAAGGGTATTTATAATATCTCTCCCCGCAAATTGGGGTGTATTTACATTTTATTTTATTGATCCCCTCGCTTCACTATCTGTTTGGGTTGTACACCTACGTCCTAATTACTCTAATGAGCTATGGATAAGGAAGATTAAATTAAGAGGAAGTGTCCCAAATTTGCGCGGAGAGAGAATAAGAAACCGTTTAGAAAAAATCATCCTGAGTACACCCAGCCGGGATTGAACCACGATCTCCCCATCATCAGTAGTCTAGTATTTTGTAAGGGTGATGCCTTATATCATGAGGCCACCAAAGCTGGTTGCATTTCATTTAAATTTAATAATGTAAATATTCGGAATTCACATATTGGTCGTAATAAAAAAAATTGAGTAGCCGGTGATTGTATTAGAGCTTAATGTTTTATTTTTAAATAGAAGAATTGTGTGCTTGGTAAATACATTCCCAAACAAAACCCTTATTTAGGGTTGGAAGAACAGTAGATAAAATTCGAACATATTTATTTGAGGCCAACATTGATAACGTTTTACTATATTATTTGTGTCATTCTATAGGTATTGATATATCTATCAATAATGACAGCTGCATATAACATGGATTAATGTATGAATATATTAAAATTGTTTAAGTAACTTTAGTAACTAACGTCTACTGTTCTTCCTACCAAAATCATACGTTTTGAACCTCACAAACGTTTTGTTCTAAAACCAACAACCCCAAAAAGGAATTAATTAATAATTGACTTTATTCTGATTAAGGATAACCTAAAGGTCACTCTGTACTAGTACTATACATATAATATTTACCTTTTTGGCAAACACTTTACATAATGTTAAATCATAATAGATGGAATGTTACTTTCTATAGCTGTTTTTATTTTAAAATTGATTTCACTAATTTTGGGTTATCGTCGTAAATCTTATAATTGGCTGCTCCCCTTAGCGCGGCTCATCGCAATTCAGATACTCCAAAAATATCACCGAGTTAAAAATAACGGAATCCGCATTGGTGGGAGCTATAATCCCGACCTGGTGTAGTAAGGGTTTTATTTCCTGAATTTGTTTATTCTATTCTCGGGAAAGTTTGATTAAATTATTATTGTTGGATGCTACCTTATTTAAATCTTACCCTACCTACGGATAAATCAAATCAAAATAATACTAATGGTAGCAAATAATTGCATTAGAGTGTATTAATTGAATGTATTATTTTTAACGTATAATTGTTTTCCTGTGAATCACACGCCCAAAACTCGGTCACCTTGTGAAGGACCAAACGATCGTCCACTCTATATACAACCAACCTCACAAATTAGTATATGAATAATTCTCTGTAGACTAATATATGCTCTTCAAAGGGAGGAAAACATTTCACTCGTACAATTTGGACTACCTCTCAATACTCCGGTCACGCATCACGCTTCGCTACTTTTATGCCCCATTAACAAGATCAATGCACTTAGTTCAATGTATAAATTCGTTTTGAAATAATTATGGTATCCATCACTAAATAGTCGGTGAGCTATCTACTACGAGCCCCCACATTGGTAGTCTCATGATGTAACGCGTCACTCTTGTGTTGGATTGAATTGCTGGTGACGGGGAGGTCGAGTTTTTTTTAAATTGTTTTCAAGGGCGTATAAAGGTGGAACTCGAGGGGGGGGGGTCCGGGCATTACCTGGGATTAACTGGGGCCCCCTGGAATTTGTTNTATATATATATATATATATATATATATATATATGTCATCAACCAAATATTAGTTCATGAATATTTTAATAATCACCTTCAAGATACACCTTGTAAAACCTCCCATTGTAAAATTAGTTTTGCCAACTTTTAAATACTGTACTTTTTTTCTCGTATATTCATATAGTATTAAGAAACAAAGGACGTTTCATGGAATGAGTCAAGTAAGTGGGGTCCGAGAAAATGAGGCAAACATTTTTGATATCAAGTGTAAAATTCTACCTGAGTAATGGCCCTAAGAAAAGAGCAGATTAAACAACAGAACAACTTTCAGAAGTGGAGTTTGTAGATTATGTAGGTAGTTTTACTACCTTCCTCCTTCCATTATCTCAATATACCTACACACTCAAAGCATTATTTGCTAACTATGAAACGTTTTAAAGAAAGGGTAGGGTCGGGGGTGTCTGGACCCCCCACAGAATTTGTTAGCGGACCCCTCCTATAAAAATGAGCTTCTACGCCTTGCTTGTTTTAAGGCTGACTGGATGTACAGATGGTAGTATTTCCTAATTTTTTCCCCAACTTGCCCTACACAAATGCGGTCACATTTCCTTTACACTTCTACCTTCTTCACTTCTATTCAATTAACGGAATGAATGTATGAGTATAACCTGAACGGGTATACTATGACACGGTGGAGTTAGCAAAAAGATTCCATTATATCCTTGTTTTGTGAATAGTTGACACAATCAACTAAAATGTAACTTATTTCAGAAAATTATTGTTGTATGTGAACATGCAACGCGAATGGGAGAATTTAGAACCTGATTGGGATACTTATTGGCAAACCTAATGAGAAGAGACCATTGTGAAGACCTAGACGCAGATGGAAGGATAACATTAGAATGGACGTGAAAGATATAGGATGGACTGGATAGAACTAGCTCAGGATAGGGATAGGTGGCATAATTTTGTAAATGTGGGAATGGACTTTCAAGTTCCTAATGCCATCTAGTAAGTAAGTAGTTATGTGAAATTTAAAAGTTTAAAACATATTTTTAAATAATCTGAAATAAATAAATCTAAATTTTGACTATTTCTACGGTATACATTTAATTAAAACCTCTTCCCTCAAGGCTTGTCTCAAAAATCAAATATATAGTCTTACATTTATTTGGAAGATGGGGAAATCACTGATCGATTTGCTAAAATAAGACTTGTATCTGTTCTGTGCATACAGATATATGTTTGGAGCTATAAATATGTGGAACAGACTGTACACTCAAAATTAAGAATGTGCAGTTACAGAAGTGCATAGTTTAAACTAGCAATAGTTGCAACCTAGGACGACCACCTAGCTTATGATTACATTCCTAGTCTTGTAACAATGGCTTCTGTACTGACCATGTGAATTTAAGTTAGGGATGAACAGCCAGTTCATGACCCGAAATTCATCCAGGGACAAACTGACTGACTAGCAGGACAGTTGTGTCCGGTACTTCATCAAAGGATGTTGTCAAGACCTCTGCATGGTCCACAATATAGTAGAGTTAGGGTAGTTTACCCAGGGACAGATCTCATGTAAAATGGATAATCTTTTGTAAATAATTGTATATTTTATATTCCATGCTATTAAAATAGTTAGTTATAGAATAGTAAACATCTCTTTATTATTTAAATATGTGCCTTTGCTCTCATTATCTATGAACTGGCAACCGGTCGTAACATGTATTTAAAGCATTGCTTATAAACTAGCATCTACGCTGGTATCAAATTTCTCGGAAGTTTTACTGATAATTATTTGTTTTACTAAAAGTCGCCACGAATTTGCTCATTCATACGATAGTAGATGGCTTGAACTGACATCAGTATTGAATTAAGTATGGAAACGTCAGCCGTGTGACTCGCTTCGGTGGCAGCGTGGACTAATGCGTCACTCCTGTAGTAGACAATACTGCCGATGAGAGAAAGATTGGCGTTCGAATCCTAGTTGGGTGTATTGAATATGGTTTTAGCAAAATGATGTTTCACTCTAGACGCAAATTCAGGTACATATATTATAAATTTAAATGTACTCATCCCTAACTCATTATGTTAAGTTAATTGATACACACGCGTACAACTTGAAGAGGTAATAAGAGGCTGCACAAAAAAAAAAATCATGTGTGTGTACGAGGCATTAAACCAGAACAACTAAACATGTAGGAACGTATACTCAGCTAAGGTTAAGTGTGAGACTCTGTTCACTACGTCTTACTGCCACTTCGGGCCATCAACATATTTACACTTACGGAGTCGATGTGAAGAAGTTGTGATTTTAAAGAAAAAATTCCACATTTGGATGAATGGAGAGTGGAGAGTCAATTAGTGAAAACATTAGTGAACCTGGATTGAAACCTAACCTTGACCTCCCCGACACAAGATAACCAGACCAGAATGTGCTGAAACCATAGCCCACTTTTTCACCAATGTGAGTTAATTTGGTCTTTTCTGAAAACTATTTTAATTATTACGTTTAAAACTATGGCTATTAACGAATCAATATAAAAAATGTTGTTTGATTATTTTCTATATAGCACCGTGTCTTACTACCTGTTCGAGTAATACGCATTTATATTAATTAAGTTAATGCTCTAGATATGTAGGAGGTTGAATTTAGAGGAAATGTGAGAGCATTTTCATGGAAGAAGAGTGGAAACCCATTTAGGAAAATACACCCGACAAGGATTTGAGCCCCGTCTTAACTGTCATAGTCAGGCTAGTCTGTTTTGATAGTGACACAGTAGACCATGCGGCCGCTGAAGCAGGTTTGAGGCTAATTGTACCCACATTAGTGTGTAGGAAGAATGAAAAAGACGCAAGTATAAATTACAAAAGAAATCCCCCTTCCGCTCTTAAACATAGTGCACTTGACAGAGATACGAAACTAAACTACTTTCGCCTACAATTTAGTTTATTATGAGCCTTGCGCCTTAGACCGTGGTATCACTGGTTTCACTGACAAACACGTTCTACAATTAATAAATCGTTGTGTACATTTTAAAGTTATAAACGTCATGGTATTATAATATTTTTTTGTAATATGCTTTTCAATTCATTATTTATTCTTTCTGCATAAAACCAACATTAAGAGCTTTTCAGCTCATAGGAATAGGTGAGGGAGGATTTATTTTAAGTTCCTCTTCAACATGTTCCTGGAGAGAAGTTATTTAAAAATCACACTAGAAATGCAATTTGTATTTGGAATGGATATAACTTTTATTTTCAACACTCAGGATCAATCGCTTGCAACTCACCCAAATTGCTACAAGTTGAGAGTATCTGTTGTATACCCTATTCAACTTTTGTTATTTACATTTAATTAATCTTAATGGTGAGGTAGGGTAAGGATGAATCACTTAGAGAGAAAAAAACATCCTTTTTTAAAGTTGCCTTCACCCCCCCTCCCCCCTCCTCTTCTCCTGTAACCTCCCTATATAACCCTGAATGTCCGCCAGACACTTCCTCTCTGTCATATATGTACGTGTAACAACACTAGTGAGTCACCAATGTAGAGAGGGGAAGGGGGAAGGAGATTAATTATTGTGATTGCCTGTGTCGGTAGCCGACTCGCTAATTAGCCTGGACACACACGAACAGAGACAACACTGTCCCTTAATATTGTGCTAATTAAAGTGCTTAGACTGAACTTGTGACAAATTTACATTCCTGAGAAAGGTTTGGAGAACTTTTCACGCTAAAAATTGAATGAAACCATTTTTTTAATAATTAATTTTAACACCATAGTTAGTAAATTAGTAATCTAAATGTTAGATGTAATGGGTTTTTTAAGAGAAAGTACTATTTTATTATCTTGGCGAGGGGAGGGGTAAACATTGATACATTTTTGAGAACTAAATCACTCATACTGTAGCATCAAAGAACAAGTTTAATTTGCATCGAATCTTAATACTCATTCGGTGTACAAGAATTTAATTATGCTAGGGTAGTAAGTGTGCGAGAAGTATAATTCAAACGAAATTTTTCTCGTATTTACGTAAGGGTAAAATGAGAAATTAACACCGTCTATACACCCTGAAGATATTCGAACCCGATCTCCTCGTCACTGACAAATCATACTACACCACGTTTCACACTTTAGATTGCAATACATTTCTTATAAAGCGCGCTATTGACAGACCTTACCAGCGAGTGGATGACTTCTTTTAACTTCCTATTTGACATTTCTCAAATAAAATGGATATTTGTTGTAACAAATATATAAAAGGCATACTATTTATGATAATATATTTGAAGTTGCGGTAGATTTATGTCAATAATTTTCTAATAGATATATTTTAGTTATTATTATTTTAATTGACTTTGGACCTGCACTTTATAGATATTAAATATTCTGAATATTGAAAAATGACACCTGAACACGGGAATAAACCCAGGACCTTTGGCTTAGCACGCCAATGATCTAACCAATGAGCTATCCAGGAAGCGTCCCGTGCCCAGGGTCATTCTTCACTCATATTTTAAGGCAGTCTATGATGGACGTGCGGAAATCATCGGCTACAAATTTGTGATTTTATTAAGATCACGAGCTATCAGATAACACAGCCACCTTTGACCTGGTAGTTCGCTCAATGCTGCCACTTGTACAATTATTATAATTGTAAGGGATTGCTTATTTAAGAATCAAATAGCCAAAGCTATTATTTATGTTTTTAGTGAGGATTATTCCATCTAGATATCATATTCTGAATTTAAAAAATAACACCTGAAAATGGGAATCGAACGGGGCTGTGTTATCTGATAAACTCGTGATCTTATTAAAATCACACATTTGTAGCCGACTATTTACGCACGTCCATCATAGACTCTGCCTTAAAATATGAGTGAAGAATCACCCTGGGCATGGAACGATTCCTCGATAGCTCAGTGGTTATAACATTGACGTACTAAGCCAAAGGTCCCGGTCTTGATTCCCGTGTCCACGTGTCATTTTTCAATAATAAGAATATTATATCGAGATGGAATAAACCTTTCTAAAAGCATAAATAATATCTTGAGCTATTTGATTCTTAAATATAAAATAGTTTGACACATTAACATCGTAAACAACCGATTTGTTGGCATCTACTTTTATTACTTTGGATAAAATCAGACCCGCCGATATAGATTCGGTGATAAGTTTGAAGACTCCGTATTCAGATAATCGACACACTTATTCATGCAAGTATAACTAAACATAATAGGGTACTCATCCCATATGGACTTTAGAATCGATCATATCCGTGCATTCAACAAAAATTATCTAAAGAAATTTCAAAGAACTAAGTTGACGGGCATCACGGATGACCCTAATACCAGAGACGGCACTCCTTCGATGGCGGGCTTTGAGTAACGATACGTTCTTAAGCGTTGGAGATGATCGTTCGATTCCCACATTAATGATCAAAAGACATTTAGTAATAACTTGAGCAATGAGGTGGAACAATTTCAGTTAGTATTATGCAGGGTGTTCTGCATTTAGTTGTCAATATCAAAAATGGACAGTGTTTATATTTTACAAGTATTGTAACTGATGTCACTAAAATCCCATGAAACACACCATTAACAATCTTCTTCAAAGTGTTTGTTGTAGATTCCTTTGCTAAATCGGTCACTTACAATGAGGTGGCCTCATATAATGGTTGGAAAATTAAGAAATTCCATTGCTGAATGCTATTCATGTTGATGAACCCCGTGGAATAAAGGAGTATGTCCTCAACCAGGCATATACCCTACACCTGAATAACACAAAGCGTTACTATTTTAGATTGCTGCTCCATGTTGTCAAAGGTCTAATTTCATCTGAAAACCTAGGTACGGTGAAAGACATAGCCCACGCATTCTAACAACCAATTTGAAAAGCACTGGGACTCTTAGAGGATGACTCATACTGGAAGAGTACATTAGTCAAAGCCGCTTTGTGTCGACCTTCTTCCACACCCTGGTATTTTATCTCCGTCATATAAATATTTGTTCACGTGACGGATCCTCTAGCAACTTGGATCGCCCACAGAGAAAGTATGTCGGAAGATATTGAAGATATAATCAGAACAGAGCAATCGGTGTACAATTTGAACTTCAATGAAGATATTTTTAATGCAGGTTAGAGTAAACATAACCAAATTGTAAGGTATATCTAGGACAAAACCGTAAAGGTCCTTAGTCTTATTCTTCCCGAAAATTCGTACGGATATATATTTTATAAAGACTATTGAGAGATGACGAGCAGCCGGCCAATCTATTACAAACTTTGAATATAAACAAGCCCTTATTTAATACAGAACAAATTACCTTAAGACATAAACGTATTATAGAATATTCAAGATCCCATAGGAAAAGTTTTCTTTGAAATTTAGCCTGCCGTAAAAGAAATACTTTTTTAACGAATTTTATTCTTTGCTAAGCTCATGTATATAGATTACGACATAGCAACGCAGAAATGAAAAATTGGTAGCTTTCTTATCTGTTTTTAAAAGAATTCTTTGTAAAACTTAATTTTTCAATTTTAATTGTTTTCCCTCATTCTGCATACATTAATATAGTTGGTACGAAATTTGTTTAGCTAATAATGCTCTACTAAAAAGGTTGAGTTCATTTTTAAGATTTAACCCAAGATTAAAGCCTTAACGAGGGCCAAACCTTAATAAAACTCCGTGATTCCGGGTTTAAATGCATCACTAAAAGTGAATGTGCCTAAAATCTAGAGAACAGAACCTTATATGTAGCTATATTTTATGTATATGTAATTGCTATTCACAAAACAAAAATTGTGTATTTTCTATTACATCACAAAGTTTATTAATATTGTTATTTCCTTTTTATGTTATAATGCAAACAAGTACAGTAAATTCAAAATTTGGTAAGGCTTAATGCATATTTATTGTATATATACATAGCTTAGCATTTATATTGTTACAAACACACACAATATAGTAGTTGTTAAAAAAATGACAAACTAATGATATTTTAGGAGAAAATATTTCTAACAACAATTTATACTGTATCTCAGTTTATAGCTCCACTAAAATTCTTCCTCAATACCAGCATCATTGTCATTAACAATGTCGTCATTAACACCACCAACTGCATACTCTTTATATTCTGTAGCCGCTCCTTTATTACCACACTATCAGCTGCAGGTGTCAGTGTTAGATATCCTAACACAGGCATGATCCTGGTTGATAGGTTTTGCATTTGTTGCATGATATATCCAGCATTTCCTCATGAGTGGGTTGACTTCTAAGTCATATAATCGCAATGTGCTTTGTTGTCATCATATCAGCCATTTTATAATTGTGTGGGAGCAATTTTAAAGTATTTCAAAGATCTCTGCCACATATCGATAAAAACCTGATAGTTGGCTCTACTCACGCTGAGGTGCAATGTTGAACGTCAAAGAGGTAAGAGCTATTGCTGAATATTGCTCCTTTAGGCTTTTTTTTTTCCACACCGCTGCACATTTGGTACACACATTTCTCCAAGCTGTCATGAAGGGGCACACTTACAGTCCATTCTTCTCCGGGGGATTTTATAGATTGAATGTAGTGTACTGAAGTGCTCATCAGTTGTATTGGCATCCCCTTGCCTTTGCCGTAAGAGAATGAACTACTGTCACACAGCCTGTGAAGCTATGAAACCCAAGAAGAGCTTTAATGAAATACTCATTAGTGGTCCTCTTTTCCAGGGCTTTTGTAGGGCGGTGTCAACATATTTTGTAATACTTCAGACATCTTTTTCATCTCGGTCCATACGAGACTCATGAATGTCTGCATGTTTATAATTTGCTGGGTTGTACGCTGTCATGTCTTCAAAAGGTACACTGTACGAATAATGCCTCCAATTATATAAGACCCAAGTTTGAACTGAAACCAACAAAACCTCCTAGTTTGGCAGTCTTTGTTCATAGTCATTTCATTTGTTTGTTTGTTTCAGTAGAACTGAAATCATTTCTGTCAGAGAGATGTACCCTTTAAAATTTTATAGACTTCTGTTACTTTTCCTGGACATGTTTTATATCGCCTAATTGTGGAATCAAATACCTAACATAGTTGTTACAGTCACACGCGAACATTAAATTACTAACCTCATGAAATAACCTCATCCATATCTCATAGTACAAAAGTAAATCTCCATTCCTTGCTGATTTGAGACAGAGGAAAATCTCCAGTTGAACAGGTTTCTAGGTGCTGTACTTTGATACTCATGAATGATTGTGATTAATTCCATAATATATGTATAGATAAACTACCAAAACCAGTTTTAAAGAGATATTACCAACAAAAATTTGTAAATATGCCTCATATTCCAGTTTCAAAAGTTTTCAAATATTTCACGTCATAAGGGAAGTAAAACTTAGGTCAAAATATATCTGTATATGTATGCAAATATACTATAAACACAGCACGAGCTTAAAACAAGGTTGATCCCAGGTGCTGAAAACACTTTTTACGTTAAGGGTGTTGCCTACTTGAAGGAGCGTATGAGGTATCTTTCGTAAGAATGGCGGTTCTGAAACTCCAAAACACTAAACCTATCATCAAATACTATCAGGGCTTTTCTGTGGCCTTGTTAAAACAAGAATAATTGCTTAGGGAAAACAATATATATAATTTACCTTGAACCTGCTACACATTGTGTGAAACCTCGTTGAAAATGAGCTAAGTTTTCAGTTTAAAATAAAGTTATACTTCTTAAAACTTGAAATAGAAGGTTTTTAATTATGTAATGACAGATTTATACCTTTTTACCCTCTATTTTGGCGTAAAATGTGTATTTAAATAGTAAAACACTTCTTAATTAGAGATTTAAATATTTCAGCATTGCAGCCAGTAGACCCCTTAAATGTCTGCAAAACAATTCTATTAGTAAAACTAATAGTCCAACACCATGTATTAGTCGGTAGCGTGTCTATCTATACACCTATGGGTCCAGGGTTCAATTCTTGGCATGGCCGAAAATTTATCATGGATGAAAATATGGTTTTACACTTTCACATTGATAAATTAACGGCCAGAGACTGGATGTTGGGCCTATTGTAGTCTTAAGATTAGAATATAAGGCATATGAAGCTATGACAAGCTTAGCAAGCCAGTAATGGAAAATATATGGGTGAAATAAAAAACTGACCCAGGCCACAAGCTGAAAACAGTAATGGATGTAAGTAGTTAAGTAAGTAATAATGATAACGTTAGTGATCTGATATAGATAGTTGAATAGAGTGATTGTGGTTTGACTACTGGTGCTGACGAAGGTATTTACTATTTATAATATCCCTGCTATCCAATTAGTATATATTTATCTGTCATCTAAAATCAAAGGCTAAGAGGGAAGAATTAAGGGCACTTTCTTTAGTTAGTTTATTTTGTGAGTCTTATTATTATTATTATTATTATTATTATTATTATTAGCACCGTGTCTTACTACCCGTTCGGGTTATACGCACTTACGCTAATGTGTAATGGTAGGGTGATTGTGAGATGAAATGAAGGACCTACAGTTTAACGTGGAATCCGAACCACGGTGGAGGCCTGGCATTCCCCACATTCACAAGATGTCTTGTCAGAGGTGAAGGAAGGGTTTGGTAATCAGATAAATCTGTGCCGGGACCGAGGATTGAACCCCGGCCGCCAGCATAGAAGTCTGACACCTTACCCCTAGACCACCAAGTCACCCACTATTTTGTGAGTCATTTGCGAATCTTTACATTTAGAAAACGTATGCTAAGTATCCCTATTCTCTATGAAAAGTGTGCTATAGTAACAAATATAGAATATTAAACCTAAACAAACTTAACACCAAATGGAATTTTTGTAACTGAGAAACAAAATGTAAGATATAAAAATAAACCCACCTTCTTTACTTTGACCATTCCCTCTCCAACCAATCCCTGTTGTTTTCTTGAAATGTAGAGAAGAGATAGTAAGATTGGGAGAATTTGTCACTGGAAGTGACATGTATAGAAAGCATGGTATGAGAAATTGGATGAATGGATGATATTACCACATGGGAAGAAAGGATACGTACACTATTAGTCTTGATTCAAACGTTCGCCGGAGTTAGCGAGCTTGAGTGATACTGCATTCTACTCTCTAGCAGAAAGGTGTGTGGCCTGTCAATGCATAGCAACAGCAGGATATCAACAAGTATTTATTTCAGGGGGGTTGACAGCTCGTTTATATTACTGTAACAGTGAATGTTTTTGCTGTTATACAACTCAACACGTCAGTACGCACGCTTACCTACCAACGAACTGTTTCAAATATTTTCACAACAGTCGACGCAACTATTTTCATATACCTATATACACAAAGTATGCGCATTTATTTGGTTAGGAGTTGTTGTTTTTTAGATATTATTGTCTCTCCCAAGAATATGTTATCGAGAAGAGATGACAAAACTAAAATAGGGTTCAGCTGGAGCCAAGCAAATAGCACTGAAATCTTGCAATTAGTTTTGAGATAGTCTTATGTCCCCGTTTCTACTCTGCTTTTATTTTTAGGAGAACCTGTTAACACACGGCAAAATTTTATTCCCCCATATGCCAGAAATATTAAGCAAAATCTGTTTGAGTATATTAGAAATTCATATACAATAATTTATTATGCTTTGCAACGAAAATTATTGCCCAGCTATGTTAACATTTCTTGCAAACAAAAATTGAGAATGAGAATGGAATAAGAGTGGGTACACGTGGTGTCAATAGCTCACTAAACGCAATATCTGACTATGGGTTGTAAAATTAACGGAGGCGGAGAGTGTAAACGATTGATTAACATTCGTGGACTTAAAATCTTTAATATTATTTCCAGTATAGGTATTTTCCAATGAGTATTTTGTCACGTAACATTTCAGCATAGATCGTCATGCTCATATTCTGTTTAGAGAATTGATTCAAACCCCTAAAACAGGATCGAAACATCAGTGTAACTATCTCCTAGTTACACAGCACATGCACACCTTATAGAATCTGTTTTTTATGATTGACTTTCACAACTAGATCGTTGAGTTAAAGAACGGGCGAAGCTTAAATTATTTAAGCTGGAGCCGAGAGAGTCTTGCACGATTGGCTTAAAGCTCGTCTCGTGATCACGTTCCTGTTCTTCTCTTGTTTTTCTGCAAGCGTTTGAATAACCCCCATAGTAAAGCTTGCTGAACGATTCAAAAGACGCTTAACTTATATAAATAATGGTTTTGCTACTACAAACTTGGTATTTACACAAAAAGTATCTATAACTTTACAAAATGTGAACGTTCGGCCAATGATAAGTAAGGGTCAAGAAAATTTAATTATATTGTTTATATACTAGGTCAAATAGTTGAATGTTTAAATTCGATTACACAAAAGTATTTCATAATTGGATCGTATGTGTACTGTTCCACAGCAAACACATTAGTTGCAGAGTTGTGTAGGTACCGTTTGTAAATATTATATTTAATTGAAAAGATAGATGATGAAAGTGTAAATTGTAGCTCTATTAGACTATGAACTCCAAAATGATAATGCTTCTTCCCGTTTTACTAGCCAAAAATCTTTTAATTTACCCTAATAAAATTTCGAATTTGTCAATAAAAACTTAACAATTTTGAGGTGAAAATTACTATAGTGTCTGATTTCAATGCCTGTGATACTTTTCATTTTTAAATTTTCAAATTCAAATAAGAAATTATATCTCTAGATCTTAGAATAAATCTATTTCAATTGATACATACTTACAGGTAGCCCTATTCCAAACAGCTGTGTTTAGTTAATTGTCATCATACATAAAATAGAGTACTTCAAAAAATATTGTAAGTGACACGTAAGCGCTGAAATGACCCCTAAATCATATAAAGTGCAGAAACTGGTTTCTTACATACAAAGAGAGATCAACAAATATTAATAACCTCTCAAAGTCAACGAACCATGGATGGGCCACAAGTTTAGTTGAAATGTTTTTATTTTCAAAACGTCTTAGTATTCTTCTAGAATGAGGAACGTATAATTTAATTTAGAGGACATATATTCAAGTTTGCGTGAAAGGAGAGTTGTAAGATACTCAGTACACCCAGCTGGGGTTTAAACCCCGACCCCCCACTCCCTCCTCACCTGAAAACCAGATTAGATTCACCGTACGTTAAGACCACGGGTCCTCCAATGCAGTTTGGAGTGTTAGTCCAAGTCTTGGAACTTGTGATGCAAGATTTTCAAGGTGTCAGCCGGTACCAGTGAAATGCAAGGACTCCTTCCCGAACACTGATGGAGTCAAGTAGGTGGACAGGGAATGGAGGCGTTTGAACTCGGCCGTGGTGAACTGGTGAGAGTGTATGTCTGGTCGAAGAAAGAGATGGAGAGAGAAAGAGAGGATGGAAAGGTCGTCAAATGGCCCGCCAGAGGGAAGCCCTGCGGCTATAACCTGTCACGTATAGGAGACTTACGGCGCTCTTCCTACACTTCCCTTAAAACGACCGTTCTGTGACTGTGGGTATTGTATCAAATCCTGTAAGGCTGGAACAAGGAAAGCGGGGGTGGGGGAATATGATATCCTTCTAGACCTTCTCTAGGAGGGCTGGGAAAAATATATTGCCTGAAATTCATCCTGAAAGCTATTTAGGCCTCTATAAGGGTTTCAGACCACTTGAATGGAAAATATCCTCCGACTAAAGCCTTTCTTGTGGGAATGACATTTTTGAAACCTCAAAACCACCCATTATCTTAGAATGTTCTCTTGTGAACTTATTAAAAAAATGGACTATTTGTTTATTTTAAATTGAGTTTATTTGTTTTAGTAAAGCTATATCTCTTACCTAACTACATAATTTTACCTCACAACTGTGACATTTCACTTGAAACGTCCTTGAAAATAAGTTATGTTCATATATTCATAAAAAATTAAAAATTAAAAAAATTAAAATGTAAGTTTTATAATCCAAAATTGGCCTTTCACCATCTCAATTGTTATGTGAGTCATATTTTAAAACAACAAACTCATTCTGTAAATAAAAATAAAAGAGGAAGGGGGTATTTATAGGCGTCTGTAACGCGTATCGGCTCTACGGTAGGTAGATCTCACCCAAATAGGGGCGTTTAGTTATCTCAATCTATGTCGAATAACTACAAAATCAAATTGAATCTCTTCACTCCATTTCTAGATTGTCGCTGAGAAAATTATCCCTAGAAAATGTGGGCAGGTAGGAAAAGATGTCAGTCATGTATTTTCTTGATTTTCGGAAAAGGGAAGTTGAGGATAAAATCCAGGTTGGGTGTCTCTTTAGGTTTTTTTAGATAAATGGCTCCTCATTACCTCGCCCAGTAACTGCGGGTACTATTACCTGCCCACATTAGTGTGTTTGAAATGTATAGAGCCCAGATGTGGGGTAAATTGTTCTTCAAGAATAATACCTAATATTATATTATTGTCAAACGTTTTTGATTTAACTATGTAATGAAGCACCCGTTGATGTTTGAAACTTCTCAAAAATATCGCATTCAGATATGCAAATCCATGGTTAAATTTAAATATATATATATTGAAAAGCTTAACATTCATGACATCAAACCCTTCACTTTTGCTTGGAAATAGCAATCAAGTTGCAGATAATCTTGTTTGAAATAATGGACATGTAAATCCACTAACGATGTCATAAAAAATATGATAAAATGTATTTAGGAATATAAAATATTTTTGTGAAAGAGAAATTGGCATGTGAGTGTATCAAAGATTATATGATGGATACCGGTAAAGTTAAGAGTATTCACTTTACAAAACTTCATTCGCGCCATAAAGGCTACTCTTCAAGGAGCCAAAACAATGGGCTATGTAGATAGGATATTTAAACCGGATCAAGCTGGTATCAGTGATGAAGCGTGACTTTTTAAAAGTGTTATTAAACCAACACCGTAAAGGGATTTGTGGTTCAGTAAATCATAAAATAAAATCACAAATGAGTGATCAGGTCAATATCTAGATTGGTGACATGTTCTAGCAAGTCTCGGTGGGAATTTCCAACTCTTGCACATAAGTTGTTCGGAGTTCTCAACAAGATATGTATTCAGTCACAATATACTAGACTAACGATTATGTATACGTTAGGGTTTCAATCCCGACCGGGTACACTGAGAGGGGACGGCTTTCCACAATGGTTTTATACTCTCCCTCTACGCAAATTTGGGTACATATCCTCTAAATATAGTCTTAATAAACACTAAAACCACTATCATTATTAATATATTAGCGTATAACCTGAAAGGGTAGTAAGATGCGGTGCTAAAAAGATTGAATTAACTGCCATCTAGAGAGAAACTGTGAAATCACAATATTGGGGAGAGAAAGCCTGTTGATCTTTCCCCCCTCCCTCCCCACCACATCACACATTCCATACCTAAGGCCTCCCCATACACTATCAAACAAATAATCACAAGCCGCTGTTCCTCAACCTGTGATCCCAAACACAGTGCAAAAGAATGTTTGCGAACCTTAGTCCGAGTTTAGTGTCAATGAGTGAAGGATGTCTTAATCGGCGTAGTTATCTATTTTTATCGCATGTGTTTCAGATGAAAATTAAACAAGGAAACAGAAGCAAAGAGTATGAAAGGTAGATTTTTATGTCAATTACATCGTAGCTCACGTTTTTCCAATCGTGGTACTTCACTTCATTTTTTCATTTTCCAAAGTTACAGAAAATCGCGTTAAAAATGATCTTCATAATACTTATTTTGATGGTGGTGACGCCATCGTAGAACAAAATGAACCAAGTGAAATTTGAAAGCTTAGCTTCAAACAACCATCTTTTGTGCAACATCTGTAAAACAGACCCACATATTGTGCTAATTCAATACACAGCTAAAAATTTCAAACATTTTCTTGTTCAAACTGTTGTGCAACTCTTCAAAACAAACCCATATATATAAGTAATATATTTGCAGAGCAGCCTTTGTTGCTTAAATTATATAATAGTGTAAAAGGCCTTTATATTGAATTTAGGGTAAAAATAATATTTAAGGATGGTTGGGCTAATGTGGAGATCCTAAATCGACTCTCAATTTGTTCGTGATGGACTGTCGATCCCTCCCTGTAATTACAGCCGGTGGAAGTACGATAGAGGTGAGAGGATTGGGGTTCTGGCACAAAGCCGATTAGACCGACTATAATCGAGTTACCTCTCTGCCTTCGAATAAACACACAGACAGCTGCAATCTCTGATGTGTCCTAGTACCCCCCCTCCACCCTCCCCTCTCTCAAACACTCTTGTCACCCTCACCCCTTTCCGTATAACCAACCCTATCGCCTGTGTTTTGAGAGCAGTCGCAAATATACCTTTAGGTAAATTTTGCATTACTGTGTCGGGGAAATCTCATTAGTAATAGACAGAGGGGGGTTGGTTTTATTGTGTGTCAGTTGGATTAACCTAAGTAGGTTTCTGTTGATTGTTAGGTAGAGATATGAATAATCAAATAAAAAAAGGATTTCACATATTCATGGTTTAGAAAGATATTGTGTTTTTATTTTACAGTTGAACATTATTTTTATATATCATTTAGTGAGAATAAATTAGGGTATAATACATTAGTTTTAAGATTAATTTTTGAGTTTGTTTTATTGTTCTTCGTGTTTAACTCCCGTCAGGACTAGCCACAGACTCGCATTAGTAGGGTAGCGATGAGAAAGGTAGAATTTAGAGTATATGTACACACATTTGCATGAAAGAATAATGGAAAACCATTTAGGGAAAAAAGTTATCTCAATACACCGAGGCTGCAGTTCTCAGATCCCTGACCTCCCCATCGCAAACCATACCAAAGGCCAGGTAGTCTCAGTATCTAGTAGACTCACATTGAACAAGACCACGGTCAATGAATACTCTGGGTTCGAATACCAGCCGGGGACACGAGGGGTGAGGCCACTTGACTTATCAGTGTGGTTTTTCCAACCATTCACCAGACTAGGTCTTCTAAAATTACCTTCCTCATACCTACACCTTGGACTAAGGCGTTAATAACCCGCGCGTTAAGAGTACTGATTTAAAAAAATACCTCACTGTACACATGCCTTTGAGTAACGCACCTGCTTGTATTAGAGTGTTAAACGTGTAAACAACCAGCTACCATATTTATTCGCGTGGGAATAGGGAAGCTGCTCCAACTGATTAGTAGACCCGGCCGTTTAAGTCCCAACGTGACATTTTCAATATTTAGACAGTAAAACAAAGTGAAAAGATAGAAGTTTTTGGAATAATGTTAAATAAAAATAAATATTCTTCAAAACAAGTTAATTTTAAAGAAAATGCTATGCATCACATTTCAAAATTAGATATCTGAATACTTTAATTTATCAATATTCTCGGAGCTAAACATGACCAATTATATATATATAAGTTTATTCATTGAAGAAAGGCCCAAAAATAACCTGAATTTTTTATAAAATTAAAATTGCATTGACAGCAATTTCTCGAGCTCTACTAAACCAATTTTAATTTAATTACTTTTTAAATAAAATTATTATCGTTGATGATTGTTTTCATATCATAATTTACAAATTCTCAATAGCGAAGACGTAATCTATGTAGTGTATAATATACGGTATTAGGTGAACGTATGGATGCTATTCATACAAGAGTCCCGATGCTATATAAAAAAAAGTGGTTAAAGTCTCAAAAACATGTATTGAGCTGTAAATTTGCACAATTTAGACAATCACGAAAGTTGACTTTGGCAATTTTTAAAACAGAGTAAATCTCGTACATTTTAATAATAATAGGTAATATTTTACTATATCAAAGACAGGGATTATACTTATATATTTCAACGTCACTTTATTTGCAGTAAATTAGTATACTTAACTGCGTTTTCACTCTATGAAAACCTAGACTAAGCTCAGAACAACTCTTTTCACATAAGTATTATCAATATTTTCAGTGTTTCTATGCAGAATATTATATTTGTATTTAATTCAAGTTTTTCCTTGTCATTATAATGTATGTGGTTTTATTTAATGTGAATCGTTAGTTTATATTTTGATTTAATTGTAATTTTAGATTACGTGTAAGAAAAGTTGGTAGCCTTAACTTTGCCATTAATTTCAAATATTGTTACTATTATTACAAATTATTTTTTTCTACAATTTAAATAATAAAATGACATTCACCTGCTGAAACGCGTCCTTAAATCGTTATCAAATTTGTGGGTGCATTTGACTTAGGAACAAAATAACTATAAGTTAATCTTTGTTTAAAGGGTTCATTACTACAAATATGTACACCGTACTTTGTTTAAAGTTTAAAGAAATAGATATTTTGATAACATGAAGGCAGAATTTTTACACCTTTTATTGTACTTCAAAATGTGTTGAACTAGTTTTAAAGATTTATTTTTATAAAACTTTGAATAAAGGTATGATTGCTTTTATTAATGCTTAATGCATTGTATTAATTTTGCAGCGCCAAAGTTTGAAGTACGGTAAAGAGATGTCTAGAGAGCTAGACTTGACTTGTCTTTGTTGATAGAAATGTTAGGGTTGAATTCTTGGCCGGGTAAACTGAGTGGTTTTCAGAATAATATGTAATTGTACTTATCCTGCTATTCATCCATTGTACTGGTGCACTCCTTAAATTATCCTACTCATCCTTACCTCTTGGATTAAAGAAGGCCTCAAGTAAAATAGATTTGTTGGTGGTACTTATTAGAATATTAAATAATAGGGGTCTCATATGTGTTTTCCTAAACCTTTCTCTTTACCTGAATGCCCCTGATAGATAATTTGAAAAAGTAGTGTTATGTGACAATAACAAAAATCTTATCTTCGTACTTTTTTATTTTATTTTTTTGCTTGTTTATAACTTTGCTTTGCATTTAAAATTGATCTTCACACACCCCTATTAAATAGTTATAAATGGTCAAACCAATTATTTAAAAAATAAATACGTTCACTCCTAAACACAAAATCATAAATTTAAGAAGATCTATCAAAAATGTGGAGCTATCTTAGTAGTGGGCTAAGAATGTTCTAAGTTTGTTTGAAATTAATTAGTAAGTGAAAAACTATGAAGGGGTATACGCGTACATAAACATTCATAAAAGAGAAAAAAATATAAAGTAAGAAATGTTTTGTTTATATGTGTGTATGTATTTATCCATGTTTGTGTGAGTTTTTATGTATATGTGTGTATTTATCTATGAGAGTATATATATTGTAAACTAGTTTTATTTTATTTAGTAGTTAGTTTGTCGCTAAATTATAATTTTTTAAATGACGTTAGCCAATTTAGCATTTAAATTGAAATCATGTTAATAAAATGTGCTGCGAAAGGGACTGGTATTAAGATAATAAATAATTCTCCCGATTTTAGCACATAAATTTGAATATTTTTTAAGAAGTGTGTAAAGAAAAAAACTCATGAGAGTCGACTCATCATTTGTACCCAAAACTTCTCCGAAGCCACCGCTATTATTAACAAAAGAACAGGAGTCGTGAAGAGGTGGCTGGCTGGCTGATTGCCGAGCGAAACCGCTAGTTGTGTGAAGACTGGGTAGAGAAACCTAGCTAGGCAGCGCGCCTCGAGTGAGCCGTCTGTCTTGCGTATTGATTGATTGTCGGGCGCTGTGACAACCCCGCTTTCCCAGGGAAGATTGAGGGGTGGCTCCAATGGGGCTGTTATTCACACACACACGATAACAACGTTATCAGTCACACACGGGGTTGTAAGCTTGTATACATGCTGGTGAATGATTAGAGACGTGTAATGAGTTCAGGGTTGTCCTCCAAACATTTCTTTTGGGGGTTATTTTACCTGCGATGGATCGTGGCTAAGGTGAGATGGTAGGGTTTGCATGTAATCACAGTATTTTTACAGTTTTCATAGCAAACATTTTTTCGGTAAAATAGATCAAATATTCCTCTAGTAGAAACATTGAGTTTTAATTTTCTTTACATATAAATCTAAACACTTCCTGAATATCTGACAAAGGTGTCTTAGAATATGATGAAAATGTTTCCCATCAAATGATAATACACTCATGATAAATATTCACGTTATTGTTGAAATCACTACGTGTAGAAAATGTAGCTCTGTTTCTACTGGAGAATTATTTGATTTACTTTGCCAGAAACAATGGTTTAATGTGAAAACTCTAAAAACACAATCCTTTTGTTCTTACCTCTTCCATTACACCATAAGTCCACAACATGAGATGCAAGAACTTTCGTAACATTAAAATTCCTATTAATGCAATTTAAAGTATATATATTTTTCTAATAAATTAGGATAGTATATTCTATTAATTTTATGAGATTATGTGAATTAACTAGCCTAGGCATTGAGAACTAATACAAAAATACATTATACTTGTAATAAAGGGGGGGTGGGTTTTGTTTCAACGCCCAAAACACATCCCCACCTTTTCAATCCTCGTTACGGCCATGAATGGGTTTAATTTTAGTGTATGTAAAATTTAGTTAAGTAGTGATCAAAACAATATTAGTGAATCTAAAAAGTATATAATCAACTCTCTTCTAAGGATTTCCATTATAATTATTTTTTAAATATAACACCCGCCTCGGTGGCGTAGTTGGCTAACGCGCTAGTCGTGTTGAGCTCGACTGCTGAGGACGGGGAGATCGAGGTTCGAATCTCGGTTGGGTGAACTGGCAGTGGTTTTTCTTAAATGGTTTTCCACTCTCCCTCCACGCAAATGCGGGTTCACTTCCTCGAATTCAATCTTCCCAATTCCCAATCCATTAGCGTAATTAGTACTTAAAGCGTATAACCCGAACAGGTAGTAAGACGCGGTGCTAAATAATAATAATAATAATAATAATAATAAATTTAAATATAACACCGCGTTTTACTACCCATCCGGGCTACGCGCATTAAATTGCATACCTATGTTAATAATGAGGAAAGTACAGTTTGTCTGGGATTGGAAACCCGAACTCTTCATAAATGACGAACCAGACTAAGCCATCCCTCTAATTCAACTGAATTCAGAAGAAGGAAAAATCTTCCTTGATGCCTAAGTATTGTACTATTATTTTTTAATCAATTATGGCTTTGATTATTTTGAAAAATAAAATATTAGTTTTATTTATAATATATTTCATAATTCGATTACAAACTCATATCAAAAGTCACTCAAATGGTCTGATAGTTTTTAATTGTACTTATGGTTGTGGACTTTAGGTTGAGTTTTAGAGAGCTCTAATATATATTTGTCCCAACTGTGGGTGGGTCACCGTAGTATATTCTATTAAAGTAACCGAATATTTCATCAGTGCGCTCTAGAAACCGAGGTTTGTAATTGTGGCTCTGCAGTATTAGGAGTATTGTATGAAGAATTGTATCTTGAACTTGGTTGAGTACAAGGATAGCTCTTTAGGTAGATGAGTGGCTAGTTTAAGTCAAAGGTAAGGCGATCAAATCCATAATCAGAAACAATTTTCAAATATTTCAACCAACATCCCTCCTCAACTAAAATTCATGAGATACATTTTTTAAATACAAATAAGTAGTTTAAATAAAATATTAATCAATAACAGCATTAGTTTTTTCTCCGAAGACATATTTTAAATGTCCCTGTTCTAGCTACGCAAGTAATAAAAATGTAATAGTTATATTTTCACGTGCTTCACATATCAGTATATTTACACTCATGGAGTAGGGATGAGGTAGATAGAACTTAGAGGAAGATTACCCACACATGCATGGATGGATATTAGGAAACCACCCCAGTACACGCAGATGGGATTCAATTCACCAAATCCCCATTACCAGCGAACCAGACTAGATCTTGACACTCAAGCTACGTGCTTACCTATGTGTATTTTAGAAGGTTTTTTTTATTGTATCTGTCCCATAAATCCAAAATAATAGGAAACTTAAAGACACGTAATTAAACGTTTGGATAGGGTTGTCTCAAACTACGTGACCACCGGCTCTATACATCGTCGTAATATCTACATGACGACAAACAGCTATCAGCAGAGTTTGTCTCTGTATTGATTGATTGTTGGTTATGTAGAAAACCCAGCGCATAGGGAGGGGGGAGGATGTCTAGAGTATGATAGGAGAGAGGCGAGATGGGGAGAGAGGGAGGGTGGAAGAGAGGGTAAGCTGCACCATGACATGGAACCTAGTTTACAAGGCGATGACTCCTCTCTCGTCTCATCTCGCGACACAAGGACCAGAGAAACCGCACATTTCACGATGGGTGGATTAGAGGATATAAGATTGGGAGAAG
This sequence comes from Timema monikensis, assembly GCA_902151445.1. Taxonomy (NCBI): domain Eukaryota; kingdom Metazoa; phylum Arthropoda; class Insecta; order Phasmatodea; family Timematidae; genus Timema; species Timema monikensis. The sequence goes on along the minus strand of CABFVZ010000109.1, from coordinate 691,235 downwards.
GGGTGATGAGGCTACACCACCCTTTCTACCCTGTTTACTCCTTCCATAGATGTGGTTTCAGTAGACGCCATGAGGGAAGATTATTTAAGACTTGGTTGATTCCATTAAGTTATAATATTTTTTAAAATTCTTCCTGCTGGCTAAATAGGAAGACTGACATCGATTATAGGTGTCTAAGGTTGACAAAGTGACCTCCCTAGAAGAAGGTAGCTCATTTGACAGAGTGATCTCCTCTACTAAGAGACAGCTGGGTGGCTTAATACTAAATAGGCCAAAAACTACTTGGTGGAGGACCGTGGGCGAAGAAGGCAAAAAACTTTGTCAAGTCATGAGACGAAATCAAAAGTGTGATGGAGAATATGCTTAAATGGAAAATCTTTGCTGTAGACCTATGATCCACATAAGGAGTTAAAATAATATTATTATTGATATTATTATTTAACACCAACATCAGTGAAAATACAGATTCGGGAGTCATTGTTTTGCTCATTAATGTGTATGGTGACTAATTTAATTCTTTTGCTCCTAACCATCTACGATATTTATCTAGACAAACCTCATAAAAGTTACAGTTATCGTTTATTTTGTTTTGTTTATCATGACCATATTATCTCTAGGTTTATATTTAGAATAAAATTTATTCCCTACAGCGAATATCATCTCTGAGGGAACTGTTTGATTACAAATGGTTTGCGTTTTCATTCTCTTAATTTAGTGTGGTCCCTCTTCAATTATACGACAAATTTTGCAACGCTGGTTCGTTTAGGTTTACACCAACACACCACCATCTTACATAGTAAAAAGTGAGAAGATTTGGTAGGAGTTAACAGAGAGAGAGATCGAGGGTAAAAATGTTATCCATAAGACCTGCAGTTCCTTCAGCGACGATACTTAGTTTAATACAACTTGACTTAGACTTCCCAATACTGATAAATAGTGGCAAACAAACTTATATTGAATTAGTCCTTATATCTTAGCACCACGTCTTACTATCGTTCGGGTTTTACGTATATGTACTAATTACGCTAACAGGTTAAGATTAAGGAGTGTTGGATTTATAGGAAGTGTAACCACATTTACTTGGAGGAAGATGGAAAACCCATTTAGTAAAACCATCCTCGATACACCCAACAAGTATTTGAACGCCAATATTCCCGTATCCAGCAGCATAGTATATCGTGAGAATGACGTCCTAGGCTATTCAGCCACCTAAGTCGGTTGAATCCTTCTTGATCTAATAAGTATTCTATTCATATCAATTTTGTGTGCCAACTACAATGGAGTAATCTTTGTTTGAAGTTCATATATCATCGAGGAAAGTTAAATTTGGCTATTTTGTATCATCTTCTCAAATTTTACTCAAATTGAAAATAAATACTACTACTACTACTGCTGCTGCTATTTATACATGGCATGTATTTAAATGTGAGAGAACCAGTGGAAAGATAAGATGTAATGTTGTGGTAGAAAAGGAGGAACTCAAGAAAATGAGGAGAGAGTATTTCCAAGACCTGCTGAATTCTAACACAAACACGGAGAAGGAAGGAGAAGATGAGTAAAATTTAAGAAACATTAACTGGAGGGAGGTGTAAAAGGCACTGAACAACAAGAAGAGGAAAGGTACCAGGATGGAATGCAGTGAGTTTTGAGATGGTGAAAGCAGCAAGAGAGAAGGGACTGCATTAGCTGTATCGAGAGAATGGAGTCATACGGAGTAAGAAGAAGATCCCAGAAGACTCTAACAAGGGTACCTATTTTCAAGAAAGAAGAGAGAAGTGTGGTAATTACAGGAGAATAACCCTGAGGAACCACTGTGCGTAGTTGTATGAACATATAGTGGAGAACAGAATTAGGATAGCAGTGGAAGGAGTATTGAAGTGGAACAGTATTTCATTACAGGAAGGTCCACAGTATATCTCATATCGGTAGGACAGCCGCAAGAGAGACATCATAAGTATGGGAAGGACCAGTTAATGGCCCTCCTGGATGTTGAAAAAGCATATGACAATGGGTGTAGATTTAGAGTATTAGAAGCTCTAAAGAATAAAAGAATGAGGGATGAAATGGTAAGGAGAGTGAGAAATATATATACAAAGGCTTGAAGCAAGGAGATGCACTCTCACCAAAATTGTTCATTGTAGTGAATGATGAAATAATTAAGGAAGTGGTAAAAAAATTGGGGTGGGAAGTATGAAAGCAATGGTGTTGCGTATGACCAAATAAATGTGTCAATAAGGAGAGAGAAGTTCACGAGCAGTTGGGTGCTTGGGATGAAGTGGAATAAAGAGCTAGATTCTGATTATTAGAAGGAATAGAGTCAGGTGCATGACTGGTGTGACAGTAGTAAGGGAGCAATTAAAGATAGTGTTAAGGCTTAAATACCTGAGTAGTGAGATAATGAAAGGGAAAGGAAACGGAAGAGAATTCAGTAAGATAATGAAGCAACCAGAAGCCTCTTTCAGAAGGGGGACAAGTATAATTTGAAGCAGGAGTGTGCAAAGGAAATGTAAAGGAGTGCTCTACAGGACGTAATATGTACAAAAATTGACATTCGCGATGAAAACGTGGGTAATAAAGCAGCATGGCAGAGGAAGTTATTAAGCCTGTGAAATAAAATTTCTGAGAAGTACTATAAGAATGAAAAAAATTGATGGGATGAGAAATGAAAAGGTGAGAGGATAAGTTAAGGAAGAACCAGTGCAAGAAAGGATAGAGAATTCGTGGGAAAGGTGAGAATGGAGGAGGAGAAGATATCAAAAATGATTCTGGATATTTAAGTGGGGGGCAGGAGGCCAAGAATAAATTAAAGGGACAAGTGGTTGAAGGTTGTGCAGAGACGTGTGGAGGAGAAAGGCGAGAAGAATTGCTCATTGTGAAGGAGTAAGGTGGTAGGGATAAAGAATCTGTTGGTGAGGCTTATGTTCCAAACAGACCCTGCCAGTGGCTGGAAACTGTTCATGATGATGACATGTCTGATCATCTTTAGTTTTGATTTCACCGATTTTTTTGGGGGGGAGGGGGGTATTTCGATATACTCGTTAAAAACTGTTCATACTATTTAATTTACCAGTTTATCAATTTAACACAAGGAAAAGCTAACTGAGAAAACTAAAAAAACTACGATATACACAATAAAACTTATAAATCAAGCAACAAACCTTTTACACCGTAAACATGTTTCCACTTGTTATAAACAACAAATACAACAAACAATGCTTAAGGGTTTTTTATTTGAGGATAAAGTTTCTTCGAATAATCTATGCTAACATTAAAGAAGACTTTAAATAAGATATTTGATTCCGAGATGGAAAATTTTAAGATAACTAAGCCAAGTTGAAAAAACAGCGTCGAGATTGTTTTAAGCGTTACAGCATTTTTTTGGGAAACCTTAAAGCAAAGAACTACCTTGACATTGTGGATGAACTCTTACACTCATTCAAGATATATATGGTGTAGTATGTAACTTAAAATTAATTTATTTGACTCTCACTAAGATTTATTCCTAGAAAATCTCGATGCCGTCAGCGGCGAACATGGCAATCGATTCCACAAAGACATTTCGATCATGAAAAAGAGGTATCTGGGAAAGTTGAGTTCTAGTATGATAGCAGACTATTTCTGGACACTTAGTAAGGATGTTTCATATTCTAAATACACAAGAAAATCAACTTTTACTTATTAGGTAATACTAATAGTGTTATAAATGTACATAAATATACTTATTTTATTTATTTTGTAGTGTTACTAAAAATTCCTGTCATAGATAAAATCTAGTTACATATTTTAATTCAGCACAAAAATACTATTAGAATCAGACTCTTTTGGTGTACTTAAAAAAAATTATTTTATTTTGTAAGCCAGTGTAATCAGTCAGTTCAGAAAGTTCACTTTATTTACCTCTAATAAAAAAATAGCTTTCAGAAAAAAAAAAGATCAAGTTGTCACAAACCAATTACACCACTATTGATACTCGACACTCAAACCCGTGACATGATCAACGAAAGACAACTGTTTAACATAGAACCATGTACAACTTGGATGATCCGCCCCCGAGCAAATTGCTTCATCTGTTCGGGGAGTTAACAGGTCAAACACTCATGGACCATGAGTGAAAACTGCTGGTTTACCCAGTGGCAAATTTATAGGTCTCTCACTCGGCACCAAGGTTGCGATTGGATATTCTGAGATCTTCTTGCTATAGCAAGATTTTGGTACAAATAAGACTTGTAGCAAACACAAACATGATTTTTATTTGTGAGGTAAGGTCCTATTTTAGAAGACCCTTTGACATTTCATTTGTCTGTGTGTTCTACGATCAATGCCAAATGATCAGATCAATTTTAACGAAATTAAGTGAGGATATTCTTTGAACCTAGGCCGAACGACTTATTTCTTGTTTTTAATTTGACATCTATTTTGATAGTGACGTCTTTAACCACGTTGACAGTGGTTAATCTTGGCGAGTTAATGTAGGTCTCATTATTGAATATCTACACATGTATAATTTGATAAGCCCATTTTTGGTGGTTGAAATAATGAGGAAACGGTTTTACCAATTTTGACCAACGACAACTGATTTTAAAGGCTAGAGGTCAGGGATGTTGGTAAAAATAGTAGCTTTGAAAGAATCGCTAACCAATGGCATAGAGTTAGCAAGTACTTGAGATACAAACAAAGGATAAAATAAGAAATTTCAACTTTTTAACATGGTTCCCAAAATAGGGAAGGGAGGGTACTGGAGAGATTGTAATAGTAGATGGAACTGAATTTCTTAATTCTTATTATAGGCAAGTGACATACCATTTTAAGCTCATTCTGCAATAAAAAAAAGTAATAGCACACTTTTAACAAATGTATCTAACAAGCTATAAATTGTGATTAAATTATTTAAATTCATTAGAGTTTACATGTTATAAGGTTTCAAACTTGCTATTTTATGCTTTTAGGTAAACTACCAATGTCATGGTAAAGTAATTAATGGGGCTGAAAGCTTGTATAATTAGAAATGCTTATGAGGTGTACAGAATGAAATACTTATAATATGTGAAAAAAGATGGATGTGCAGTTTAAAAGTGGTAAAAGTAGATCATTATTAATTATATATGAATACTGTTCCTTTTACACCACAATAATTTAATTCTATGCCATTTAAAAGTAAACAATGTCGTCATTTAGAAATTTTTTTTCCCTCAAACTCTGCTCGTATGAAGTCAAGAAGTATTCGTTTGAATACAAATTTAATAAAGATAAACTGGTTGTTTTTTATAATCAAGTAGTCGAATAGCTGAACAATTTATAATAACTACAGTCACTATGCAACATGAAATACCAATAAACAAAAAGTTAAAATTACAGGTGATATATATAATGTTATTAAAAATGATGAAATATTAAAATTCATAACAAATAACATTATAAAAAATATGTTAAATATTAGAATAGCACTCAAATCATAAACATGTGATGCCGTGCAGAGATTTAATTAGAATTTGATTAAGCTAGATTCAATTTTTTTGGCACTGCTTCTAACTACTCGTTCGGGCTATACGCCTATGCACTAATTACAATAATGTGTTAAGGATTAGGATGGTTTAATTTAGAGGAAGTACCCCCACATTTGCGTAAAGGGAGAGTGGAAGACCGTTTAGGAACAAAAAACCTTCAGTGCACCCGGTCGGGATAAACCTCTATCTCCCCGTCTTGGGCAGTTTATTGCAAGAGATGCACCTTATGCTGCCACCGAAGTGGGTTGTAGAGTCAATTGAAGATGAATATAACATATTTATACGTGAAAGTAGAACTATAAAATGTGTATCTGTCAGATGTTCTTCCTGTGAAAATTGGACTGTAGCTTGTATCATTCATCACACCTTCACCCCACTTTCAATAATTTAATAACGCTTCGCAAGAATCGACTAGTGAAGGACCGCTTAGTTAGGAAACCCTCGTCATTTGTGTTTGGAGACCCGTCAACTCAAACTTTGTCATTAACGTCACAAACACAAATACCGACTCAAGGTTGATGAAAATAAGTTATAAAGTTCTTAAATACTAGTTTGAGTATTATTATAATAATCAGCATATTCTACGTCTTACTACACGCTATAGATATTCAAACGTGTATACTAATTGATTTGAGATCAGGAAGGTAAAATTTGAACGGGTGTATCCCCATTTTCGTGGTGGAGGGTGGGATACTATATAGGAAGACTTGCCCTCAATACACCCGGCTGAGATTTTTTCCTCAAACTTCCCATCATCGGCAAACTAGACTAGACGAGCTTGGAATTAAAACGGCGTGCCCATCAGCACGTGTAAATATGTAGTAAATATTTAAGAATTTGGTTTATCTATCAGGACTGATCCTGTGGACAATCATTACATATCAGTTTGGGATGCACATTAATTAATTTTAAAATTGTATGAGCCAGTCCCATTCGCTGTCACACAAACAGAATATCTCTTTACATATCTAGTTTTTAATAGAACGGAAGAAATACATTTAAAAAATATATATCATTATGAAAAACACTGAGGCTTCCAACGACATCCTAAAAGGAATAGTTTGGGAGGATTGATTTCGAGGAAATATACCCGTATTAGGGTAGAGAGAGTATGGAAAAACTAAATTGATTTAAAAAATTGGTAAGCCATCTCTAGTGTTTCCTAACTCTACCACGACCTTCCCATCCCCGTAAATCAAGTTAAACGGAGCCACTGGCGGGAAAATCCTTTTATTTTTCTAAAGGTTCACAGATCACACATTGGGTTTACATTATTGACATTAAATCCGTCGTGGGTGGAGGAGGGCAGGGCTAGAGAACGCCATGATAGTAAACACCTAACAACAATTCATTTGATGCAAGACAGTTTTGGAACAACAATAAGCACCAATCTCCATTTCCATTTGAAGCCTAAGGTAAAAATATAAAGATATTTATATTTATTTCCACTACGTCCTACTTGCAAGTTCGGGCTTTAGAGTTTTAACTGCGCTAATGGGGTAGGGGTGATGGAAGTTAAATGTTGAGTAAATATACCCTAATTTCTGTTAAGGGAGTGTGGGAAGCAATTTAAGGAAAATATATATTGGTACCCCAGTACAGCCAGGATCTAAACCCTGACAATCCCATCACTGAAAAACCAGACTAGATCAGCTACATTTGACCTGTGTACCGACTGATGAGGATTATTTTCTTTTTAGTGCCACATAGTGTTACGTATCTTAGTGTAGAATAGGATTTTTAATTAAACTATTAATTATGATAGTAACAATAATAAAGCTTTAATGGCAAAGTTAGGCCTCCACCTTTTCTTACAACTAACCAAAATTGATAATTAGATAAGTTAAAGACACAACTAGACAAATTATAGACATTGAATTAGAGCTAGGTAAAAATAATATGACATAACATTAAAATACAGTAAAGCTAATGGTAAATCATATGTGATAAGAGTTATTTTTGAGTTGAGACTAGACTCTTAGCGTGAAGTTTATAACAGTTCCAGGATGTCCAGCGACTTAACCAGCAAACTGCACCAAAGTGCTCTAGACCGCGTTTGAATTAAAATAGTTAAATATACATAAGGTTAATTCGATCCCTTTACCGAGATAGAGCAGATGTAAGCCAGAAACAGGAGAGCAATTGACACAGGTTGATAACCAACGCCACCAACACTCTCAGAAAAGAACTTGTCAACACGCAGTAGAAACACACCATGGTGCAGCATGTTACAGACTGAGGAGGTCAGGTGGGGGTGCGTGGGGGGTATTTTGGACATTATTGAATAGTACATGTGAAGGTTATTGATATAATAAACGTATGCAACATATAAATCAATATCAGAATAATAAATCATTACAGTTATGTACATTAATTGGTATTTTCATTACATGTAAGTAGATCAGTCATGTGACTGTAGCTCAATTAGAGTGCCCCGTTGCCGTATTGTATATATTAACTCTTTAATTTAAAATTATTTTTTAAACACGTTGGTGGAGTTGGTTGTTTACGTCACTGTACATGCTGTACATACAAACACACACCATAAAGTTTCATATAAAATTTATAGCTCAATTTTAATTGGAAAAACCTTATCTGGCAGCTTTAAAAGCTATTACATCTCCTATAATACGTCCAAACGTCAGACTTTGTGATATGCAGCTGTCTTTTTTCAAAGATATCATAAACAACTATAAAATAACGCTCTTAGCACAATTGAATGTTATCAATGTTGGTCACATTTTCTAAAAGTTTCTTCCTAACAAAAGCATACATTTCTCAATTTCCCAACTTACCTACCCCACACTAAGAGTTTGCAAGCTTTACTTTTAAACCATTCAATTCTAATCGCTTCAAATCTAGAAGTGAGGACCACTATTTAATTAAGTGGTTTCCAACACTGTGCCCAAGGGCGATATGTTTCCCACCGAGCGATTCGTGTGCGCAGGCGATTGACCGGTTAATTTAAGCAGATGATAACTTTTATAATCTAGTTGGCCAGAAAAATGTCTTCTTTTTTAAAAACATAGGGCGTACAAGCTTAATATTTATCTTGGTTCGAATTAACTCCACGAAGCATTACTTTCATTTATTTATTTTTGTCAGCGAATCTCACCTCCCATTCTAGTTCTACGCATATGTAGGCCTATTAATTGCACTAACGTTTTTGGGACGAGAAAGGTAAATAATTTAGATAAATTGCACCCACATTTTCATGGATTAAAACTGGAAAAAAAACAAGAGGGAAAACCTTTCAATACATTCAACCAGTATTTGATCCCCGATTCCTCGTCATAAACAGTCCAGTCTATTGTAAGAGTGACGATTTAGACCATTTGACCACTGATTTGGGTCTTTCCCACATTAACTTCATAAGATAAAAATACAGATCTTGACTAACCAATAGCCAATTTGTTGAGTGTTTAAAGCAGGAATGTCCACCTACTCCCCAGATATATATATATATATATATATATATATATATATATATAGCGTATATGGGCTACACCAACCGTAGCCCAATAGTGGAAATTGTATCCAGTACTGGTGCCCAAGGGACGCCCGAATGTAATAATTGTACATCCTTTCCAAGGAGGCTCTTTCCATGTCCCGATTAGATGAGATGATGGTGACAGTGAGTATGAGGGTGTGAAACCATTGGAAACACCTAAACCTAGCCAACCAAACCCTGGTTGCCATTGAGGTAATTCTCCTTTCTGGAAAAAAAAAACCAATGCCAGCCGGGAATCGAACCCGGGACTCTTAAGCTCGTAACCCGGTTTACTAACCACTACAACATGGGGCTAGTTACTACCCAGCTATAAAATGCATTGCCAAATATCACATTAATTTTGCGGGAGTTAACGTTATCTACTGTTTATTCATGCTTAGTGAACGATACTTAACGTTTCAGATAAATTTGACAACACATATTTACTATGTTCAATTGTTTTTAATTCCTTTATTTTTCTTACCAACAATTAGGAGCGGATAAAAGAAAAGGCCAACACCTACGGAGTTATTGTCAAAGGAGAATTACCAAATAATTTAATCAATAACCTTAAATAGTTAAAATGACCTATTTTCAGTTCACTTTAATGTAAAATGTGTTGTGTTTTATATATTCTTATATCCAACAATAAAAGGTCATCGAAAAAAACGTTATTTATTTAGGTATTTAATTTGCACTTTCTGAACCAACAGATTATATCAGCACATGAGAATTTCCATGAGCAAGATTGAAAGGGCCTACCAATTTTGTCGGGAATGGTATTTTCACATACCTTCTAGGTTTCTTTTACATGCTACACTTGACAAGGGACCGGCGGCTTTACTTCCCCTTCGAAATAAGTTGTGCTATGAATTTTTATCGTTCAAGGAAAAGCCGCAGTCTTCAGTTGGGTTTTAACCCACGAACAAGGGGTCCTGAGGCGAGCATTTTACCCCAGTACCACCGAGGCCAACAAAAAGTGTGCTACTCCTATGATGTTTTGAATGTGACCCTAGTCACAACAAGTTTGGGAACCCCTACCTTGTGTTCTATAAGTTCTAATGTTTTATTTTCCTAGGGATCGGTCAAACAACAATATATTTTTAATCTTGCTATCACAAGGAAGGATATATTGGCTGTGGTCTCTCTCTTTTAGAATGTAGCCATGATAAACATTACTGTCACATTACAAAAACAAATTCAGTAGCTTTCTGTGTTTGCGAAGTTGTTTAGGAATTCCACACAACAAAAGGTATCTCTCTTCATCTGTCTTCCTCCCACATTGCAAAGCAGAAAGGGGGGGGGGGG